>JAOXOE010000256.1:58518179-58552047 GCA_028565055.1 Phoeniculus purpureus
ACATTTTCCTCTTGGTCTGGTGGTCTATAGTAGACCCCTACAGCAATTTCCTCTCCTTTCCCACATCCCCTAATTCTCATCATCCCCTAATCCCTCATCCAAGTCATCAATGAATAGATTGAACTGGACTGGTCCCAGCACTGACCCCTGGGGCACTCCACTAGATACAGGCCTCCAACTAGACTCTGTCTCATTGACCTCCACTCTCTGGCTTCTCTCCTGCAGCCAGTTCACTATCCACCTCACTACCCAATCATCTAGACCACATGGCTGTTACAAGGCTGTTACAAAGCTCAACACATTATCATAGAGTCCATATAAGCTTCCACAATGATGCTGCTAATTTTGTGCTCTAGCCCCTCAGACATTTTCCCTTAACTTTTTTTTTTTGGATTCTGTTTTCTAAAACTTCTCTTCACCATCCAAAATCAAGGTTATGTATTGTTCAGGTCATCTGGTGTCTCAAGAGCTCACATTCATTCCCCAGTGTCTGTCTGTCTGTCTAAACGTCCTACAGACATCTCTCTTGTCTCTTCCCACCAAGTAGTATGAAAGAGCAGGTAGGGGCTGCAGAAGATGTTGACTTCTCAGCGACTACTTTGTTTTCAAAGACTAAGTGACTAATATTTTTCATTCATCATCCAAAGAAAATCATATCCATACACATTTACCAACAGGAAGAGTACTACTGAAACGCATGAAGGTTACACAGACTGCTACATCTACCCAAGATGATACCATTTCCTTGTTGCCTTCTGCAAGCCTCTGACTTCATACCATTTTTCTAACTTCTTCCCTGTATGAGGGTATTTCCCTCTGTACTCCCCCTGTTTTACAACAGTGCAACACTTTCCAAGAAATTAAGGATGTATTTGGCAACATCAGGCTTTTTCCCTTCATCTTCCCCACTGGTTCCTCACCCCTAGAGCTGTTTTCAGCCAACAACCTGCTGAGACTTTCACCCGCAGGCTGCTCCATCTCCAGCCCACTTAGCTGGAATTTGCTCCCTATATCTCTACTTGAGAAGTGCTGAGTAGCACAACTTTCTCAGATCTCTCACCTTTGCATTCACACAGCTTTGGAGGCCTGGCCCTGAGGCACGTCCTCCTGTGGTGGAGGACCCTCTAGACTCACACCTTGCAGACCTCCCCTCCAAGATAAAAAAGGAAAGGGCTTGTCTCACTCACAGACCTTACAGACTCAGCTGATCCTGTGGTAGAGGAGAATATTTAGAACATATATTGCCGCTATAAATTGTAGATAGTTAAAAGAAAAGGAACCCTGTGGAGATATCTGAAATCTAAACTCAAACAGGCAGCAATCTAAAATAAACTACAGCTGGTGTTTCAGCTTTGATTCTGCTGCCACCAAAGGCAAATGGCACAATTCCCATTGATTCCAATTAAATCATAGACTAGGTCCTCTTCTGACTCGTCTTCCTTTTTCAGGTTTCTCTGGTTTTGAGCAGTAAGTTTTCCTGCAATATGTTGTGGCTTTCACCATCATGAACATTTTTCAGAGACATCCATACAAGTGCAAACCCTGGCACTGTTTTCTAATAAAGCAAGCAGGTAAGATTTTTTTTAACTCCCCTAATTAGCATCATGGAAGAAAAAGCAGCACAGTTTTGTGCTCATGGTTTAGTTGGTTTTAGTTTGTTCTATAATCTGTCCTAAAGTCCAACATACTTTCTACACATTTCTCTGCTTAATGAAACACTCTCTTAGAACACTATGGACATAGCACAAATGCTGAAATACAACTGTGACCCACTTTGCCGTGAGATGTGTGATTAACCCTTACGAATCTAGCTTGACCTTGACGTGTCACACCTCAGAAAGAAAACCTTTAGTCTTTAGGCTGCACTTTGCACAGTATGTCCCAAGGAAGCCATGCTGACGCGTGACATTCCTGCACTGGTGCTGCCATTCTTCAGGAACTGCATTGCCACAAGCAACACAGCTCTTTGCTTCGCTCTCCATCCTTATAAGGGGTCTCCCAGTTAACATCTCCGTGGTGCTACAGAGTGTGGTACCCCATCTGCACTGTGGGCAATTCAGTTTTGAGACATATGGAGGTAAAGTGTCAGGTTAGCCAGCTTCTGCGCTTTGCTGGATTCACAGTCCTCTTTCCTTGAAGATGTTACCTGCTGTCCTCGAAACCCTGGCCTTCCTGGTTGCAGGGAAAAGCCTGAAAACAGGGAATCTTCAGGCATTTTGAAGTGTGACTCGTGACTTTTTGCTGTGAAGGGCACATACTATTGCCTCCTTTCAACTTCCCTTTGACTCTTTGCATGCAGCCGCACCTGCAGATGTTTAGGGAGGAGTGCTTGTGCTCATGCGCCATAAAAGCAGCTTCTGTGTATGCAAAAGCCAGCACCCGGGTGCACAGGTGTCACTATTCCCAAGGGGCGGGTGAAGGGGTTCTGCTTGATGGGCCCACATGTGCACAGGCAGTTGCCCCTTTGGGCAAACTAATCTCTATCACATTTTAGCCAAGTGCTGTAGCTTCTTCCCTGCATTCCTTTCACCACGTGGTTTTGAAGGCAGTTTTATAGCATTAGATATACAGATGTCTAGATCAGATTTTCTTTTCCCACTAGTACTATCTGACATTACTGTATCAGAGCTTATAGTTCTGATAGAGCCAGGGATGAATTTGTCCTCTTTTGCTCATCAGCACTTTTAAACTTGTAGTTGTGAATGTTCAGGCTAAGATTAGATTCAATTCCTACATGTGTACCCAAGCCAGCAATAGGGTACCAAGAACCTCCCAGAAACAAATTATTGTCCACTGGACACTGAAAAATATATAAATATAAAAATGTCAGTTTGTACTCACTTCTCCCCTTCATTTCTGCCTCATTTGTGTGTGTATTGCTGTATTTCTTGCATCACTTAGAGATCAGGCCAGTCCTTATCTTCCCATCTGTCCTCTTTACTATCTTCTGCCAAACTCTCCAATACACAGTCTTCTCCTGAAGAAAAGGATGGGAGGGAGGATGACCTCTGTTCGTGAGCATGAGTCTGATAGCAAAGGGAAACAAGGACAACACCACAAGGCAATCTTCTCTTTGTGACTGTACCTCAGAAGGGACCATCTTGGGGCAGGAAATGCCTCAGTGGTTTTGTTCCACACAGCAACATCAAGAACCGGATCTCAAAAAAACCAAGAAAAAATTGTATCATTCTGAGATTGCTGCAGAGACAAGGATGGAGGATGCCAAGGGGAGCTGGCACAGGACCCTAAATGGGTGGAGCTGGCAGCTCTTACTTGACTCCTTGGGTTGCTGCTGCCACAACCCCCCCACCCATCACCAAGTCCTGCTTGCTCCCTTTGTAATCTCCATATCTCCAGCCTGCACACCTACCCTGGATGGCATCTCAGGAAATTAACACCGTAATTGGTGCTCAGGCTATCTGTCAGGCATAAACAATGCTGTTGATGAGGGTAATTTTCAGATGAGTTGAGATAAGTATGTTGTGTTTTACTCTGACCTTCGAAACTATTTCAAGCAAAGCCCAGAGCTCAGTTAACTGTTTCTAGTGTCTACTGCTGAGATTGCTCAGGGCATTCAGGGGAGAACCAGCCCAAACAACGAGTCCTTGGCATCCCCTGGAACACATGGCCTTGCCCCACAATTGTTTGGTAGACCAGGCAGGGATTCTCTGGCCATTCTGTCCTGCAGCTGCCTTGCAAAAACAGCATTTCTGACTTCCCAGTGTGCTGGGAAGTCAGAAATTTCAGTGTGCTGGGGTCGAGTAATCACACACCACCAAAAAACTTCTTAATTTAAATCAGTCTTAAGACAGATTTTTAGAAAATGTACCTACAGAACCATCAAAGAGCTCTGTCGTTTCACCTCAGAGATGGCAGAAAGTGTGAGCTCCTTCTCCAAATCAAAAGGCAGGAGCTCTGTCCCTCCAACAGTCATGTCCTGGGACTCTGCTTGCAGAAGACTTTCTGCAAGGTGGCAGCAAGTTTTTTATTTTAGGCAGATCACTCAACAGCCTTTGAGAGCAGTACAGAGGGAGCACAAGTCCTAATTCCTCCTTGAACCATTTCATCAACATGACACCAGCACCCCAGCAGCCCCAGGGGAACCTAGCCAGAATGGTCTCAGCCATCTTCAGTATAAGGTTGTCTAAAGAAACCATCACATCAGATACCTTTAATAACAATGCTCTGACTAAGATAGCACTTCCCATCAGTAAAGCAAAGGTAGCTAAGCATCATTACCCCATACAGATGGGGAAAACCAGACCCGCTGGGCTAAGTGATTTGCCTGCAGCTCTGCAGCACCTGGCAGACCTCAGAACAGAAAACAGGGCCAGGGCCAAGTTGTGCTAATTCACAGCAGAGAGCCAGTGCACCCCACCTGCCTCAGTGAGGTTACAGCCTGCTTGTTCCTCTGCCTGAATGTGAACCCACAAGTTCTTTTGCCTGAAGACAGGGTGAAATATAAATTTAAATGGTTATTTTTGCCATTAAACGTGTTCCATCAACCTAGTCCCATCATAGAGCATACATGAACACAAAGCAAAACAGAATGCTAAAAATTAAAGGGGCTGAATTCAGTGAAGCCAGTAGCTGCATTCAGTGAAGTAGCATATTTGTGATTATAGAGTTTCGTTAGACACATTTTCAAGATAGCATCTTATTTGTACAACGCAGTTAAAATGAATGGTTAGGCTAATCAGTGTAAGGGTTTAAATAGCCTAAAGTACATTAGCATAATCACTTGTGAAGCACATGTAGTTTATAAATGAATTAACAGCTACAAATTAGAAGAGATGTCTGCTTTTTAAAGCATCTGTCCAGTTTAAAGGAAAGCTAGGCATTGGGATTTTCAGATGCTCCCAGTCTGTGTGCTGTGAAAATGCTGGCTTGCATCCTCTACTCCTCAACCTGCCAGCCTCCTGTAGGACTCTAGGGGCAGCTTGCAGAAGGTACAACTCATTGCATGTATGAAGCCTTGCAGACCCCACTCCTGAACCTCACTTTGTATGTTATGTTGTGTGGGGTTAAACTGTGACAGGTTTTTAAAGTACTTGTACCTATACAGAATTTAGAAAAATGTGTGCTTTTATTAATAGAATGACTATACAGACCTGTTGAGTCTTCTGGTGTTCTCACTCTGTGTTCCTTCGTTGCATCTCTTTTAAACACATAAAGCAAACAAGGATGACTTTTTCATTGCTCCATGAGGTCAAGTGACCTGACTGCCCAGTTGAGGAGAACAAGTGCCTATATGGTTGCTCTGCAGTCAAGGAAGGAGTCACCTTAAACCTATACTGATGAAATTCCTCCAGAAAGACCTTCTGCAGCCCCACACAGTAGCCTCCATTGAGCACACAAAGGTGCAAACATGATGAGTGTCCAGATGTTTCATTTTAGATTAGAAAATGAAGAGGTTGACATTCTTGCAAAAAGTGACACTGAAAAAGTGAGTAAGAAATGCTCACTGAGAATGAGGGGCACAAAAAAAAGAGATCAGGAGACAGAGCCAAAATGAAGAGAGGTACTTCTCAACAGAACTAGTAGGTAAATGGACGAGCTCCTTGCCAAAGGACATCATAAATAATACCTGGTCTCAAGAAGCAGTTACACAAATTCACGAGACACACAACTCAGGTATTAGACACAGACTTCTGTGCCTTAGGAAGGCAGGAAATATATAGGAAAATATTCCTGTTCTTGCTCTGTACACCCTTCCTTAGGCATCTGGTTGACCAATATCAAAAGACAGCTGGACCAGCCATTTTATGTTCTTGTATTTTTTTACTATACTGGCACACGTGTGAGTTAAGAACTGCATTTTCCAAAAGGGAAAGCAAGGGAGAAAGTTTTATCCCAAAGAGGTAGGATGTTCCCTTAGCGCTGCACAAGGTTGATTGAACAAGCTCGTTAACTTTCTCTTCCTTAACATCCACCCTACCCATGAAACATACTGGCAATGGGTGTGTTGGGGCTGTGGTAAACACTTCTTGCCCTGTTCCTGCCTATCACAGATGACTCATAGCCTTGATGGAGGAGACCAACAGGTTCATTAGATCTGCTCATGCTACAGTTTCATTGTGGGTAGTTGTCAACCGCTGCGTGTACAGCAAAAATTGAGTAAACACATTGGCTACACTAATACTACTTTTTTCCTATGAAAAAAGATACCAATAGATTTGATTTAGCCCTACAGATACACTTCATCAAAGGTGAATTTGCCTTGCAGCACAAGGGTCCTGATTACTGCCCTGCAGTGGTTCCCAGTCAGTCAGGAAAATAAAAAAAAGAACAAGGTATCTATCTAAAATAAAAATCCAACCTTCTAGCTCAACTTCCTAGTAAATTTACTGCTATTTTCATTTAGGCTAAGGGCAGCCCAGTCATTGCTCACACTGAGAGGTATTAAAAATACTTCCCCCAGTTCTCAGAAAGAGAATAATCTAAAGTCACAAACTAACTGAACTGAAAAAGATAAAGAAAAAAAAGAGGAAGCCTTAACATGAGGAGCTATTATTATGTCTTCTCACATTTTGCAGTAGCTAAAAGCATGAGCTGTATATATAACTAATGCACCACCCACCCAAGCAAAAATTACTTGCTCGAAAAACTAAAGGCGTTGCCTGTCAGAACTCATCTTCTCCCATTCAGTCTCCATTATTTATTTTCACTCCTGTGATAAATGAGTCCACTACTCAGGTGATTCTAGCATTTCACGCTTTAACATAGGACATTCCAGAGGAAAATTGTCAGTGCTTTCTTCAGTCCACCAGCAGGCTGAAATCACAGGGCATCTAGTACTCAGCAAAGTAAAACTGAAATGTGAAGGTAATGGGGTGAAAGTTTGAGGCCTGCCCTCCACTTGCACTCACTCACACACATAAATGTTTCCATCCTGGCAGCTATAAACACTGTTTACTATCAAACACCTGCAACAGATTTCCAACACTCTCATGCTTGCAGCCTAGGTTAGCATGTAACCTGTTTTGTATGCTAGGACACGGCAGAAACCTGAGATTGCCCTGGAGGGTTATGGTTTGTAGGTGGAGCTGCCTTGTCACACCTCTCTTCTTATTATTCTCATTTCTCTCTTTCTCTTTCAAGATTAAAAATGTTCTTCTCAGTGCCAGCACTGGCTTTTAAGCATAGCTAAGCTCTACTTCAGCCTAAGCCGTAGTCATTTTCTGGAGTGCTGAGGGAGACTTTGCAGCCACTGAAAAGGAACACAGAAAGATACAGAGACACCTCGCAGTCGGTAAAATAGTGTCTTCACAGCAGCATCTTGCAGTTTGAGCTCTAGAAACATGCTTACAAACATAAAGTGCAAAAACCAAAAGGAGTTTTCGAGTGCAACAGAAGGATGCTTTATCTGTTCATGGAAAGATGGCACAGTCTGTGAACAATTACACTCCTGGAAGGCAGTGGCGACAAATTCTTGGGATTTCTTTGAATTGTAAAACAAGGTTGAGAATTTCTAGACAAGACTTCAGACAATCAAAACATTTAGCAACTTCACTGGTGGTTTTACAGGGATATTCCAGTAGGTCTTGGACCTCAGCTATGCATCATTACTAACACCAGGCTAGAGAACAGGTCTTCTTGCTAGCTCTGCAGCTTTCAGAATCTCAAAATGAACTCAAGTTCAACCTAGTTGACCCAGCTTCTAACTTTCATGCAAAAGGAAATTAGTATTCTCTAAGATAATGTTCAGTGAAAACCATAATGTCAGGCACTATTTCTGGACCAGGTCACCTTCCCAGTCACTGTGTGCTTCTCCATCATGTCCTTATGGTGCACCCTAATTCCCCCTTAACAGTCCGTCAAAGAAATCTGTGTACAGGGGGCTAAGAAGAAATTTAATAATTTCTAGGGCAACTGTTTCTCCAGTACATTTGATATACAAGAGCATAGGCTCCAATGGAGAGTTTCAATAAATATCTGGACTGAGTTAGAAAAGGAATACACTTTGGGAGCAAGATGCTGTATATATTTTGCAGCTTGTAGCTGAGATCAGTGTTAATATGTTGACATACATTAAGCACTGGCATGCAGAATGGACAGAACAAAACATTCAAGAAGATCTCTTCTGAGAGGAAGTATTTGAATCTGCTCTCTAGTGCTTCAGTGTATAATTGCATTCAGGTATTATGAAGTTCATGAAGTTCAAAGTCATTCCAAGCCTTAGCCAGGTCACAAGCAGCTATGGATCTGATCACACGGTAGAAGAAAATTCTGATCCAGGACTTGATCACAGACATAGCTCCATTCAGCACAGGAGGGCATTATTCCCTGGGAATATTTTTGCCATACAGAGACTATGTTTCCTGGGTTTGGGGTACACGGGAAGGCCTATGTGCAATGGAGTCCTTCAGAAAAGTGCATTTTCACTGCCCTATGCTGTTTTTTCTACCTTTGCTATGACATAAATTTAATGCTTTTAAATCATGCAAACGCATCTAGAGATTGCAATGGGTGTATGTTGGAGAAATCCAAAAATAAAATAACGTAATGCAGCCAAATACTTAATTACCAACATGTGCATCTGTTGTCAAACCATACGCTAAGTGAGTGGCACTGCTCATTAGTTCTGCTTTCAGGAGCTACCAGGCATTCGTGTCATCACTACCAAGAGTCTTCTGAGTCTGAATCATCTCCGGAAGGGACAGATTCTGTCACTCATGCAGTCACTGTTAACAAGAATACTGATGGCATAGCAGGTGTTTCCTCCACTTCTCTAAACCTGGAAAGGTTCTGGCACAGCTTCCCTCCAATTTTCCCTCTTCAGAAAGGAAAAACAATCTTTCTCTCCTGGCTCACACGAACAGGCAGACATGTTCCAGTAACCCAGGTATTAGATAAAATTGCTCCTATTCTCTCTGTTGCCTGCAACCCTGTGTGACTATCATGATGTGCTTGGTTCTTAGAAAAGACTGCTGGTTTATCCAGTTCAATCTCTTTTCATACAATAAAACTCTAGGGCCACAGAAATAGAAGGGGGCCTGTGATCCACAACAGGAAAAAAAAAAAAGATCTGCCCAGCGTTTACCTGACTGTTTATCCTTTACTGACTGATAAGTCCTTCAAACCTTCAAGGGCATCTGAAGTTCTGAAATGGACTCAGAATTCCCTGCACTCTGTCCATATCAAGCAAATGCCATCTGGGATCCAAACTAAAGAGGAGAGCACCCCTATCAAAAAACAACACTCAGGTGCCAAATAACAGTAGTGGAGGAGAAAGGATCTGAGCAACCCTAAGTATGGGTCACAGCCTGATGAGAAGTTACAGCTAAAGCTTTAAAAAACTGGCTGCTCTTTACAGCCTGAAAACCCCACAGCCTTGATTAAGGACCAAAATTCAGCAGAGACTGAACATAGCAATATCCCTTCTGCAGATTGCCCAGAGATAGGGCTGACCCCCATGGCTTGCGCAGTCAGTGTAGCCTCCTGTGGTTTAAGGTGGGCGGCAGAAGGGCAATGTTTGCCTCACACCTCATTATGACTACACTCTTTGGCAGCTAGGTGTCTACAAACTGATCCAGCCCAAACAGGGGATGGAGCAGAGAACCAAGGAGCTGGGCTTCATCCCAGATCGGTCTTTGCTAGATGTCAGTTAAACCCCAGCCCAGTCCCACTCATCTATCCCACACTGCCTCTGAGCTAGCAAGGCACAACTCAGGTCTCTTCACTCATCTGTGAAATACCTCGTGGCCGTACATGGCCCTTCTTATGCAGGGAAAAACTCAACAGTTTTTCAACACTGAATGAGGCCAAGCCCAGACCCTGGTTGTGGCATCTATGTGGGCAGAGAAATTCCAGGTTGCACCCAGATTGCTGCTGGAGAGGGCAGAGATTCTTTCTCTCTCCCTCCCTGTGCCCCACTTTTCCTTGCAGTAAAAAGGCCAAACAGAAACCTTTTAATTCATAATCAAACACACATTTTCTTTTCAGTACAGTGGCTCCCAAAAGCCAAAGCTCAACTTGGAACAATGAAACCCACATGGCTTAAATCACCAGTGGGACACCTCTGGTGCTAATGCTGATGTGCCCAGCTTTGACCTGTTCAGGGCTCAGACAGTACTGGGCTCCCATGCTCTCTGCAAGCTTTGCCCGTTTCTGCCAGCTGCAGCAACCAACACTGCCTACAGCAAACATGTCACATGTAGGCAGGTCACTAAATATCATGTCCAAATGCAACACAGGAGCAGATGCCATAAAAAAAAAATCCTGTTGATGTAAGCACTATGCTTTTACTTCCCCAAGTCTGACAAGCCTCCTACACAACTAGAAGCAAGCAGCTATTTCCCTTGTAATATCATCAGCCTCCAGCAATGTTCACTTGCCCATTCTTAATCCTCTCTGCAGCTCTTCCTACCATCCCATCCCATGACAGATCCCTTCCCCTCTACCATTCCACAACTGCCCAGATCTCTCTCTTTCCACATCTGGCTCTTTCCATGTCTGACTTCTAGACTATTCTCCCCTTCTATTTGTAAACATTTTTGAGTTATCTATGGTTTGACTGACAACCTTCTTGGTGGTAGAGGGAGGAAGATGGGGGAACCTGCTGCTCAGCTGGCTTTCGCAAGCTTGGGCAGCTCTAGCTGAACTCCCCATCTCTCTGCCAAGAACAGTCTAAATAGGAGCACCAGAAACATCTTTTCATGTTGTTTGCACTCATATTTTTGGAATCTTCATACACACACTTGAAATGGCTTTAAAAACATGAGAAAACAGAGGGAAAGGGTTGGCAACCCTGTGGAGCTCAGACTGTATCACGCACAGTACAGTCATAGGGAAGCAGCATGAGGGTCTAAGCTATGTGTATCAAATGCCTATTTTCCATCACTTGGTTTAATAACGTTGTTCTTAAAACAAGACTGCTCTTGGCCTTTGGACTGAAGAAAATATTCCTGGTGTTGCTCATTCGAGGAGAGGTCCCTCAACAGTGTACATGTTCTTGACAAGAAAGAGACCCTGTTCCCTTGAGGTATGTCCAAAAGGAAAAATGCCAGACTAGGATGAAAAGGACTTATGTCCCTCTTCCTTCTCCAGCTTCTTTCCCAGGGTGGTTCTCTGCAAGGTCCCTGGCTTGCAACCTTCTCAGACCATCAGACCTAAAGAACATCTCAGAATTTCACTCTGTGTGTCTTAGCCTTGGTTCTGTAATTACCAGAGATTTCCTGTGTACTTCTGAACCACCAGCATTGACATTGTACAGGAGCACTCAGTCAGCAGTTTGAAGGGCAGTTAAAGCTAGCCAGATTCCTGCAGTCTTCCTTCTCAACCTTTGGCTTCCATCACCATGGATGGATTCTAAAGATCACCTTTCAAAAAGGAGAGTCTGGGTTTCAGGCTAGTTTTCTGATGTCCAAAGCAGACTACAAACCAAGATGTGAAAATTTTAGGTGTAAGGGAATTGGAGATACTCCACATGCTAGAGGTGGGGACAGGCAGAGAATGGGGGTTCTAAGCCTTGGACCTAGGACTCTGATTCAGATGTTCATGCCCCTTTCTTCTTCCTCCAACACATGATGCAGCAGAAGGGCTTCAGCCAGTTCAGTGGGGGTGTCAAATAAAAGTCCTAATGAGATGAAGTAAGTTCCCCCCAGCACAGTCTATCATTGATTATCCTTAGCTTAGGTCTGTGTCTCCAACATGATGATCACATCCATCTCTGTGCCTGAACTCCAGTCTGGATATAGCCAGTCCTCTTTGAGACAGTCTCCACAGCAACTTGCAAACACAAGTAAAAAAGCTTCCTTACAATAGCAAACCAGAGGTTTTGAAGCATAAAAGGAAGTAAAATAACCTGTATGAGTAATCTAGATACATACGCACACTTCAGGAGGGAAAACAGATAAGAATCTTTCAGGTGAATTAGAGCGCATGGGCTTGCAGAGAAATAATGGTTCTTGAGTCTATAACCATTTCATGATTACATTTGCTTTCCTGGCCAAGGAATGCTAGTTTTTATTTTTCTGTAGTCCAAACCTTATTCCTAGCTTCTAGATGGGCTTTTGCATTTTGCTTATCCCAGCAGGAGAACCTTATGCACTCCAGCTCAGTTTGCATTTCAGACATTTATCAGGCTCGTACTTGTCCCCTTAAATTTATTGGAATCATAGAATCATAAAGGTTGGAAGAGACCTAGAAGATCATCTAGTCCAACTGTCAACCTGACTCCACTATAGCCACTAAATCATGTCCACCAGGGCCACAGCTACTAATTTTTTTAACACCTCCAGGATGGCCACTCCACCACCTCCCTGAACAAACTGTTTCACTGAAGAAATGTAATAATTTAAACCTTCCCTGGCTCAACTTGAGGCCGTGTCCTCTTGTCCTATCACTAGTGATGTAGAAGACAACCAACCCCCACCTCTCTACAACCTCCTTTCAGGTAGTTGTAAAAAGCAATAATAAGGTCTCCTCTCAACCTCCTTTTCTCTAGGCTAAACAACCCCAGTTCTTTCAGCTGCTCCTCTTAAGAGCTGTCCTCCAGGCCCTTCAGTAGCTTCATTGCCCTTCTTTGGACCCACTCCCACACCTTAATGTCCTTCTTGAATTTAGGTGCCCAAAACTGAACACAGTACTCATGATCAGGCTCCCCGAGTACAGAGGAAGGATCACGTCTCTAGTTCTGCTTGACCACTCAATTTCTGATGCAGGGGATGCTGTTGGCCTTCTTGGCCACCTGGGCACACTGTTGGCTCATGTTCACTTGGCTGTCAATCAGCACTCACAGGTCCATTTCCACTGAGTAGTTCTCCAGCCAGTCATCCCCGAGCCTGTAGCATTGCATGGGGTTGTTGTGACCAAAGTGTAGGACCTGGCACTTGGTCTTGTTAAACCTCATACAACCGACTTCAGCCCATCAATCCAGCCTGTCCAGATCCCTCTGCAGAACTTTCCTACCCTCCAAAAGACAGACACACTCACCCAGTTTGGTGTCATCTGCAAACTCACTGAGGGTGCACTCAATCCCTCATCTAGATAATTGATAAAGATATCAAACAAGACTGGCTCCAATACTGAGCCATGGGCAACACCACTTGTAACAGTCGCCAACTGGATTTAACTCTATTCACCACAACTCTCTGGGCTCAGCCATGCAGCCAGTTTTTTACACAGCAAAGAGTTTACCTGTCTAAGCCATGAGTCGTCAGCTTCTCTAGGAGAATGCTGTCAGAGCCTGCGTCATAGCCTGCTGAGATCTAGGTAAATAACATCCACAGCTTCTCCCTCATCAACTGGTTGGGTCACCTGGTCACAGAAGGAGATCAGGTTGGTCAAGCAAACCCATGGTGGCTGGCCTTGATCCCCTGGCAGGCCTTCACTTGCCATCTGAGTGTGCTCAGGATGACCCATTCACAATTAAAGATTACAAGCAAAAATTGATCAATTTCTGATAATTCCTGATCATCTGTCTCTCCATTTCCATTAGCAGTGTGGATCACAGAACAATTTGTATCATCACAGGCAAACGACAAATAGTCTATGAGTTTCTCAGTTATTTAGAAGTCTCCCAAAGTTGGAACTTGTCAAAGTCTCTTAAATATTTTGGCCTCATTTTGACATTTCTCCTTTCTAAGAAGGACCTTCCTGAAGTCCTTGCAAAACTGAAAAGTTCCTTTTTCTTCCACAAAGGAGAACACCTTTCTCCTAATGAGAATCAAAAGCTGCTCTACAAGAGAAGGCGTTGCTATTTCAAGACAGGTTTGGGGTAATGTAAAACTTACCCTTGGCTTCTGTCGCAAAGGGCAGTCCAGTTCAGGAGATCATGATCTAATCATCCATGGTACTGAAAAGCCTTTTTTCCTAAGACGATGGGAAGGTTGCAGACTCAGGTCTCCCCACATACTTCATAGGAATGAGGAGAGCTTGAAAATGAATGACACGATCTGCACTTTTCTAGAAAGCCATGGGGTTTGGGTTTTTTTCATTTCTTTCTCACATATGCTAAAAACTACTATAATTGTACATTTATTACAATATTTGGAGTTGTTTTTATGTGTTATCCATTCTTTCTTCTGTAAAACAAGATCTGTGCAGGAAATTTGATAAAGTCATTTTATGATTCCTATTCATTGCTACTAATTTCACTTGCTGACAAATTGAATTCCAGTCCTCTGAGTCAGCCTCTAATTTCGGATCATCATCCCATTTTCCCAGTGTTTTGTCAAATAAATACACTTGTATGTGTAACTACACACAGAAACCTACAAAAGAAATTACATGGCACTCTCTGGGTTTGCAAATTAGAAGAAATTAGTTCTTCTATAGTAAGTTATTTAGGTTTCGTAATCAGTTTCCATCCTATTGTCTAAAGCTATAGCATTACCAAACTTCTATTGCCTTCTGTAGGCATTTTATTAACTGAAACCCACTTCCTTGCTTTTGAGTTATTACAGCCCAAGAGCTTGGCTATGTCTGGAAATGACTCGGAGAAGTGCCCTGTGAATGCATCTGCACTGTGGTCCATACACGCGCTAGTCTGACCCTTTTACTCTTCACGCACCACCCAGCCAAGCGTACAGCCTTGCACTTCCCACGGTGCCGAAGGACTGCACGGCGCACTCTGCTTATTAATCAGCTAGCAATGGGCTGGGTGATCTGACCCACTCCAGAAGGCAGTTCAAATCCTGGCAATGCTGTTCTGAAACAAATAAATAAAACATGAATTCAAGCCAAGAAGGAACAGTAGGATGTGGCTGAGAGTCATAGACATATGGGCTATCTGCACTAGGCAACCAAAGAGGGCCAGGGCATGGGCCCAACTACTGGCACAGTATCGCCCTGCTGCTCGACTGTCAGTGCAGTCCTTGGCATGGACTTGTCCCATGGCAACCAGCTCTCTCTCAAACAATGCCTTGACGCTTTTCAGCAATATCCTGGGACCATTCCCAACACAGGATTTGAGCCAGCTTATTGGGGTGAGAAAGGAAGAAGAATTATGGTCAAAAGCCACTCCATGACACTCCAGCTGACCTTGGGACTAGCAAACAGTTCCCTGGCCTGTCTTACTAGTGTAGAAGTAATCTTGAATACTGCAATTCACTTAGCACAGGTAAGTTTCCAGAATGGTCACTGCCTCTTGATAGGACTGCCCCAAGTGCTCCAACATAGCAGACTCAGTTTCTCTTTTGCATTCTTTTGTTCCCCAAGCTATTTCTGAAGAATCTATTTCCTATTCCCAGTCTTCATGCATTGTCTGGGCAGATTTTTAATTGACCAGAAAATTAGATGAACGCATCTATTAGCCCAGAGCACTATTTCACCTTGATCTGACCCTCCAACTGAGATTGTAGATTGCATCTCCAAGCAGCAACCTACTATCTTAGCAAATCCTCCTAATGTCATGGTCATTCTGTCCCTGCATCTGAGCTTCTCCTCTTGGATTTAATTCTAAATACAGTAAGTACAAGCTGAGCTCACAGAATCACAAAACATCAGGGACTGGAAGGAACCTCAAAGATCATCTAGTCCAATCCCCTTGCCAGAGCAGGATCACCTAGACCAACTTGCACAGGAACATATCTAGGCAGGTTTTAAAAGTCTCCAGAGAAGGAGACTCCACAACCCCTCTGAGCTCAGCAGAGGCAAGTTATAGGAAAGATAAAGATGCTGTTTAACAGAAAAAAAGTTCTGATTAAGTTAATGCTACTTAGCAATTCCTGTTTCCAAAGTGCATTACAAACATGACTTAATCTTCACAGTATCCAAGGCAGTGCAGTACATAAGCATTGTTTCTGCATCTTTCACAAATGAGGAAAAGAAGAAGACAAAATCACCTGCTAATTCAGGGTTCCTTGTTCTTTGAGCACTCACATTCCAAATAAAATCCAAAGATCACATGAAAAACATGGCTTTCCTGTCACTTTCCATATCACTATGGTGTCATACAGTGGCATCATACCACTGTCCTGACAAGAGTTTCCACTGCTTGACAGATGCTGAAAATACAGAACAAGTCAGGGAAGGAACCAGGACAAGAAAACATCAGGAGCTGCTGGCACCCAGCCTAAAGCTCGAACCACTGGACAGTCCTGCGCCTCATGACTAGAAAGATTCATAGCTCCAAGGGGAGAGAAGGTGAGAACTAGAGCAGAATTCTGCCTGCTGTGGAGCATATGGGAAAAGAATAGATAAAAGAATAGATAAGTATAAACACTGGGAGAAGGAAGTGGCTGCACAAACACTGACTAATAAAGATGAGATGTTTCTGTGAACACTGCCCAGGTATTTTAATAAACCTGATCTAACAGAGACTTTCTTATAAAGCACCAAGGTGTAACAACATTGAATTTATAATAATTTTTAGAAAAGGCAGATGACTTACTTTTCCTGCTTGGGTGCTTATTTTCCCTCTCCGTGGTTGTGTCCTTTCACCGCCCTTCTACCTTTGTCCCACCTCAGCCCCACAATCCTGCTTAACTCCACTGCTGCCTTTACCAGTCCTGACACAAGAACATGTTTGCAACTAAATGAAGGTGATGACCAACATAACCTTTGTGGAGACCTTCCTTCCCAGAGCTCCAACCTCTCCTGTGCTGCAGTCCTTTGCCTGCTTATGGCTTGAAATCATTATGCACTGGTTGCAAAAACAAACATGAATAAATGAGAGTAATATGCAAATAAGGGAAAGAAATAAAGGAGTTACAGTGAGAGAGACTAGGAAACCAAGGAAGAAGTGCTAATTAATTCAAACAGATTGATTTGCCCTGTTTGCTCAAAAAATTAATTACACCAAAAAGAAAAAAAATAAATTAAGAATTAAAATCTCCCAATAAGAAAAGGCAAAGGTTTTTCTCTGGAATCTATTACAAGTATCTGAAAAGGAATTGTGCCTAATTAGACATTATTTTGCATCAAGATGACCTCATATTATAATTAGAGATATGCTAAATTACTTGGAAATAATTATAATGATTGGACATCCTCCATGACTGCTAGTTTGGGAGCTTTCATGTTCACATTGGTTCTATCCACCTCAGTTTCCTTTGGTTGGGATTTGAATCTTTACCAGGTACCTAACCTGCAAAAAACCAGTGTTCTCCAAAACCTTCATCAGGTGTCACTTTTTTTAGACACTTAAAAGCACAAGAGACATACAGATTTTCATGTAATAAAACCATGACCTGGACATGTGGCAGGTACCCAGCATAGCTATTTGCACTCCTTTTCTTAAGCAGGGCACTTGCAACGCGAACAGATGTTATTGGTTTTTTATCTTTACAACAAATATATCCCCAAAGACTCCAAGCCTCTAAAACATACTGCTCTAGGATCGAGTTTAATTTTCATCTACACATCGCAAAATTGTTAGCCCAAGCTCTAACAAGAGTCAATTGGCATTTCAGCCCTATGGTCTGGCTCAGCGAATCAACTGAACTCCAACTATTTCACTGGCTACAGCAAGAGAGGCAAGGCAAGTCTAGCACACTGGGCTGCCAACATGCTGGGTTGTGTGATGTGGGTAACTAAATGCTAGTCATGCTAGAAAACATTCACAAAGAAGCTAGGTCAGAAAGTCAGGTCAATGGCAAGCTGAGAAACCAGAAGAAGGCAGCAAACAGCTACAGGAGATCCTCCTGTATTTCAGCATCTTTCTAAACTACGTGGAGAGCCAGATGGATTGAGCTGCAGTGAGCAAAAGGCATTGAGATAAAAGTAATCCTGCATGCCCTGAAGTGCCACCTGACGAAGGGAACAGCTTCAAAGTTGTCCATAAAGCTTTGAAAAGACACAAAGAATAAGGGATTGCACAGCTACAGGTCCAGCAAATGCGTCCAGCTGCAAATCTGTCTGGATAGAACAAATACAAAGTCTTCTCCAGAAGGACAGAAATGACTGCATAATCCTTCTCATCAGTGTGACAGCAAAGAGGACAAGATGGGCAACTTCATTTTAGGATAACAGCTCAGGATGTGATAGGGTAAGTACAGCAGAGGTAACCGGTCTCAGAAAACATGATTACAGAATGTCTCCTTGCCCAGTGTTGAGCCTGTTTCACAAGACAAGGATATGAATCTTCCTGAGAGCCAGCATACAAAGACAGCTGGCTTTGTATGGAAGGCTTAGAGACACTGGCTGTGCTGAGCCGGAGAGAAAGCAGACAAGCAGAAATGGGATCCTTGTGAAATAGTTACCTGCTGATGTGGCAATAAGGAGGACGCACTGGAGGATCAGCTCAAGGCAGAGCACAACAGAGTTACAAGTAGAGCCCACCAATGGCTCCCACAATCATTAGCACAAAGCATGGAAGGGACCCCAGAAAGCTCTGGCACGTTAGCGCCACCCAGATACTCAGCAGAAGTTCAAGTCCACACAACTAAAACCTGCAGAGATGTCTGGGCACCTCAGTGTCTGTGCTCATCTGTGCATTGCAATATGCAGAGTAAGAGGTGATACGTCTTGTGAAAACACAGGACAGTGTCTGAGCCCAGGGCCCCATCCACCAAACCACAAGGCTGTGAGTCTCCCCACCAATATGTGTGACTGTCAGCACAGCTCAGCCACAGCTGTCACATGCATTTCTAGCTCTGCTCCATACATCTTGACTGCTGCAGAGGTTGAGAAACAGCGTTTTTAATATTTTGTGGTATTGATTTAACCATTCCCTGTGTAGTGACATTAGCACCCATGAATGATCATAAAATAAAGAAGAACAATTAATATTTAACTTTGCCAGAGGGATGTACTTAAGGGAGAAACCATGTTTTAGAAAGAGCAGCTGATAGTTGTCAGCTGGAGAGCAGGACTAATTAGATGCATCAGACAGTGGTGGCACGAAGTTGAAAAACAGCTTGTCAACTCTGACATGACTTACAGCAAACGATTACATATAAAGATGCTTTGTTATACACTCACACACAGGTGTGTTCCTCATTTTCCAAATACTTCCTGCGCCTTTTGTTCCTTTTGTTTGCAGGTGCAAAGCAGATTTCCTGCTCAGAGATACACCCTAATTACATTCTAGGTAGAGCAGATATATGGTCCACTTCTGGCATCCAAACCAACAAGGTGTTGAACACCAAAGCACCCTCCAGTCTCATTGATTTCAGTGAAAGACAGTCAACAACTTATAGGATCAAAGGCTTGATACCTGAACTACATAAGGAAAGTGATGTTGTAGGGAATGAGGCAATGAACCAGGAGGCCAAATGCATGTCTGTTGTAATGTTGGTTGACTGCAGCCAGACAGTTCATTGATCATAGCAAAGGATTTGCCCTGGGGTGTTTTAATTTAAAACAGATTGACATTAATCTGAAGAACAAATCACCCAAATCCTAAACTCTGATCTGATGCAAGTCAGATGCAATATGACAGCAACTCAATCTCCTGAGCAGCAGAGCTGCTAGATTCAACCTCATACTCATTTCCAAACAGTGTCTGGAAGTTCTTGAATGCTGCTGGAACAGGCCCAGCAAGGAAAAATTTCTCTCAGGTAGAGGTACACATCCCTCAGGACATGCAACAGCTACCGGGAAAGTGAAGGTCTCAGAGGGAACAGAATGCAGGTTCTGAAAAGGAGAAGCAGCCACTTTAGAAAGCAAGTGCTTGACTAGTGAAAGAGCAATTCTAATGATGAGAGGCAAAACAGAATCTCACATTCTAAGGGACTGGTTAAACTGCAATCATAGAGTACTCTAAAAAGCTTATTAACTTACCTAGACAGTTGAATACAAACTAATTGTTTGGATTGAGCTGCTCAGACAATAGAAATGTTTGAGATGTCCTGGGAGTAATTTAACGCAGTATTTGAGATGTCACAAAAACAAAAGGCAGGATTTCTCTCCATCTGTAGCAGAATCACACCAATACACACACTTTGGCATCAGAGAATAGTATTGAAGGCTGCATGTAGCACCTGCAATACATTGCTTATATTTATAGTCCTAGTACAGTTTGCTTCTAAAGAGAAATTATATCCACAGACAGCATGTTTTGTTCCTCCTCATTACTCATATGCAAGAGTGAAAGATCTATTACAACATATTCTTCCTTCCACTTGCTTTGATGAACTGCCTCAAAGGTCTCTGGGGAAACGGCTGCAAAGCCTGGGCCTTAAAGCTGAGGCTCAGAAAACAGATACTGGATTGCAAGAGCAGACTCAAAGGTCAGTTTGGAGCAACGTGGGCAGCAGACTCCACTTCTAAAAGCAAATGACACCACTGTGGTACAGGTGATTCCCCTCAAGCCTATACCCTCACAAAGGAAAACCTGAATAGATCTGCCTTTAGGGACAAACGTAAAAAGTTCAACCTGAAACTCTAACACCTGTTTTACAGAGACTTCTCCAGACTGTGTATTAGTTTAACATTGCCACTCACCTCAGCACCATTTCTCACAATGATTTCTATGTCTGCTCAATTTTCCAAGCAGCATGTTTTGCTCTGCTCTGGTTTTTCAGCATGTCCATCACTGTGGTATCTCAACACCTCCCTGCAGTGTGACTCCCACTTCCCTGACATGCATTTGTCACACGTTGATCTTTCTGTTTTGTCTCTTCTCCTGCCAGGGAGAAATCTTTATAGGTTTAAATAAAGATGAATATATAAAGTTCATTTTTCAAATATGCATTTATACTTTCATCCATCACATATAACTTCTAAAAAATATGGTTATTGGTGTCTGCTATTATCTATGCTTTCACTACTGAAGGCAGAGTTGAAGAAATGCAACTTAGCAGAGTACCTAAGTTTCTGGTAGGTCATGCATCTTACTGAAATTTATTCCATGGAGTTGTGTAGGAGCCTGACAAATTTTAGCAGAAGCAAAAAAGGGAAACACCTTTTACAGAGCCTCAGATTATCGGGTGTTCATGCAATGCACTTTGCAGATAAGCTTTGAGATCTCACTGGACATAGCATATATCCAAATTTAACAATGAGGAAAATAACGTCGTGACGAACACCGAGCTGTGTGCTCAGCATCTCGGTAACACTTTTGATTCACACAGATGTGTGGTCACCCTGCTTTGCTGATGGTACTGACCTGGAGAAGTTCACTGCTTTGTCCTTTGTCACATACCAGGCCACTGCAGGGTCACAAACAGAAATTGGGGCACTGGGACACAGCCACATGCTCTAATTATGTGGCAACCAGTATCTTGCTTGCACAGACTTACGTGCATCTGCAAAGAGAGGTGATTAACACACTTCCCATTGCATTCTTCTGCAAGCATGTAACTGCACTGCCAAACAGGCAGCACCTACACACCAGTGTGAATACTTCCTCCAACCTCTTTTTCTGTACAGTACTGCTGGCTGAGGTCAATTACAGCTTTAGAGAGAAAACCATCAAAAAAGGGCACCGTACTCCTAGAGATAGAGGTTTCTATATGCACATCTGCACAGCATCCACTGCTTCCCTGAACAGTTATGGTATGAGTTACTGTCATTAAGTTTTTAATGCAAGCGTTCCCATAGGAAACTGTTGATGAGGACTGGGATACAGATGAGCAGAAAGCAGAAAGAGTGTGCAAGATGAAGGGCAGATCTCAGCCCACATATGACTAGTGGTTCTTGTAGAGGCTTATCATTAAATACAGACAAACGATAAATCCTACCATCTTTAATAAAAGCTACTAAACCAAGAGGAAGACTGAATTTGATGGAAGTGTTTTTTAAGTAAAGAACTTCCTGGAGCGTAAGAAAATATTTCAGATTTCAGGTGTGGAAATCAACAAAGTCCACGGATACCACCAAGAACAACCAGAGACAAAGCAGCTCTTTTCACTCCTTTCTCGTGCCTGGATCTGCAAACCAGGTCTCTGAACGCCTACGGATGACACCACAGTGGGGAGGGCTTTTGACACAGGAACACAGGACCACCAGCTATCACAATGTTGTAGTGGCCTAAGAAATCAGCTGAACCATGGCAAGGCTACCCTAAGGCCCCACAAACACTAAGTTTCATGGCAGTCTGTACTGTCACGTACATCACTTGTGACTAGGAGCACGTATCCTGTGAGTTTTCACAGTTCAGCTCACTACCAGTAACTCATTAACTCAAATGCTTGCAACTGTCTGTCCATAACATTATAGTTCGACCTTGGGAAAGCCACTCACCCCTCATTCTGTTAATCTATTAATTGCTCCTTGGCAGTGCTGATCTTCCTTCACTTCTCTGAAATGGAGACTTAGTAGATTCAGGCTTTACACAGGATTGTGCCTCAGATTCCCCATCAGAAAAGTAGATATAGTTACGTTTACCTACCTCAGCAGGTAGTTTGGATGCTTAATTAATCCTCTCAAAGCTTTTCAAAATGTAAATAAGAAGTAACAAAAAAAAAATCTTTAAATATAATTAGGCACAAAGAACTGTTTTCCCAAGCAATAAATAGCCTGTTTGGGAGAATTCAAAACTTACAAACCAGTCATTACTTTAAGCAAGACCCTTTGAATAGTTAATCTGCCCTGATGCTCAATTGGAAAACATTCAAAGGCAATAACTCACTCACGATTAAAACAACATGATTTCTGCCATTTCTTTTAATTAAGTTCCACCAAATTTTGTAGTTAACAGTTCACCGAGGGGCTGCTTAAGCTTCTGAATACAATTTAACAAGAGATGGCCCAATGAAAGTTTGGGCCAAAGGTAGCTGCATAAGGAACTGCATCACTGAAACACCAGCATTCCCATGTGCTATGCAAGACATGGCATGCATCACCATGGGTGCTCATGTGGGTGATCAGATCAATTGTTTGGTTAGGCAAAGTCATATGAACAGATTTAACTGAAATCAGAAGAAGAACTTACATGTACAAAGAGAGAGGGTTACAGACTGTCATTCAGGTCCATGTCTGCTCTTCAGTGCAATACTTTCCATCCATGAATTCTTGTCCATGGTGACAAGCGCAGAAGAGACACACAAGGTCCTTTGTGCCAGGAAAGATTAAGAGATTGTGGTATGGAGGAGTACAATGGCGGAAGCTGTAATCAAGGGCATGTGCTCTTCTAGAGCAATAACTTTGATGAGGTGTTTATTGTTAATTATTAATATCTAAATATTATTTAACACCTTTAGGAGTAACATCTCTGTGGGTATGGAGGTAGGACACAGTTGAGATCTAAAAGCCTTTGATAAAATTTGCTTTTATCACTCATACCAGCACAAGATATGGATGTGCAGAATTGTGAATATGAGAGACAACACTAAAGGATTTGCTTAAGAGAAAAGATGGCAAGTGATTGTTGTTGGAGTAATAAGGGGGGGGGGGTTAACCTTGTAGTGCCTTAATGCATTGATCTAGAGTGTTTGCAAACAAGATGAAAGGATGCTTTACCTCTGTGTATCCTAAAAGACAAGGACAAGGTCAGGCTATGTTATATAGTATATTTGTACTGTCAATGTTTGGGTTTCCAGCAACTTTGGTGACATTACAATATGACAGAACTGCAGATATGACATTCACCAATAGACTAAAGTGTTCAAAATACAGTGCTCCGTGACAGTCCATCAGAGAACCAAGAATATAACAGGTAAGTGATCAAACGATGCCTGTATGTAGAAATAAAAGCCCAACCTTCACTACAGCAGGAGGGTCATAACACCAGCGAGACCTAAGAAATACACAATGCACCCCAGCAGAAGTCACCTGTGCTAGGTTAGGAAAATAGATTCTGGGTATCACTTTTCCATTCCTCTTCTTTTCCCAAAATAATATGTGTTACATTTTAAACTCTAAAGAAGTCAGAAAGAAACCCCTCACCCGAAGCTGCTCAGGGAGGCTGAGTAGTTAAAGAGCTATGAGCCTCAGTTTTTATCTTTGTCATAGACAAAGCCTCCACCTGGCTGCAAGAGCAATAGTGCTCCAGGGTTGAAACCTAAGATTTGGCTGGAGGGAGACTTTGGAAGGGGGTTTGTGCTCAGTTTAGAGGGGGATGCTAGGGGCGTCTCCATGTACCCCTCACCCTGATAAAAGTGACTGCTTGGGGGTGAGCCCATCCCTTTTTCTCTGTGCCCTTTCTTCCTCTCTGGGAGTCACCAGGGGAGCTCCATGTTGCAACCCCCCAATCCCCCCTAACTTCAGGGTATGGGGTAGGGGGTCAGACACACCCTGTGACTTTTTAGTCATTTACACCTGCTCAAAGATGTAAAAACCTCCAGCTTTTCCTTTACAAAGTTTCACATCTACGTTTCAAAGGCATAAATGGTTCCACAAGGCTTGCAACACTGAATACTCATGGCCTATATATTTCCTATTAGCTATTATAATATGTAAAAAATAATTTACTAATTTGACAGACTTTATTAGTACAAAGGTTAATTGGCTTTCTCTGACACATTTTCACTACCTACATCTGTGTCATAACATTATTTGCTTCATTAGTTTCTAAAGTGGAACAGCTAAAACTCAGGTTATTGAAATAACAACATGTCTGTGGCTGTGTTTCTGCACCACACTATCTGCTTGCAATTCAACTGATGAACCGCCTATATTTCAAGCAAAGCCAGCCTTGTGTTTGGAGGAATGCCAGGAAAACAGGTCAGTGTTATCAGCTGTAGGCACTGTTCATTTCCCTTGCCATCTTCCAAAAATAGTTCTTTCCTGCAAGAAGGTATTAAGACTTAAGATGACAGCAGCTGAAATATTCCTTTCTCTTTATCGGAAGCTTTATTTCTTATTGCACCAATTTTTCAAAGTTTGATTTGTGGTTTCAGCAAACTGCAGGATTTGGCTACAAGTCTTCAGGTCATTACTCAGAGGTACACATTGGTGCTGACTGAACGATTAAGTAGAAAAAGGTTTAGCTGTTTGTGCTGAAAAATCACCAGGAACGTCAGACACACACCAGCACCTTCTGATCAAAGGACAAAACAGAAACATGGGTTTCCTGCTGTGAAAATGTGCCTGTCCCAGTGGAATGTCTCTATCTTGCAGCCCATGTCCAAAAAATGTCAACAAATGTGTCTGAAGTGCCAACGTGACAGTCTCTGTGATACTGGCCCACTGCAGCAAATGATGCAGGGACAGAAGAGCACTGCTGCCCCAAGGAGCCAACAACCTAATTAGGGCCAGTAATACAAAGCAGACATACAGAGAGCTGAAGGAAATGATGAAATGATATGGGACACTGCTTCTATATTTTTTAAGATTGTGCTTGATCAGGAACTACGAGATGTGATAGCAGAGATTGAGCATGATGTCCCAGGAGGCTCCTTCCTGCCCTCTTTTCCCATGAAGATGAAGGCTGGTCACAGCTGCAAGTACAGCAGCTGCCCAGCTATGGCTGCATCTCACAAAAGGGCTAACTCTCACTATGGATAAGCACATGAGTCAGCTGAAGTATGTCCTTTCACTTTCTGTCCTAAATGTACTTCTGCACACAGAGCACTGCCTAACTCAAACACACTCATTTGGTATCATGTCCCTTCACCACTGATGATAAAATGCATTTTAGCACTCTTGACTTCACACCTTAACGACTTCCCTGGTACCACCCATCTTCCACTCATGATTTCCTCTCTATTTCCTCTCCCTTACTGTCTTCTCTGTTTAATGTGAGAAGGATGCTAGAAACATTTCCGGATCTTTTGTGCCTTCAGTAACTTAAAAGCAGCTGTTAAACAACAGATTGAGGGAAGCCCAGATACAACAGCCTCAAAAAGGTGTCTCCACATGGTCTGCATAGCTCATCCTGCACAACTCCTAGATGTGCCCCACCTTAACAATGGCCTGCTCACACCAGGCTCCTGCCCCATGCCAGCATCTGGCAGGAAAGCAAAGCATATTGGATGGAGCCAAGTTCCCCAATCATACACTCACCCTGCTCAGATGTGGCTCATTCCAGAGCGCACAGTACGGATGCAGCAAGCCCATCTCCAAGTGACCTTGCTCCCAACGGGGCAGACACAAACTGATCTGTGACAACCTGCCAATCGGACAGGGCTTACTCCCTGCTGCCTGGTCAAAAGGGCATACAGACAACCTTGAAATGCCACTAGCCAGGACGTCAGTGGTCTGGTCCCAAGCTAAGCTGCAACTCACCTGGGGAGCCCCAAGCTGGTTCTGTACAAGCTTGCTGTGGCACAGCTTGGAAGTGTCCCAGGAAAGCAGCACAGAGCTTGCTGCAACTGCCTGCCCAGCTGTTTGTACCCAGCTCCAAGAAGCTGAAATACAACTACTTATCACATGTCTACACCGAGTTTGATACCCAGCTCAGGTACAGCTCAGAGTGCACCCTCAGATCACAGAATAGACCCTGCACAAGCTGCTCACTAGCAGCAGCTGCTCCCCATGAAGCTATTCCCCTGCATGCCCCTTCCTCTTCCTTCCACTCTCTGCAGAACAAAATCACAGTGTGCAGTGCACATGGACAGAAACATAATTACACACACAGAGACACTATCTTGAGCCCTCAGCAATTACATTTGAAATTGGTTTGCTCAGAATGCTTTCACAAAATCATTTTCACCAAACTCTAAACAACTCTAAGCACCAAAATAAATATAACGCATCTTTACCTGGTGTTGCCCCTCTCTTGTGCCTTAAGCCCGCCTACTCCAGTTTGCTGGCCACTGGGAATTTGAACATGGCCAGGTTTAGGTTCAACTTTCGTTATGAGCAAGCATCAGACTTTCACTCTAAGACACCAAAATGCACTGTCAAAATTCACACATGCAAACCAGTGGCAGCTTCCGTCTCTCTGGAATCCCACAAATGTCTCATTCGGCTTCAGTTCCCGTGCCTCTGGATATCTCACAAATGTATGGCTAAAACAGAATGCAAAAACTCAATGCAAATGGACTTATTCTCATTCAGAATAATAAGTAATAAGTTTACTTCCCCTTAAAACTGAGCCTGAACCAAAGATTGCTAAGCTCAGTCTGTATCAAGGAAAGCAGTTCACAGTTTCTTACTTGCTGTGTGAATGTTCTTACACTCACAGCTGTAAAATCTGCATTTTCATGAGCAAGTCAGCATTTCTTCAGGTTGTCTCTGGCCTATACTTGCCTGCCTGCATCTAGCATTCACAGTTTAGGAAAGCAGGCTTGAAAATTCAACCCTGAGTATCTTCAACTTTACTCACCAGAGCTATGCATTTCATGTATCTTTCTAAGTGCCCTTAATAACACGGCCAGTTTGTCTCTTCTTTACCTTCCTGGGTCAGTTCTGTGTTGACTGAAGCAAGGCTGATGGTGTAAAACTGTCAGGGCTGTTAAGAAGGGCAGTCATGTTCCCTCTGTTCACATGCACTTAATAAGCCTCAGCAGTGCAACAGTGTGATTCCAGCTCTCAGCAAAGCTTTAATAGCAAAGCCGAAGGTGTGAAGCTTCATTACTTTTAAAATATACTACATAGTTCTGCATATTCTCTGCTATACATAATCTCACAGCACAGAGTGCTTTCCAGCCACTGTGCTCAGTGCTTTTTTTTTCATACTAAGGAATTAAGTTTCCCAGAACTCTGTATGACTGGCTACTATTTTTAGCTGCTCTTTGTGGGTGGTGAGGAAGAAACCAAGAGGTTAACAGCCTTACTGGAGGGCTCGGCATGGGCACCATCATCTACCTCCACATGGCTGTCCCAGTTCTTAACGCAAATTTATGAGGTTTGACTGGGCTGGAGGAGGTGAAAGGAGAGGTGGATTGCTGTGCCCCAGTGATAGAAAAACATGTCAGAGCTTTAATCACTGGACAGAAAATCAAGAAAGGAGGAAATTAAGATTCAAAATAACTTTTTTTCTGTCTACATCATGAGGCACTCACCCGACACCAGCTGGCTCACAGGGATTATCTGCCCTTGGGCTTTGCCTTCTTTTGCCACATGTCCTCCTCAAGCAGCTGTGACCACATCACACTCCCCTCAACACTGGCTCTCAACCCCTGCATCTCCAAAGGACACGAGCAAGCTATTTGCCCTATGTAAACTCTTGTTTATGGCTTCCAATACAAAAGACAAGTGTTCATATGGCATACTGTATCTAGGAAAATGTCATGCGTCATACCTCCAGTTATCAACCACTATGCCAAGTGCTTTATGTTATCTACAAAAAGCAGACTTCAGAGGGAAATGAACTACGGCAAATCAAAGTCTATTACTGAGAAAGAGAGTTTTAAGCCAGGCTTGCAGCGTTCTTCCAGCTGCATAACTTTCTAAATAACTTTACCAGCTGAAAAGTCAATAAATGGTCACCCAGTTGCAATCAAAAAATAACAGCTTACCTGCTGTTACCTAGAAGGACTTTAATAAGCCCCTTGGGGCACAACATCCCACACGCAACTGCAGCAGCTGGCAGTGTGCTTGGTTCAGAGATGGCTGCAAAAAGGGTGAAAAACATCTCATGCGCCACATCAGCAGCTAGAAGAGAGCAATGACTAAGTCAAATTCATTCCACCTAATGTCTCCAGATATCACTACCACCCACTTCCAAACTCGAAGCAGGGCACTATTTAGGCTTACCCTGTTAACCACACAGCCAAGGCTGAACACTGCTGTGAGCAACTAACTGCTCAGCAGGACACAGAGGCAACATGCACAGCTTCAGTCGTAATTAATTTCTCCCCACTGCCCTGTTATTTCCCATCTTCCCTTATTTACACTCATCTTAACAGCACCTGGACCAAAGTGAGAGGGCCTCTCCTCTATTTGACAGCTGCTCCCTACTTACAGAAATCCTCCAGTGTCTGCAGCCCATTCTGCAACACATTTGAGCCCTAGATGGGAGCAGAGGATGAGCAGCCCCACGCACCAGTTACCTCCACAGCCAAGTCAATACTCATTACCCAAAAAATAACCCCAACACTTGTGTCACAGTACAAACCAGTTCATTCCAGCTTCACAAGATCTAAATGAATGTTGTGGATTTTATCCTATTCTTGATGCTAGAAGACTGAGATCCACTAAAATAAGAGGTGGCTTTGAAACATGCCAGCTGTTCTGGACTTGAAGGAAAAGGATGTGAAATTTAGAAATTAAAACTCAATCCAAGTTTTATAGTTGCTTGTTGCATTGGGTTGAGACAAGAACAGGGGACCAGAGTAATAAAAACTTTGGTGGTTTGTACTTGCATCTGGATTTGACAGTGTGATACATGTATCAGCAGTAAGGAAATTACAATAGGAAATTAAAGGCACCAACATACAAATCTGCAGCCAGTAAGAACAATAAAGAGGAACTGTTTAAATGTATCAGGAACAAACAAAATCCTAACAATGGGATAGCTCCACAGCTAGATAGGAATCTCAGAATTGTCAGTCATGATTCATAAAAGCAGGAGTATTCAATAAATATTTCAGGTTTGTATTTGGAAAGTAGCAGGATGATGTATTCTTATCTCACAGTGATAAGGAAACACTTTCTAGTCCATCAGTTACTTAAAGGAAAGTTAAACAGCAGGTATCAAACCTGAACATTTTTCAATCAGCAGCACTCTGTAAGTTGCAACCCAGCATATTAAAGAAATATGCCAAACACTTCTACAAAATGTTCATGTTGGGGTTTTTGCATGTCCTGGAGAACTTCCAGAAGACTGGTAAAAAAACCTCATGCAATGCACCTGTTTACAGAGGTTAAAACAAACAGCCTGGACAATCACAGGCTGGCTAACCTAACGCTGAAGAAGGAATCAAGCAGATTGATGGGAAGGGTTAACAAGGTAGCAGTTTCCTTTTTTTTTTTCACTAGTCCTACCCAGTGCAGCTCCTGGCTTGGAGATGGTAGGACTCAGCAAGTCCCCTCTGCTTCTGGGTCTCATTTGCACTGCAGCTTCATTCTGCTCAAACAGGCTCATGTGGGTCAGTGAAAAAAAATGCTTAAAAGATGGCAGTGTAATTAACAGTCATCAGCACGGCTTTGTGCTAGAGTCCTGTAAAATGAGCTTGGTGCTGCTTTTTAGTGAAATTACAAGTTTAGTTGATAAAGGTAGCTCTGTCTACATCGTGGTTTCAACATCTGTGAGGCATTTAATGCAGTCCCAAACAGCATTCTGATTAAAATAATTAGTGCTATCCAAAATGAACATACCTTGTATTAAATCTATTAAAAGCTGGTGAGCCAACAGCATTCATGAAGGCAAACCTACCTGAATCTTCCCCATCTTCAGAAGATGTTTAATGGGATCCCACAGAAACCTCTGCTCACTATCCTTAGCAATTACCTAGAGAAAAATTAAAATGTGCCGCTACTGAAAGCTAGATCTGTTTTTTTAAAATTGCTGTAGCAGTAAATAATGGAGAGACAAATAGTTATACCAGCAGATTTGCATCACTGGGTCAAGCAGATTCACTGGAACCCAAGTGTAGGTAAGTCAAACGCATCTTTGACTTAAAATATATAGCTCTCTCACTACATGGTAGGAGTCTCACAACAGTCATGGAAAGATCCGACAATTCATTTCAATCTGAGCAATCTGTGGTGATCAGTCGAACTGGATTTTCCCTAGATATGTCTGCTAAAGAGCCCAGGAGAAGAGCAGGTAACAGTTCTGAACGCTGACGTTCATACGTGCTGGCTACAGGACAGTGAGAAATTCTTTCCCGGCATTCTCAATGTATTGCTCTTCTGAAAGGTCTTCCAGAACAGAAACACAGCTCTCACTCCCAGCTATCATCATTAGGTTTCAGAACAAATGCAGAATGGGAAAGGATGGAAACATTCCGTCCTACCATTTGGCAGGAAGACATCTCTGCTTTGCGTCTCGTTTGAGAAACTGTGCCATGAATGTTCAGTCCTCCAGAAGCTCAGCAGTGAACTGCTGCATGAGCACAGTTTCTTCTTCCTCTTGATGTTCCACGTGGTCTGGCTCAGCCTTTGGCCTAAACACTCCTCCTTCCAGGTGTGCAGTTAGCCTGCAAGTAGAACATGACACAGTCCTGGCCTTATCCATGCTCTTGTCCACACCATCCCCACACTTAATTGCAGAGAACACAACTACTGATTGTATGCATCAGGACTTAGCAAAAAGCATGCAAGATATCACAAGAACTTCCACACTGCAACATGCCCCAGTATAAAGATCTGTTACACGCTTACTCATACATCTCGTAAAGGTTTAATGTAATTTCTTTTTACAAAAAAAAAAAAAAGGAAAAGGGAAATTCTTTGGCCAAGGCTCTGGGCTCATCTCCTTTCAAAGTCTCTAAGCCTTTTTTTTTTCAGTAGGCTGGAACTCCAGAGTCTGGGGGCTGATTTCTGCCCCACTCCTTACTCATCTCATTTGAGGCTGATTGGGTGTTCCTGGGAAGGGAGCTCCCACCAAGAGAAAGTCAAGGTTGAAGATAACACTCTTACCTATTAGCCCTGGACTTTACACATTTGGTCCCCCCCAGAATGGATGCTTCCTAATGCAGCCCCAAGAGTGAACCTAAAAACTGACCTGACAGGAGCAACAGCAGCAAGGATACATCCGCTGATAACAGACCCTCCAGTTTCTACACCCTGCTGCAGCCTTGAAGACAGCTCCAAGTGGAGCTCAGCACACAAACCAACTATGCTTCAGTGCTGTCAACTCAGTCACAGCCTGGAGAAGCAGCAACTTTACAAAAGGCTTAGGCAGATGAATGGTCATCCTGTAAAGTACTAAATTCTGTATCCCAAGTAGGAACTTGTATCTTCAGCTGTTTTAACATCTCTGTGGGACAACTTGGCAGAGGGAAGAAGGGTACCAAATGCTGGGATTCTTGTGCTGAGGCAATGAATTACAGTTGTTGCTATAACACTGCAGCAATGCAAGAACTGAAATAAAACTTATACTGCGTCATAAACACGTGTGTGTTTATGGAGTGACATTCCTTAATTGCCGTGATGCTGCACACAGAGAAATCCTGCATATAAATCTGCAGAGCCGCCCTTTGCTAAGTCTGCATCCAAGAAATAAAGCAGTGAAAGGCTCAGAGAGGTCACCGTTGCCTGTGAGCCTGGCGGAGCTGACTAAAAGACCAGTAGCAGCTGGCAGGAAATGGGTAAGAAAGCTGACCACAGATAAACTGTAGGATGCTACAGAGTAGCAGAAGATATACTCTGGGAGAGGAAGCCAAGCTGTCAGGTCACACTGTAGTCTAGTGCATACAGTACATACAGTCCGCTATTGAAGTATGTGGCCACCAGATAATGGTCAGGGGACACAGCTGTCAGGGGACGATGAAGTAACACTGAGGAGCCTGAAGCAGAGTGTGGTACAGCTGCGGATGTTTCTGTTGAGCAGGATAAAGCCTGCCTGTCTCAAGGGTACCGTGACAAATTCAATGTCATGTGAGCAGCACTAAATAATTAGGTTCATGATGCTTATTTAAATCAGCATTGATCAAAACAGGATACCAGCAAAAGCTCCTTGGAGCCAGGTCTGATCTATGCAGGGATGGAAGCACACAGATAATTTCCACATAGCCTATACAAAACAGCATTTGGGTTTCATACTCATTTTGCAGGTAACACTGCCAACAGCATCAGGGAGGGTTTTTTTTCTCTGTGCCACAGAACTGGAAGGTTAGTGGCAGTGAGGAAGCTGCTTCAGTGGGAGCAGGACAGGGCCTCAGGTATCATTTAACATTGGAAGGTTGTGCCTGGGCTGGATGCTAGCGTATATGCTGTGGAGATACTGAGCTTTCCTCATTATATGAAACAAGTAATTATGGGTCATTAACCTGCTGGGTGGCAAACAGTGCAGCGTGCTAAGTGGATCCAGGAGAAATGTGATGACAGAGCAGGGCACGTTTTGCCGGTTTTGCCAAACAGCCAGAAAGCGGCTGCTGGATCATACAGGGATCAAAGAGCAGACATTTAAAATACACCACATAATGGCTTACAAGCACCAGTTCGTAGTCACACAGCTCTCTGGGAGGGTATTTCAGACAATCCATTGGCTTAAAATTTTATTTCGGGCTCAGGAAGCTCCTACATCAGAGAAAAAGGCCCTCATCCAGATCCACAGACGTGTGTTTAACAACATTTGCTCCATGAGAGAAGGCAGGAACCCTGATGGGTGACACTGGCCTTTGACCACTCCAGGAGATGCCTATGCTCACCCCCAGTGCCTGAAGGGAAAATTAACCATGCTCCAGCTGTACAAAGATGTTTCAGCATGAGAGAGGGCTGCTGCCTCGGCAACATGCAGCAGCTAGCAGCAAGGGGAGGTCTACGAGCCCGCCGGTCAGCCAAGGGCAGAAACTGCCCTTCAGCCTTGAAGTGAAAGCAAGAGCGTGAGCTGCTGCATGGTGGCAAACAGCTCTGTAGAACAATGTATTAACTAATGCGATATTTGCTTTGATGCTGGGTTTCAAAAAAATTCCAAGTGTCCTCTAACTAATGGAAACAACAGGGCTTTGCACCTGGGAAGCCGTTGTGCATTTCTCTCTGATAGGCAGGATATCAGGGTTAGCTAAATATGAGTTCAGCTGCGGGACTGACTCACCACTTGTTCCTGGAACTGTCTGAAGGAGGGGAGGATGCTGTGGGCAGGCTCTAACTGTATCATCTGGGTTAGGGCCGGTAGCAGATGGTCCTAAAAACATACTTCCATGTGGGTTTAAAATAGCACAGCACCCACAATCAGCTGAATGGGGAAATGTGAAAAAGGCTTGTCACACAAGGAATGCTGCTGTGAAGATCTGCAGTCAGGAGGGGATCCAAAGCTTCACAAGCCCTCACAGCAAGGAAGTGCCCAAGGCCCAACTCTCTCCGCTCACACGGGCTCACTCTGCCGCGCCATTCCATCAGCCCTGGTGGGAAGATTCTGGCCTTTCCACCATATTTCATGCCAATAGAATGATCTTTTTGCCCTCCACTATAAAACAAAATGAGGAAACTTTCTCTTGAAGAATTTTTTTTAGTTAACTGTCACTCCCTGTCACAGAATCACAGAACATTAGGGATTGGAAGGGACCTTGAAAGATCATCTAGTCCAATCCCCCCACCACAGCAG
>JAOXOE010000256.1:58552147-58576573 GCA_028565055.1 Phoeniculus purpureus
CTCCACAACCACCCTGGGCAGCCTGTTCCAGTGCTCCGTCACCCTCACTGTGAAGAAGTTCCTTCTTAGGTTGAAGTCCATCGGTCCTTAAATGAGAGTCTAAAACTCTGCCATCATACAGGAAAGACATTTTTACACATGACAAGTGAGAGTGCCCCATCAAAAAACCCAGGCAGTCTACAAATGACTCCCAGCCTATGGCTGCAGGGACTCTAAGACAGCTGCAGAAGTAGAAGCATATATGGTGTAGCACCCGAGCTCTCCCCACCACGTGAAGAAGCTCAGTAAGGTGAAGTGCTACATTCCCAGCAATGTTCCCTGCACTATTTCCGAGGAAACAGGTACTAAGCCTAGTTAGGATAATCAAATCTCAGCTTATAACATCTCATCCTCCTTTCTGCACCAGGAACACCATTATGTTGGTATGCATTGCTCAGCCTCTTGATATCGCACGTACAATTAAGTTCAGCTTCTGAAAGATCTACCTGTAATTGGAGCCAGCTGCAACCTTTCTGACACATACTAATTGCCAGTAATGATTTAAGTGCAGTAAATTCACATGCTACGATTGTTTTAAATAAAGGAATGTCTCACAGCTTTTCCCTGAGAAAAATCTGTTAATCTTTGTTGCTGACTTATCAAATCCTCCAGTCACCTGTTCGTCATCATTTTGTGAGCCGATAACGTGTTTATTAGAGTCATAATCTGCAGGTGGAAGCGTAAAGGTCTCATTTGGTGGAGTATGAATTCTGTCTTACGTATCTGTACAGAAAAGCTTGGTTTCACCATTCAGCTGTGCCTCAGAAAAGAATAAGTTCTAAAATAGCATCTTTTATTCTTTTCAAATGGAATATTATTTCTTTTAAGCTCAGTACATATCTCAAAATACCATTTGGATGAGCAAGACAGGTTGGTTTTTGTTAAGCCTGAGATATCATCACTTCCCATGGTGAATGTATCCAGCCTTAGCTAATTTCAGCTTAATTGTATTCCCTTTTTAATTATTTTTCATGTATAAAAGCAAGTTCTATAAAATAATAAAATGTCATGTTAATTCTATACAGCTGGTTTAAGAGCTCTTCCCACAAAGTATTTGAGTTTCCTGCAGAAGACCTTGCCTGAGATACTGCAGACAAGCCATTTCTGGCAGAATAAACCTAAGATCTCCCTGGAAGTTTTGTTCTCCTTTCTGTAGAGTTTGGGGGTTGTGGTTGGGGAGTTCTGGAGGTTGGAGCTGTGGATTGGTTTTAAGGGGAAGGGGTTGGTTTTTTGGAGGCACGGTAATAAAACTACTACAGTGTGCAAGTGTACAGGGTTTATCCATCTACTTTCTCCACCAACGGGTTTCTCAGAATGGATAATCACATAGTAAGTGGATGTTCTGCTGCAGCTATGTTCACTGACCCTTCAGCTGGTTTACATGTGATGTACTGAATGCCCTTACTTCCTGGAGCACTTTGCAGTGAAATCCAGCCTTAAATGGAGTCTGCTCCAGGTACCTGCCATCTCCATAAAGATGTTCACAACCCTTGCCTCCCCTGTGAGATTGCAGGAGGAAAAAAAAAAAGCAAACGTATCAACCAGAGCCTGACATGAGGTTGTTCAACCCAATCTCTTCAACTATATATAAGAGAACTAGGTACCAAAAGTAAATACTGGCCAGCTGCACAAGGAATCAAGTCAGATTTTTCATCTCCAAAAGCAAGTCTGAATCCATCAAGAAAATATATGAGAAGGAAAAGAAACCATAAACAAAAAGCCAAGTGAAAAGCTAAATTGCATTTGGGACAGCCAAACTTTCCAACTGCAAGAAGAATTTCATCTGAGTTAGGAGTCTTTGACTTGGCTCCTGAGGCTGTAAAGTAAGGGCCCAGTTCTAGGACAGTATGTGGTTTTCTATAAAACAAATCTAGCATATAATAATTTCCTTCCACAATTCCCATGACTTGTGGCACAGACCCAAAACCTCCTCCATGATTCACATCCAAACCTCCCAGGAGAGGCGCGATGGCCAAATTGTTAGTTTCAGGGCATGATTAGCTTGGGTGAAATGACAAATGCTGACACTCACTCGTTCTGCAGAGAACAGATGACCACAGTTACTGGTGGACAGCAGAGCTCCACTGACAGTTTATTATTAGCATCCTGAATATGTGTAAAAAAAATTGTGTTTTTTTAAGGTAAATAACATTTTCCTACCTAACTGGCCAGTCCTCAGGGACAATTTATTAGTCATTCCACAGCACAGGCCAACTCCTCTTTTCCAAAGAGGAGAACAGAATGCCTCAGCATATCCAATAGTCCAACAGGCTGACATTCTGAGGTGCCTTACAACTCCTAAAATCTGCTTCTGTGCCCAGTAATCTCCTGAATCTGCATTTTATACAAACTCTGAGCCAGTGCTGACCATGCCCAGACTAACACCTCCTGGAATAGCTTTCCCTACTGCTGAAAGCCTTGCCAGAGTAAATAATGTACCAGTTTGCTGATGCAGCCTATTCCAGAACTCCTCCTATCTTTAACCTTTCCAAATAGTCTCTGAATTTGAAAATACAGCTAATCTGCAGCTTCAACAAGTCAAATTATGCATTCCAAATTCCATGTTTGTTGTTAAATTATCCCCTTTTTCTTCCCATTTGCAGATTAATTACAGATCAAGCAATCAAATTATGCAAAGAAACACGTCCCAGCCTCATGGTCTCTGTTCACTACTCATTGCTCCTGATACTAGGGTCATCACTTATACCACATTATTCCCTCCTTGTTCCTGACTATGGAGCTGAAACACTTGAATTAAGAAGGATACCAACAGCTATTACATAAGGTATGCAAGATGTCACATTTTGCAGGAAAAAAAAACCACCCAGGCATTTCTCCTAAAATTTGAGAGCATTCTGGATTCACCAGTCTTTCTAAAAATACCTCCTAGGTATTTCAGTATTTGCAAATAAAAAAACCTCAGAAAAAATAAAAAGCAACTGAAAAAAACAAAACAACAAGAGAATAGGAGGAAAAGGATGAAGAAAGAAATGGAAAAAACTTGCAGTGCTTCACTGTAAAAGCTATCACTGGAGAGATCATAGTATGCAGTTTGCTCTATCTAACCACCTCACTTAAAACTCGTGGCAGTTAGAGATAATTCAACAGTGGAAAACAGACTGCCTCCCTCAGAGGGCCAGCAACATCCTTTTTTTTTCCTCAGAGCAGTTCCTACTTTATGTGTGGTGTCCCACACACCCGGTGGGCCACAAGCTCACAGCAGGAGCAGCAAGCCAGTTATTCCTGTTTTTTGAAGGGGAAGCAAGGCCAGAGACAACAGGAGGCAAGAATGGTGGTGGACCACTGGAGAAGGTAGAATTTGAAGAGCAAGATTTCCTGATTGAGGTTAGAAGAAAAGATGACTAAAGAAAGAACTATGTCTCCTTGGATATTTTCTGACACCTCCCAAAAACTTATCTAAACAGCACTGGTCTTATCAGATAGACACACTGAGAAATGGAGGTGAGCCAGCGGGCAGCCACGTGAGCAAAGAAGGGCAGGAGAGAGGCAACACAGAAAACTCGTGCTACTGCACAGCTGGGGAAAGCATAATTCTTAATCCCCAGGCAGCCCTTTAAGCATGGAAAAAGGAGAGTCATTACCACAGAGAAAAGACAGGCCATGCCTGACACCCTGGGTGCTAAACATTCAAGGACAAAATGGTAAGTTGTTGCATAGAGTCATTACAAGCTGTGCTGATAGAAGAGTTAGGTTTGGGCCAAAGCACTCCAGCCCAGCTTGCCAAGCTTGGAAGTGGCTCCACACAAACTTAAGCAGCCTCTTACCTTCCTGTCTGATGGGCTTTTAACAAAGTTACCCTGCCTCAGACGTGTGAATAGACAGCTGAATGTTATGTTCTTACTTGTCATAGAACACCAGAGCTGTAACAGCAGTGGAAAGGCTGGAGAGAATTCAGAACAAGAAATAAGGGTTTCTGAAGGAGTGCCTGGTTAAATGTCATTAATAAAAAACCCTTCACAGAGTGGCAAGTTTCTGTACACTATTTTCTGTGAGCTCCCCTTGAAAACAAACAGCTACCAGCCCCATGAGGACGTTTCCAACAGCCACCGAAGATACCTAATGAGGCAATACTTAAGAGGCCTAATTATAAGAAAAAGTAAACCTTGATAACAATCTTATCCCATGTACAACTCAAATATGACTCAGAGTTTATTTTAATAACCCTTCTAGGTTAGTTCAGCACAGTCCAAGCTGCACTGCAGCAATGCAGCTCCTGAGAGATCACGAAGAGGAGATGGGAAGCCACTCACAACAGGATGCTTGACCAAACAGAGGTGGAAGAAGAGAGACATGCTATGGGGGCTGGCAACAGCAGCCTTGAGAAAGCAGGGCTTTGCATTGCAAACTAATATCATTATATAAAATCTGGCCACTTTGCTCTGATCACCTGTGTCAACAAGGCATTTCCTCTGTTCTGTACCTTGAGCCACATTGCTGCACCTGCCCTTGAGGGAGGAGTTATTGGATTAACCCAGCTTCCTCTTATCTGTGTTTACTCACCAAAATTACTCTGCAGAGAAAACTCCCTGAATCAGTCCCAGAGCTGCAGTTTCACTCATATGCAAGACTCAGATGAAGCGTTAAACATGCAGAGCTACGAAGAAAAAAAATAAAGGAAAAAAAAATTACCTCATTGTGAGTAACCACCACAAGCCAAGCTGGGTGAAGTCACTGGGGATTTTTATTTCCAGACGCCCACACCACCGGGGTTCTTTCAGGGGGGACAGACACCTGCAGTGCTGCTAGGCACAGGCAAACCTTTCTTCCCCACTTTCCCTGAACTGGAGGAGTAGAAAGTGGATAACCAAGAGAACATAGAAGACAACAGGTCCAAACAAGTTATTTTTGCTGCCTGTACTGGGCCAATAGCAAAAAAAAATTATAAAAGTGGAGTCAGAAGGAATCATGCTTGGTAACACCACTGCTGTCTCTGCTCCAAACCCACGACCCTTACAAGATGTCAATGCAGGATAGCTGGGCAAGCTGCTAGAGTCACTGAAGCAAGAGAGAGAAGTCCCCAGACTTCCTGCTGTGTGCAGTTTTGTATAGTATGAGATGACCATAAACTCCCTCTTGGTTTTAATCTTAAAATGGGACTGAAAAGATAAACAGAAGAACAGGAGGAAAACATTAAACTCATACAACCTTCAGCTTTAAAGCAAATAAATTCTGATGGCCAAAGATACCAGACTTCAGCAGCATTTTGTTATCTAAAAGCAGTGGTTCAATCCAGAACTAGGAATAAAACCTCAGGGCTGACTGCCCCGTAGCTGAGATGGAGAGAGATGCAGTTCCTAATGAATCTCCCCACTGAACAATCGGCTTCTTCAAGGTGAACAGAGATTTCAACTGAAGGATAAACAGCAAACTGTTAATGACAATCTTAAAAGGTTAGATAAGAAAACAGGTGCCAAAGTACCTTATATTTATCTACTTGGCTTTCACCTGCAGATACTTGTCACCACTTACTGCCTCCTCTTCGGACCTTTAATGACCCACCATATTGCTCACAGAAGCCTTCATGTAAGTCATTTGCGTTCAAGAGCTGTAAAATCGTAACTACTTCTGAAAAAACTGAAAATGTTCTCCTTAAAGGCAAATGAAGCTGGCCATGTCTCTCACCTGTAAATGGTATTTTGCTTCTGCTGAGGTGATTCTCTAATAATATAAGCCTGTACCTATGTCAAAACAGTGACTTGCATCTTAAAACAGGGAATCCAAAAGTTACTCATTCAATACATCTGCTGAACCTTTAACATACTGATTTCTAAGTGGCAGAGTTCTTTTTGCAGCATCCTGAAGCTCAGGAAGCTCTCATCATGATGTAAGGGCCAAAATTCACTGAAGACAAAGCATACTGATGTAACTGATGCAGGGTTAAAGGTGCATCTTGCAGCTTTCCAAGCGCTTGTGCCATTTCTGCTCATGGGCAAGCAAACCTTGGTCAAAACCAGCCTACGCTCACAAGTATTTCATAGCAATATTCCACCATTTTCCAGAAGTGGGCAGGAGAGTAGAGGATCAGCACACTGAAATATTTTCTGGGACTATATATCTAAGTACTTGTATCAATGCTTCTGAAGTCCTCTTCTTCTATCAAGTGGAAAATTTCTGAGATTCCAGAGGCTCTCACGTGACGTGGCTAGAAAAATGCAAGACCCAACCTTTTAGCACATAGGCCACCCACATGAAGAGATCCCGCACAGGACCTGGGATAAGAAGTCTGAACTCAAAAACAAATCAAGAGTTTGACCTTGGGCAGGTTTAGCAGAGCTTAGAGTCACATCTAGGGAGTCAAACAGATGTGATCAGAATACTCTAGCCCTTTGCTGCTAAAGCTTTGTAATAGGGAAAGACATATTGAAGAATAACCCAGCCACAGGAATGTAGACTAGTGGTAGAGCACACTGGAATACTAGATGCTTTCAGTTGTAAGGGAAAAGGAGATGGAAAAACACAGTTTCCCAACCAGAGAAAGAAAATTACAACAGTGAAGTAAAACAGATTAGTTAACAAACAAAAAGCATTCTTAATAAAATGTATGAATTGAGATGTTCTCCCTACCTAGAACATGGAAAGGGTTGTGATGCTCTGTGGTACCTTGATACTACCTCATTTCCCGGTCATCTATGAGTTTACATAGCTGCAAAGCAACAGTTTTCCCAATAAAATAATTCAACAAGCTACTTGCTAAACTTCTAAAACAAACACTATCACAGCTGATTATAAATACTTGTGCACGCTGTAACTGTGTTGTGTTCCAATACCCAGGAGTACAACTGGAGTAACAACAGTTAACCTCAGTAACAACACCAGGAAAAAGACATTGGTGTTCTGAGTCTAGCAAGGTCTTACTTTCAGCTTGAGGGCATTCATCTGTCTGCCTGTGATAGGGGAAATTTTGAATGTCATCTCCAGGCAAGCCCAACATTCAGGAGAAGTTCTACAAATCAAAGCACAGACCATATGATTTTGATGACAACCCATTCACCCAAAGAGAAAAGTGCGGGATGCATGCAATCCCTCGCCTCTCCTCAGCCAAACCAATACCTTTATTTCCCCTGCAGTGGCTTATATACTGAAAAGAAAAACAACAGTCGCTATTAACCATCTGCTTCTCACCCCATTACAGCTAAAATGTGGGCAACTGAGTAATTTACTACTTCTTTTTGCTCTGTCTGTGAGAGAAGATGGGTGCAAAGGAAAAGTGTATTCCCAGCTCCTAGCACAGGAACAAATAAAGGAGCTTCAGCAAAGGAGACGGACACAAGGAAGGTTCTATTTCCTGGCAGAGATGGGAATGGGAATAGTCTAAACATAAAAAAGGCAAAACTGTAGCCAGCAGCAATGCCTGGAGAAGTAGTAGATGGAGAGAAGCCTGGAGACAGCCCAAAGAGGGAAAAATCAACATGCAAGGAGTCCTCAGTGCCTACAGTGCATTCAGGGCTGCAGAACACCTGCCACATGGTGATTTCCAATAATATTACTTGTTTCCAAAACTATTTAAAAGGACCCCTCTGACAGCCTGATAACTTTTTATGAGCTAAGTTTGGTGAAAGAACTGGATTAAAATTAATTCACGGGGGACACTGGATTTACTCTGCTTCATGAAGAGCACAGGAGAGGCAGAAAGAAATGGGGAAGGCAAAGGTACAGGGTGTCACACCTGGGGACAGCAAGAGAGCAGGGTGTTGGCTTGCACATAGGCATCTAAGGGCTGGTGCTTGCTGATAAAGAGGTGGCATTTTTACCTCAGGGTAACTACCACGCACATTTTCAGCTGCCTTGAGGTGAAAATATAGTGACAACAAGGCACTACAAGTTTTACCATCAAGTGGCTTAACAAGAGTGTTGCACACCCTGCCTAGGATTGACCTGAGGGATTTTGCCTCATGGTAAAACCAATGTGTGTTGCCTTCACTGAGCAACAGTTGACATGTACCTTTGTTATCCTGAGGAAAAGACACTCAGGTTTTTCTGACAGTGAAAACATGACGATTCACATCTGAATGTCCTGTTCAAGAAACTGAAACCATTTTGCATTGGGTCTGGCTGCCACTACTATTTTTGCTTCACTTACTTTCACTTAACAGCAGATAATTTTACTAATTTGCACAAGATGCATATACACTCTAGAGAAGCGTCCCCAAATAATTTTTTCATACTCTGCAAATTTACTTTACAAAGATCTGCAGGTACCAAGTGAGTAGTTTTGATTTCTGCACACCACCTAAACACTTCGCCATGTCATTGTCGTGCAGATAGTTAATAGGAAATCAGCATAACACAAGATAATTTTTTTGCCATCACTCTAGAGCAATAACCCATCCTCTTATTTTAATTCAGAATAAACCTTATGGTTCAGCATTTTTAAAAAGTAATTAAAAGTCAACATGCAGGTGAAAACCCTTTCATGCATACACAGCTCCTTATTATTCTGCTCATGTGCCAGTATTGCTAGATACTCAATAAATACATATTAAACCTTTCACAAGCATTAATTATTGAGAAGAAAGCTAGATTTTTGCATGAAGTCCATATTATTAAAACATTATCTGAAGCTTCCACACTAAAGTAATTTGTGATCCTTTTCATATTCCCTGCATCACCCAATACATACACCGGGCAGTAACTGTAAGCAGTTCAAGGTAGGGAATAGCCCTTTCTTACTTAAGAAATGACCGGTACCTACATCTTTTTGCTCCTACTTCACAGTGAAAAATGATCAGTGGCAATTAGTGGCAAGCCTGATGGTCTGTAAATCCTTTATACAAGATTTAGACAGAGGTCTTTCAACAAAAGATCTTTTAGTTAAAGCAGTCTTGGCCTTTCTGTAGAAATGAAGCTTGAGAATTATATTGATTTTAATGTGCCTCATTCAACAGGCTGGTCAAGTTTCCTCTGCCCTCTTCTGCCCCAGTAAAATGACCTTTCCCGGTACCACAAGCAGCTGCCCAATTGATATAACTACCACTGATGGTTGCCCCAAGTACAAAATTCTATATGTACCTAGTATTCCAAAACACATGGTGTCCTGCTACACGTGTTTTATACTCAGCCGTAGATAAGGTCTCAAAGGATCCCCCCAGTGTTTCCCACCAGGGTAACAGAATACATCTGCAGGCACATCCTGGCCAAGATCCAGTGCCTCGTGTCTGTCCTGTTTTAAGCGAGCCAGAATTTCACATAGAATCATTAAAGTTAGAAGTGACTTCTAAGATCATCAAGTCCAACTGTCAACCCAGTGCCACCACGTCCACTAAACCATGTTTTGAAGCTCCAGATCTACATCAAGTGCCAGATCTACAATACGCCTGTACCTTTTACAGGACCATGTTAGGGCTCTACACAGAATGTGGGAGGTCTATACAGCAACGTAAGTCTCCAGAAACCTGGGTCACATAGCAGGTAGCAGTTCAGCAAACATATGTGAACATTTAGCTTTGGGCCTAGACTGTGTTCTCAACCACTGCAGAAGCTTTTAAAGCTTCCAGATACATAAACACTGAATGTCTGGGTAGTAGTTTTGCAGTCACAACTAGTACAACCATGAATAACAGGCATAAAACTGACTATCTCATCCATCTCTTATTGCACCTCAAAGGTCAGGAACATCATCGCACTTGATTCAACAGTTTCACTACAGGAAAAGGTTACAAATTGTGTAGTTCTTCTGAATTGGGACTTGCAAAGAGTGTGTTAGTAACCAGTGCAATACACAATGCAGTAAAATATGGGCTGGGTTTTCCTCTGTCTTAGAGGTTTTGGTCATGTTTCCAACCATTAGTGCAGTGATAGAAAGAGTAAAACAATTAGTATACTGGTGAGTGCCAAGATTCTCCAATGCCACTACCTTCACCCAGGAGCTAGAAAAACATCACGTATTGCAGAAATCACAATGAAATTCCTAAGGGAAAGCAACAGACAATCTATTAATGTCTATAAATATGTGAAGGGTAGGTGTCAGGAGTATGGAGCCAGGCTCTTCTCAGTGGCATCTAACGATAGGACAACGGGCAATGGGTGTAAGCTGGAACACAGGAGATTTCATATAAATATCAGAAGGAATTTCTTCACAGTGAGGGTGACAGAGCAGTGGAAGGAGCTGCCCATGGGGGTTGTAGAGTCTCCTTCTCTGGAGACGTTTAAAACCCACCTAGGTATGTTCCTGTGTGACTTGGTCTAGGTGATCCTGCTCTGGCAGGGGGGATTGGACTAGATGATCTTTCGAAGTCCCTTCCAATCCCTAATGATTCTATGATTCTAAAGGAAGACCAAATTTGCCACGTCACATCAGCCAACCACTCACCTCCAGCATCCCACTCCTAGGAGAGGCTTTTAATCACTGCCTCAGATTTGGAGAAAGACAATAACCCTATAATGCTCCTGGCCAATTACAAAATGCTGTATATGGATAAGGGAAAATCCTTCCTGATCCCTACAGATACTAGCCAATGTCCCGAAATATGAGATTTAATTAAGCCTGTATATTACTTCAAATGTTACAACTGTTCATAACATTTTCTAGGCCCTTTTCAATCCAGCATGATATTCACATTCACAACACCCCAAGGCACAGAGGTCCTCCAGCTCAGCCTCAGCCCTGTGAGGTACCTTCCACAGATGAATTCAATTTACTGCCCTTAACTTGCCTAATTTTCTTAATTGAAAGCCACACCAGGCAGAAATGTATTCTGCCTGGTTCTTCTAATGATGTCACCTATTTCTAACTGCCACCCGCCGGTCCACCCAGCTGTTGACCTGATGACAGAAAAGGGAAGGTAAGAGAAGGAAAGGAAGATTATTTAGATGGTGCAACGCAGCCCCTTCTCAAGCTTGCGTAGGACACGCTGAGTTTGCCTGCATGTGAGATATTATGTCTATAATGGAGTAATTATTAATAAAAACCCATTAATTAACTATATTACTGTTACTTTAACATCCCCTCTGGAACATCCTCTGCTTTCTGCCTCTGCAATCCCACAAAAATTCACTATTAACATGCTGAAAGCAGCAGATAAGACAGAAATGCAAAACCTTAGGTCCAACTATAAAGAGAAAAGGAAGGAAGGAAGAGGGAAGGCTACAAGTTAATAATTGTTCAGAATCTGAAGTCAACACTAAGGAGGGAAATAGTTTTGTTCTGTTAAACAAACACCTTACTAACGACAGGGTCTCCTGCCCATTTCTCACAATCCTTTAGGTAAATTAAAATAAAAGGATTTGTAGGTTCAGTCTGTGCCTTACACAAAGTCAATTCTGAAGAAAATTACTCTGGGAGGGGGAGGGAGAGGAAGGGGAACTCAAGGAGAAGTCAGTTCGGAGAAGAAAATGTTGCAGTTTTGGAAACTCTCCTCCCTGAAATTGCACAGTACCTCATTTTGGGAACTTCAGAGTAACATTTCAGCAGTCCTCAGACCGTACATGAGGAAAAGTTGCAGTAGAAATCAAGCAAGGGAACCCGGTTTGACAACAGGTTTGCAATCTCTATTCTTGGGAGTTTTCAATGGACAAAGACTGAGAAACCTGGTCTGATCTTTTAGCTGACCCCAACCGAGTAGGAGGTTTGACAGGAGACCTTCTAACTTGAATAACCCTAAAAACTCCCAACTGGTTCCACCAAACTCAGATTTAAGAACTGAACCATATGCAGCAGATGAATACGTTGTGGTCCAAACCACACTATCCCCTTCCACGTTCTTCAAATTGTGTCATCACTCAGCTTCTCATCACCATCACTGCCTCTGGATCTGCAGTTTTTGTGATTAGAGAGCCTACCAAGTACTACTTCTGGTACCTGACATCTGTTTTACAAACATTTCTACAGCATTCACAAACACTGGGCAAACAGTGCACTAATGATAACGAATGAAGGCTCTTGGAACATTCAGAGCACAGTCTGCAGCCACAAACTGCCTGCAAGGCTCTATACCCCTCTTTCAGTTGACTTGTCCTTTGACTGGTTTGGTCTATGATACTGAGAAGTCTCCTATAACACAGCATGACATGGGTAGGCTTTACCTTACTATCATTAGCTGTATAAAAGCTTTGAGGAGCAAACAGAGCAAACCTTATTAGGTACTAAAAGTTTTCCTTCCTGTGAGCGCCATGCTTGTAAACCTTGTGGATATCAAACAAGCGCACAGTATGTAATAAATGTAGCCTTTAACAAGCTGTCAGCAGTCCTGACATCAGCCTCTGAAAAGGGAAGACATTCAGCATACAACAATAAGCACATTGGTCCATATGGGTACTGTGGTCATTAGAGTCCAGCATAAAGTATACCAAAGCACTGCAAAGATTCTGATAAAACTTTACAGGCTTCGGAGCACGCAAACAAAGCAGCACCAGTAGCTTGCTATTATTTTAGAGAAACTTGTGATTTTTGCCCATGTGGCCAAGCAAAATATCAAGACTAGGAATCCAAGGACAACAAATGTGCAGCCTTCAGACTTTCCACTGTAACTGAGCATATCATGCTCTTCAGTGCACTAATCCCTGAAACACCTCTGCAAGGTAAATACAACACAGATGCTGAAGTAAGGCACTGGAGAACTAGGCGATATGTTGAAACCCATACAATGAGCAGAGAATTGAATCCAGATCTCTCAAATCCCAGGCCAGTGTCTAGACCTGGTAGACATTAACATACCTTTTCTTAAAAAATTCTTCCTTGCAAACGAAAAGGTCCTGAAAGGTTTTTAAAAACTTAAATTTCTCTCAATTTACCGAGAGTTATATTTGTTAAAATTTAGACAAACCTATGACTGAAATGTAACCAAATAAATGTTCAAAGTAGATCAGTTCTGAACACCATGAAATGGAATTGCCTTGGAAATGCTGAATTACACCTTCTTTGTCTATCTTTTAAATTCCCTTTTGTGCACCAAAAATAAAGATTTGCTGGTTGGATAAATGCAGAGGCTGGGGTGCTGGAGTCTAGAAACTGCAAGATTAGACAAGTAAAATCTACCACAACACCTGCTGCTCTCCTAGAGCACAGCATTTTTAGCAAGAATTACTAAGTCAAGAGATGCCTAATTAATACTTGGTCCATGTGCTTTCAGAGTCTGACCCAGGTGCAGCAGTGAACATGCTGGTCAAAGTTTCAGGGTGTCTAATTAAAAAAACATTGCTATCAAACAACAGTATTAATGGAAATCTTTTTGAGCAATCCCATTGCCAAGTGCTTTCAAGCCCCACCGATGCACCTCAGCATCTCCATGCACTCAATACTTTTGTGCTTGACCCTCTGGGATCAACGTAACATGGTAACTTAGAACCAGAAAAGTAGTCCCCAACAGCACAAAACCTGAAGGTGTTGGTTTACGTTCAGATTTAAGTGGGATGGATGAAGCATTTACCATTGCGAGCTGCCACCTCTATGGAAGCTTCTGTCCCAGGGACAGTTCAGCAGAACAAGTATCCCCTCTTGAGTCAGCAGAGTTTACCGCCTGAAGTCAGCAGGAGCTCACATGAGCAGAGCAAGCTGTAAGTTCCCCTGGCTGGGGTGCAGGCACACATCACAGCCAGCCCTGTGGCCAGGCAGCATCCCCAGCAGAGGGTGGAGAAGACAAATGAGAGCCATTTCTAATTCCGCTGTCTCTAACTGAACTCTGTCACCAAGCATTGAGTTAACACCTGAAGTCAGTTATCTGTCTGCTTGCATGTAGCTCTGCCACTTTATAAAAGGAAAGACCCTATAAAAGCAGTCAGTGCTCAAAATTCCAGTGTGCACATCTATTCTTCGAGACAGACTCTGAGGTCATTTTGCATGGCAGAATGAAATATATGGCTAGTGAAATCCAAGAATAATGACTGCATTTCCCCACATGTCGGAACTTTTATCCGCTCATCTGGACATTTTGCAAAAACCAACAGAAAACCTATTACAAAGATTGCTGGTGCATGAAATGATTGAGAAATATTTGCAGTTTGAAAGCAGTTTCACTTCCTGCCTGATACCACAAAGAAGCTTTTTAATAAAGTTAACATCATTGTTATTTGTTTTACATCTATGTCCTTATTTTGTCTGGTTTAGATTTCTTTAATACTTACACTAACAAAAAAAAAAATCAAAATGGATCCTAAAGCTAGAAGTTGGGTTTTTTTCATTGTAAGCCACATGGCTGATAATATAATAATGTTTCTAATAATAAAACTTCACACTGAACCCCACAAATCAGCTTTCATCTAAGCACAAACTACACACTACTGATTTTAGTTAACCTACCTAATCATATGTGTACCATCTTACAGCTGGGCAGACTGAAAGGCTTCGTGACCCTCTTTCAACAAGCATAGAGGCTGCAAAGCTGGGTTGTGGAGTCCTGAGTTAAAATACCCCAGGAGCCATTAAAATATACTGCCTGTGCAACACCTATTCACAGTAGTTAAGCTCCAAAGCTGCTAGAATACTAATTAAATTAATTTTGCAAATGCTTCTGTGCTGCTATTTGTAAGGTTGTGTTCCAATATGCAGACAAGCTGTTAGATAGTCATAAAATATATTTGTGAGTCCTGAAAGTAATGAATTTCAGCATGAATAGCTAGCTAAAGACTGTCCTATGAAATAGAAATCATAACAAAAAGCTATCGTATGTTCCCTACTATTATTTTTGGTTTCTTAAAATGTTTCAGCTACCCACTCAAAAAGGCACGTGACCAGTATCATAATCTTGCAGGCTACGTCTCTTTCTAGAAACGACTTACACTGTGACCAGAATAAAAAGGCTAAATTTGCTCATTACACTGTTTTGACCAATACAGTTAAACACGAAACTGAATCCCATTCTGACCCACAAGGGAACTGATGGTTCCTGCAGGGTAGCTGAGGAACTGTTCTTCTTTTAGTTCAAAAGGAGGGTCACTGATTTCTATGACAGCTTCTTCCAAGGTTGTGTCATTTGCAGTGGAACCTTAACGATTACCTGATTAAAATCACATGGCCAGTCTTTGCTAACACGGTGGTATTTCAGCCCATGTTCTGCACTGCATTGAGGGTCATGTTTCTTGCATCTTCTTCTGAAGCCATCTGGGGGCACCTGCTGGCTGTTGGACTTGCTGGACCCTGGGTGATTTCTTGCAGGATACTGGACATTTCTACATAACTAAGTACTGTGACACCTACATGTTAAAAGTCTTTCTTCACTCTTATTTTCCAAACAGAAAGTTTAGACACACATATTTACACTCAGGTCTTTTGTTGCTTTTATAGGTAGGCCTATAGGGCTAAACGAGTTGCAAGCTCCACACCAAAACACAGTTCTGGTTAGTGACCAATGTGGGAAAAATGCAATAAGATAGGGCGTGAAGACCAGGAAACAAAGATGGTATCTGGGTGATTCATGTGTGCCTCTTTCTTTCATACAATCATTTAATCCCAGAGTGACCTGAAGTGTGTGAAACCACCATAATAATTAGTATGTTCCTCCTGCATAAACTACCTGTGTAATTTAGATCCTTCCAGTGTGCTACAACACACTGGAAGGTTTTTCGACCAACAACTGAAACAACTGGAAATAGCAGAAATTCTAGAGAAAACAGAAAATCTAGAGAAACGTTAAGAGACTTCCTTCCCCCTCAGGGAGTCCTTACAGTAAGCTAAGGCTCTCATTGCTCTCTCTCAGCTCTTGCTTTGCCCACTGCCCACCATTCAGCAGGGAAAGGCTGCACTACCAACAGGCACAGAGGATTTGCAGCACATCTTTTCTGGTGGGGAGCATCGCTATGCGACCTACAGGATTTCTGATGCTTTGAAACTCAGCTTTCATCTTTCTTCCTTTCTTTTTTTAAGTACACCATTTCTTTTTTGTCTCCTGATCTCGAACACACACTCAGACAGACAAATATCTAGTTGCTGGAGGCAGTGCCGGGCTGGCAGTAAAGCTCCATGCATGCGGATGTGTGTACAGGCACACCCTGTCAGGATGACCATGCTTCAAAGTGCAAAGCCAGACATCAGTAAATCAGACAATCACAGCACATTAGGGATTGGAAGGGACCTCAAAAGATCATCTAGTCCAATCCTCCTGCCACAGCACAATCACCTAGACCAAGTTGCACAGGAACATATCCAGGCGAATTGACCATTCAAGTGGCATATATTAAAAGAAAATTGGAAATCAGAGGACAAACTTTCCCTGCTTCAGGAGGAAAAACAGAGTTAATTCATAAGAAGGGACAAGTATCATAATGATGGAATCATGCCTGTATGATGCTTTTTTCTGCCAGTTTTCAGCATTTTCAGTGTCTATGCTGGGACATCTTTAGCCCTACACCTCATCCTTGCACTGCAGCACTCTAACTTCACTCATTCCCCAGTACGTTCATATCCACCACTTCAGCATCTTGTAACTCTATAAGCTCCACACAGACCTATATATGGAACACACAGAGCACATGCACCTGTGTTCCATTTCACTCTTCACATGGAGAATCTTTAGGCAACAGTGCACTCCTCTGAACCTTCTTTACTGTCCAAATAATCTTCTCTGCATTACTCAAAGTTTAGGACCAAACCCTCTATCTCCTTTTATAAACAGACATAGGCCCAAACTGCAATGGCAAGTGTACTGGGAATGGCATCTCTCCGTACCTACATTCCACTAGACTTGAGCATGTGACATTCAGGGCATCAGCTTGGCTTCCCCAGTCTGTGGAGCTAAAAGATGTTCCAGAAAAGTCTGCCTGTATTTGTTCACACTGTTTGCCTAACATACATAACATACACTTGCACCCATCATATGAAGAATGGATATTACTGTCTTGATAAGCACTGCAATAAATAACAGTTTACACAACAAATCAGTCAGCCATGCCATCACAATAACAATTGGTAAACGTGTTGGCTCCCTTTTTATGGCGCATTCAGATTTTGTCTGGGTTTTTACTTCTCTGCAAGCAGCACTTGCTTTGTGTTAGGTTCCTCTTCTATTTTATTCTCTTTCAAAAGCAACAGAGACTTGTTCTATAGTTACTGAATTTTTAGTCTTATCTTATATACTACTGTGCTATCCGTGTAAATACAGCAAGATTAACCGTTCAAGTGTGACTAAAGCAATCTGAGGAATAACAGGAGTAAAATTGTATATTCCCCAACCCCCACTTCAGCACGCAAACAAAAAGTTGCTAAACAACACAAGCCAGCCAACATACAAATCTCCAGCATTGTTCCCTTCTTGATCTTGATTTAAAAGGCAGAAAACACTAAAAATGTGGGACACAAAAAGAGCAGAGACAAGTACAGTTATGAGGACAAAGACAAATTCTCATGTAGTACATTGTATCCCATTTCCAAAGATTTTTCTAGCGTATACCAAACGCCTCTTCATTGATTCAACCAACAGTTAGCATAGCTGCAAGTTGCACTGTGAGTACGCAGACACATATTAAACATATTTTGGAAACAAAAAGTACATCAGCGCTCTCAACATGGCTGTAGTGCTGCTGCCAATTAAAAAAGATAGATTTCCTATGGAAATCAATTCCACATGCTGATGGCTTACTGGTTAATGCCTATGAGTTACTCATTTATCTGTTTTGCATTTATCGACTGACAATTTCATAGAGAACTCCCCCACCTTCTCATGTTATGAGACACTGAATAGTAGCTCCTCATGTTTTTTCTACTCAGTAGTTTCCAATAACTGTCTTAGGCTCTCAAGGAAATTTTACAGTGTTTTAAATGTCTCTTTTTACAGGCCTCATAACTAGGATCATTACTCTCTTACCTTAGTCTTACTTAGTCCATTTCATTTCATACAAAGTTTATGAGGCAATCAAATACCTTCAGTATAATTAGTAAGCTCCTAAATTACAGAGGATATTAATATTTTCTTTATAAAGCTGTTTCTTTGCATGTAAAAAGTGGTTGTCAGGTGAAGACACATGAACACCACTGTTAGAATGAGAGAGGATAACTGTACATTCACTTTCTCTATATGATCTCAGTTGTGGACTTCTGTAGGACTGAGTAAAAGCTGTAGTTTGGGTTGAGATCTAATTTTGTAAGGAAAGCATTGTTAATCGAGGATGGATCTTATTACTCTGCTTTTTATTCTCTGTATTCTACTCCAGCAAGATTTCACCTGGGAGATCTGCAGCTCAGGAACAGCCTGAAGTCATTGTCTCACATTTAGGAAGCATATCTAGCGAGAACAATTTCCCTTCTTTATTATCAGTGCTCGTCATGTATGTGATAATTATAGGTCAGGGCCTGATTCTCAACTTACCATAACAATGGCAAAATTCTATTAACATCCACTGAGTCGTTCCCAATACAATAGAGACTTCTAAACTCTACAATCAGTTAAGATAAATATTACTACCTTGTCAATGGCTTTATGTGGACCGTGGTGCCCGTATGTTTGAATTCTAACATGCACGCTGGACATAAATATCAGTACTTTCGGTTTTTTTCAAACAAATTGTGAAAGTGGTTTTGTTAAAAACAGCAATTGGTAAAAAGTGGATGAATTTCTGCACTTAACAGAAAGCAAGAAAACAATTGCTTCCTGTAATTGCACAGTTTGATTAGAGGCAGGTGGTGCAGAGCTGAGAAAACTAGAGCCATGAAGCCAATTTTAGCGTCAAACACATTTTCTTTTGCTTTAGGATCCAGAAGCATAACATGTAAATTGCTTCCCCCCCACACACACACAAAAAAAAAGGAAAAGAAAAAAAAGAATATAAATATAGTTCCTATTTATTATCCCTACTGGTACTCTATCCATAGTAGAAGTTTGCAGCTCAGAAAGAGGTGCGTGCATAATATTCAGTGTACATAGAATCACAGGTATAAAAATAACAGAGGCTTAAGAGCAAAAAGCAGCACCTTTGGCTGCAGTTAAATCTCATTCAACTTTTGTCAAGATTTCCGTGGACATCAGTCACAGTTATTGCACAAGTAAATCTAATGACCAGGTCTATGCAACCAGCCTCAGCCAACATTATGCTAGACACTGTGTGAAGAAAAAACTCAAGTCCTGTCATACGATGAGAAAGATTTGAGCTGAGTTAAAGTATGAAGAATACCTAGCACTGAACTGAGATGGAATTATTTTTCTTCTTCTAGCCCATTTCACACCGATTACTCATAAAAGCATGGTTTGAACGACGGAAGACTGAAAACCCCAGGGACAAATTTGATGCAACTTAGGTTAATATTTGGTGTAAGAAGTAAGCTCAGCAAAGGGAACTTGCTCTTCAGAGGATGCAACACACCAAGAACTGCTAGTGCCACCAAAGCTCTCTGGAAGCTGACTTCTCATGCAGTGAGATGGAAGATGCTCATCAGTCCTATTCTGACGTGGTATAGAGGATGTGACCTCATCACACCCACTGCAACCAAGAGCCCACTGCACATCTTGACAGCAAGTGAGAACAGAGAAGCGATGGAAGCGGTGCTGAGCTCACAGCACTTCTCAGCTGGGCCCTGTGCGTGGGAGGAGGAAGCCGTCTTGGTTAGCTGTCGCCCAGCACGACTGCAAGCAACTGCACACTCCCACTCCCACCACCTGCATCCTACTCAAGTGAGCAACACCTCTGATCTGGACTTAGATGCTGTGTGAGCACAAACTCTCCTCCCCAGCACTTCTGGGAAGGGGACGGGGAAGGCCCGTGCAAATGATGGCATTAAACCACTAAGTATGGTGAGCAATGCACAGGCAGGGAGGAGCTGAGCTTCTCAAGTTCATGGCAGAACTTGCAAAGGCTACTCCTAGGCTTATGACCCTTATGTATCATACACAGCTCACAGTTGTCCTCTCCTAACCTCACATATGGGCAAGACCCTGGGCAATGCTTCATCCAAAAGTGCTGTCTGGTGAGGTACCTTAAAGAAATGCAGACAGATTAAGTTAGACGTGTCAGCAGCATGATCACAGGGACAGCTGATACTTATGCAGAACATAGGAGGAGGTTTTGCAGCAAAGGTAAGAGGCATCGCGTACATATGTGGTGGGGCAGAATGAAATGAGCCATCTTGCATGACAGGCCCTGATGCTAGCATGAGAGATGATTGTCACACAAAGATATCACAGAACATTAAGGATTGGAAGGGACCTCAAAAGATCATCTAGTCCAATCCCCCCAGCACAGCAGCATCACCTAAACAAAGTTGCACAGGAACATAGCCAGGTGGGTTTTAAATGTCTCCAGTGAAGGAGACTCCACAACTCCCCTGGGCAGCCTGTTCCAGTGCTCTGTCACCCTCACTGGGAAGAAGTTCTTTCTACTATTCATGTAGAACCTCCTGTGTCCCAGCTTACACTCATTGCCCCTTGTCATATCGCTAGATGACACTGAGCAGAGCCTGGCTCCATCATTCTGACACCCATCCTTCACATATTTATAAACAGTCTCCGCCAAGCTAAAGAGACCCAGCTCCCTCAACCTTTCCTCATCAGAGACATGTTCTAATCCCTTCATCATCTTAATTGATCTGCACTGGACTCTCTCAAGCAGTTCTGTGTCCTTCTTTACTGAGAGACCTACAACTGGACACAATATTCCAGATGCGGTCTCACCAGGGCAGAGTAGAGGGGGAGGAGAACCTCTCTGATCTGCTAACCACCCACATTCTGATACACGCCAGGATACTATTGGTCTTCTTGGCTACAAGGGCACACTGCTGGCTCATGGTCATCCTGCTGTCCACCAGGACCCCTCAGGTCCCTTTCTCCTATGCTGCTCTCCAACAGGTCCGTCTCCAACCTGTACTGGTACCTGAGGTTGTTCTTGCCCAGATGCAAGACTCTACACTTGCCCTTGTAAATTTCATCAAATTTCTCCCTGCCCAGCTCTCCAGCCTGTCCAGGTCTTGCTGAATGGCAGCACAGTCTGCTGAGGTGTCAGCCGCTCCTCCCAGCTTTGTGTCAACAGCAAACAGTGCACTCTAATCCCTCATCCAAATCATTAATAAATACACTGAATAGTACTGGTTCCAGTACCAACTCTTGGGGACTCCACTAGATACAGGCCTCCAACTAGACTCTGTCCCACTGACCACTACACTCTGGCTTCTCTCCTGCAGCCAGTTCACGATCCACCTCACTTGATAAGTCTCTGACATCCAGTGAGAAAGAAAGGATCACTTCAGATGATAACAGTCTGGATGCTGGTCTGGAAGAGGCTAGAAATGGGAAGCTAATCCTCAGCATGGAATAAGCCTGATCACTCAGTGTCATATGTCTATCATTCATCTGTTCCATGAGGTTCATAAGTTTGATACTAACCAAAACATCAGTCCACTGAAACACATCACATTTCCTCAGATATGTCAAAACCCAACTGACTCACCTTGGTAGACATAGTATTTCTCATGCAATCATGATGACTATGAATAACCAACTCACAGCATTTAAGATGTCTCACTACATTACTCTATAGTTTTTCCAGCAACTTCCCGATGGCTACTGTACCTTCCCATACTACAGTATTTACACAGACGATGCGAAGGCACAGGGACACTGCGTACACTTGTGCAGTTAGATGAGCAACACGGAAATGAAGTCAACACAGATTTTAAGGATGTTTAGGCATTTATGTGCCACAGCATTAGGAACAAAACATCTCACAAATGTTAGACCAGGCCTGTAACAGAACTGCATTCCTCTGTACAGCTAGAGTATGATGCTCATGTCTCTCTAAACCAGAGAGAAAGCAGGCGTAGATCAGCTGGAAATAAGGTCAACAGATATGGCAGGAGAAGAGAAATTCCTGTCCTTATTTTTCTAAATCTCCAGCAACTTCCAGTCCAATCAGACCTCTTTCAGGAGCAACCAACACTATAAAATCAGCCTCTTCCACAAACTTCCACTTGAGGCACAAGACACATTTTTCAGCCCATCTTGTTGCAGCAAATATTCTACCATACACTCACTAACTACCGAAACAAGGCCCTCAAAGACACACTTGTTCTGCCAGAAGAAGAGGCTGAGAGAGCCAAGCCACGTGCCTAACGTTACTGAAGGTGCTCTGATATCCCTGCAATGAGTGTGGTGCGGAAACACACTTAAAATAGAAACCACCCAGCTGATAATACTCTGATGCACTTTTCTCTAGGTCATCACTGACATGACATTCTTACCAGTATGCCAGCATCTCCTAGCAAGTTCATGTTGTCCCATTTGCCTCAGAATTCATAGAAGCTGGTTACCTAGGCATGGGTTATATCGATCTTGAGAAATTGAGTTTTCAGGCATTTCAATTTCAGGATCACCTGTGCAGGTCTGATCCTGATCTTCTTCAGTAATTCTCTTTTCTGTCTTGGGAAATTTATGCCATCTGTCCTTTAATTCCTTTCTGAAAATGAAGGCAAAAATACAGCTTTTAGCAGCATCCACAGTAAATGCTTTCACATTTTCTCACAGGCCTCATCATCCCCTTCAGTAGCCTGATATGCCAAATGCACTGCAAGCAAATACATTTAGCTCTCTGTAAAAGTGAGCAAAGGTTTCAATTACCAGTTTCATTCTTGCCCACTGCATATATTTATTTCAAGCACTTACGCACATTTCCTTTCATTCACCATCTGTCTTTTTTTATTTCCATTCATTCTTTCTGTTGTGAATTGTCATCTAATGTAGAGCATTATAATGGAAGTCAGATCTTCTAATTCAGCTGCTTATCCCTCAAACTCATGGTGTGACCCTGTGTGTGTCATCAAGCCTTAATAAGCCTGAGACTCCTGCCTTTAAAGAGAATGTTTTCTTGTTTGAACCATTATATTAAAAACGGTTAATTTAATCATCATCATAATGCTTTGTAAATGCTAAGCATTAGTTTTATTTCATGCCAATCGTGCCACCCATCATTAATAAACTCCTTTGTCTTTACCTCTGGGCTGACACATAAGTCATAAATGACTGTCAGGCTCCAGGTTCACCATGAATAGATATATTCCACTTTTTGGAGACCTGTCTTGAACACTTCTTCTTCTTGTGCAACCTTCCGCCAAAAATTGCTCATCATGAAAACACCCAGAGAAAACCTGCTAAAGAGAAGATTCATTTTTAAGTTGAACAACAGATAATGTAAATAGTTTGCTGCATCGTAATACTAATTTTTCCTATTTTTGAGAGGTGCATATAAGAGTACTTGCATGCATTTGCCCACAGCATTTTTAACACAATGCAATCACACTGAAATAAGGAAGGAGAAGCTAGCACAGAGTTTCTGTACTAGCTCTGTACTAGTTGGGGGTGGGGGGGGGGAGGGTGCATCTCACCTATTTATTTGTGGCTCAGAGAGATCCACAAAGCACGTAACACCCAAATACTGTTAACAGATTAAAAACTGATACAAGTATGTTTTGCTTGGGTTTGTTTGTGGGGTTGTTTGAGGGGTTGTTTTTCTAACTTCAGTATGATATTATTCAAATCAATTGATAGAGATAGGCTACTCTTATTTTAGTTTTGAATGGTGTCATTAACATTCAGCTCCACAAATTTTAGTCTCTTTTAGCAAAGCAAAAATGTCCTTCCTACACAGAACAACTCAACAATACATCATTTGGTTACTGCCACTGGTATCTTTGTAGACACAAGTCCAGGTGGCCTTTGTGCTTCAGGCAATAATTTGTCAATTCCTTTTACATGCTGAACCTTAGATATATACCCTGCATGCCCAGAACTCCTCTCAATGTTATTTGCACATTATAATATTCAAGAAATGCAGACTCAAACCCAAGGACAGTAGAACATATCTTGCAGAATTTATTGGGGAAGAAACATCTCAGTCATCATTTGTCCTTGCTTATAGGTGGTTATATTACCTCTTCAGCTCTGGTTGCTCTCGCAGACAGAATTGCCTATCAGTTCTTTCTATTATACAGTCAGATGCTCTGGGCACCCTCAGTTACACACATCAGTGGGAGACAGTTATAAGTGTGAAGATTTTCATTATTCATTTGAAATATGAAGGCTTGATCAATGGCTTGATCCCAGCCATTGAGAAGATTGAAGCTCTGCCACTTCTCTCCACTCACCAGACAAAAAAGGATGAGGATAAAATATGGCACTCTGCCTCAGTAAACCTGTCAGGCAAAATGCCCCACAGCAGGAGTGTTTCAAGAAACTCTGAACTTCTGCAAAGCACAGCTCTTTCTCTAAGATGCACCTCACTTCATTTTTGTAATGATTTTTATTTTTTTTTAATTATTCGTAGAATCATTAGGGATCAGAAGGGACATCGAAAGATCATCTGGTCCAATCCCCCCTGAAACAGCAGGATCAACTAGACCAAGTCACACGGGAACATATTCTCCAGAGAAGGAGACTCACAACTGCCCTGGGCAGCCTGTTCCAATGCTCCGTCACCCTCACTGGGAAGAAGTTCCTTCTGATATTTATATGGAACCTCCTA
>JAOXOE010000256.1:58576673-58620046 GCA_028565055.1 Phoeniculus purpureus
AAACATAATGAAATCCACTAAACATGAAACAACAAACAGCAATTCCAATTAGCAGGGGGCCTGATAAAAGAATTTACATTTCCAAAGCTCTAGCCAGATACCTCTGCTTATTATGCTACCTGCTATTCTTTTCATGCTATCAAAGTTCTTTTGCACAGCAGAGAAGCATTTATGAATTCCAGCCATGATTCTACCTCCAGATAACCAGCAATGAGAGAAGAAACCTGAGAAGTTTTAATGACAGTTCACGGGGAGCAAACCGGGAAAATCTTGCCCCTTTCCATTTTTCCCGCTTGCCTAAATCCCACACAGAGGTTTGATCCACAGGAGCACACTCAAATCAGCTGGACACTTCCGTAAGTGTTGACTGCAGAGCCAGTAGAAAATTGTGACAATAATGACAGCTCCCAAGACTCCTGTAAAACACTTCACCTGCACATAGGAAAAACTATGCCAGAAGACATCTGACTACTGCTGCTTTCATTGATTTTGCTCCCAACAAGACTAATCATCTACCACAATATCACTCTGCTGAGACGCTGCATTTACAGACCTCTTCAATCACCTAGCGAGTCTCCCACAAGTGAAGGGATCACGACACACAAAATGGCAGCACTATCATCACCGCTGCACTCGTGCAGACACTGGAAACGACTAGCCCAACTCAGTTTCTTAAAGGAGTGATTTGCAGCTATCCATTCAAAAAACACAAAAGGACAAACCTTTCTTCAACAGAAAAACGGAGTTTAACAGCATTTACGTGGGAAACAAGTTTGTAATGACAATATTTGAATGCTTATCACATAAAACCCATCTCAAAGCTCAGTTCCATGGGAAGTTTTAGCATTGCCAGACAAAATTTTCACTTTACTAAAATATCTTGTTTAAAGAAGTAAAAAACCAAAAGGATTGTTGAAGGACAGTTGATTTTTGTGGCACCGTTTTTTGTGGGAAACGCTTCTTTTTCTCTCTCCACATTTTTTGATCCCTCCTTCTCTCCCTACTGTTCCAGAAGCTCTTGCCAGAGCCAGGAGAGCACCCATGCACAGGGCAGTAGCAAGGTTTGAGCCCAGCTCCAGCTGCATGAGTGAATCTTCTCACTTAAAGCTGGGGTGGCTGAGAGCAGGGCAGGCAGCAGAAGAGCCAAACTCACCTCTCTTCCAGGCAAGCCAAGAACATTTCCTGAAAGAATCATATCCATCTAGGGTATATTTACGTCAGCATCCTTCTACTTGGGGTTCTCTTTGTGAACACTTAGGGACACAGGAGGAAGGACTGGAGACATAAGCAGTCTGTGAAACAGAAAAACAGAACAGTGCTTTTTCCTGCCCACATACCCTTCACCAAGTGCTGGGAACCTCTTAACAAATACTGCGAAGGTCAGCTGCAGCTATCAATAACAATATACATCACCATCAGAGAAAAACATGGGCTTGATTTTATCCTTTTCCCCAGTCCTCTCTGAATCTTAGTTTCAGTCTGCTTTATCTTTTCTTATTTTGTTGTTTTGCCTCCTTTGTATTTTCTGTTTGCCATCCCAAAATGCTGGGTAACGCTGCTGTGCGCCAGTAGAATGACGTTCTGCTCCCCAGAGCTCCCTGTAAGTCAGTGGTGTGGGAACTGATTCATGCAGCCACATGTAATTTGTACAGCACTTTGGGACCCTTCTGGAAGACAGACACTATAGAACAGTCAGGTCATTTGCATTATAAAGGTCTGGTGACCGTTTCTTGGATTAGACACCTCAGGTTTGTATTATGTTTCTATGTCAGAAGACATAGGAGCCAAACTGGAGAGAGTCTTTTCCCCCAGGTCAGATATGCATTCCATGTATTAAGTATTCCATGTATTCCATATATAATATGTTCCATATACTCATGGGGATCCTGGTTTTCCTTTCCCCTTCCAAATCACACTTATTTTCCAGATTCAGTTTCATTGTTTAAAATAAGACCTTTGAGCATTCAAATTAACGTGTTGCTCTTTGAGTTTAACATAAACATTGAAAGATCATTGGGAAAGATCACAGCAGTAAATCCAATCTCAGAGGCAACCCAAGCATCCAACTTCACAGAATCACAGAATATTAAGGATTGGAAGGGACCTCGAAAGATCCTCTAGTCTAGATGAAGTAACAGTCACTCTCTCTGATGGGACACTCCTCCTTTCACAGGGGCAAGCACTCACCAGTGCCTGCTACAAACAAGTATCCAGGAAGGGCCAGTAAGGTTATTCTTAAGCAGGATGTCAGATTGCCTCTTCCTGAAGAAAAAGGGGGCTACCCAAGGTAAATGTGAAGATTCTTAAGTTTTGAATTAAGGAAATGTCATAGGCAAAGAAGAGGTTAAGATGAAGCAAAGCGTAAGGAAAATAATTTCTGAATCTTCTGGCTCAGATGTACACATGATAAAAGTAAGATTAGCTTCACTGACTTGAAACCTTAGTTCATGCCAGACAAGGATCTAGCTGACTTAATTTTACCCTTTACTTTTAAAACAATGCAATGACATTATCCATAGCCTCGTCTTCAGCAAAAGGTGAGCAAAAAATATCTTGTTACATGATTATTATAAGAATCCATGAAGTTTGAAGAGCTTTCAGACTCTCCAAATAGGTTAAAAATGCCCTCCAGAGTGTTTTCTTACCTTACCCATACGGTAGCACCCACCTCTTCCCTCTACAATAGGGTCATTCCAGTCTTGGTTGGAATACACTGAACAACAAATGACTGTATAACTCCACAGTACCCCTCGGATTAAACTTACACATACTACATACCAGGTGCCCCTCTGGCAGCACAACACTAAACTGCCATACTTTCGTGTCCTTCCATATAAACAGACCCTTTTCCTTTTTTAACTAATTTTTTTATAGGAATGAAGCTGTTTGAAGTGATACTTTTGAGTGAGGGACACGGTCAGAGATAACACTTTACATGTACAGAAAGCATCCTATTTCAAGATATTCTGAAGAAGTCCTTCAGTTTATATATTTGCAACACTAGGAGTGACTCAAAGTGCTTCCTTATTGCAGGAAGGTCTAATTACACTGCACTTTCTCCCACTTGGAGACAGACCAAAAGTCCACTGCAGTTACTGCAAATCTAGCTTTGGGTCAGGACCCTATTCCATAAGAAATGGTCTGTCTGCAGTAGGACTTACTGCAAACAGCTATTCAGTGTGAGTATGTGTGTCGCAGTGTGGTCTCAAGCATCTTTAAATGCATTCTTCCTTAAGTTATCACACACATTCTAAAAAGTATAAGCAAAACCTTAAAAAAGATGATGCTACACCATGCATGCCACAGTAGAGCGTGACAATGTTATCAAATAAAACAAGATAGACATCTGTTATTTAAGTTATCACAAAGCATTTGGTGTCATACTCAACACATAATACTCCAGGAAGTTTAACTGTAATCCTGATGGACACATAGCAAAAAATAATGTTAAAATTAATAGCATATGTGGAAAGTATCTGATGGTTTTTCTACTCTGAAAAATTAGAGAGCCATTTGTGCCACAAATTGTCGCTCTTCCAGGTATTGATGTGCTCGAGTAGCTGTGCTCCAATACATTATACTGTGCGCATAAAATATTCTCACAGTTTAATGTGGGCCAGAAGTGTAGGAGAGAAAGGAAAAAAAAAAACAACAAACAAAAACCCCCACCCCACTACTGATGTAGTTACGAATTCCAGGCTGCTGGTTATTAAAGTGCCCTTCATTCACCTGCTACACCCAAATCACAGTGCAGTGATTGGCGTTTGCTCTCGTAAGCAGGTATTGTGTGAGCAGTGGGCAGCTGGAACCCTCTGAGAATCTTCACTTGTCAGAGATGAATCAATCATCTCAAAAGATGTCAGCATCTGCCCAAACCACTTTATATTAGAATAAATGGCAGATGGTGGTGTTTTTATATTTAATCAGTTCCACCAAATGCAGTTTCATCTCTTATAAAACTAAACCATCTGCAGTGTGTAGGTGTACAAATCTAGCTAAATGCCCACTGCAGAACCTTTCCTCTTAAAGGTAAACTGTACACGTCTAACATTAGTAGATCTTGTGTTCAATAAATTTCAAAAGCTTTAACAAACTGCCTTGCTATTTATAAATACTTTTATTTTATTTTTATATTTTAAATATTTGGCTCCTATTGTTCATGCCCAACTCTCTCTTTTGAATCTTGTTATGTAAACTTGACAGTATTAAACTACTTTCTATGAAAGACCATTCCCCCCTTCTTTCTCTCCATCTGTAAACCTCAGGTCCAGCATCAAGGCACAGAAAGTCCAGCTGGAGATCAGTCCTTAGTGAAGTACTACGTGAGTTTTGCAGAAAAACATCTTGAGGTTCCTGTAGAACAGTAAGTTAAACACATATCAGCAAAGTGCCCGTGCAGCAAAGAAGGTGACCAGCCTCTTGGGCTGCTTTAGGAAGAGCTTTGCCAGGAAATCAAGGCAGGTTATCTTTCTCTGCTCAGCACTGGCTAGAAACACCTGGTGTGCTGGGTGTAGTCTTGAGCTCTCCAGTTCAAGAGACATGGGCATACTAGTGCAAGTCCAGCAAAGAGCCACAAACATGCAGAAGGAACTGGAGCCCAGTTCTGCAGAAATTAGTGTTCTTTGAACTTTTACTCTATTTTGTTCCAGTGTCTCTCTCTGTGGCAAGTTGGTCCTGTCAGTTGCATGCGGACACCCATAATTTTAAAGCAATTTTTTCCAGCAGCACCTGGGTGAAGTTTGACCAAAGCACCCTGGACACCTGATTTCCAATACAGACAGATGGAATTTAATGGGGGCAAGAGAGGCAGCAACAAAACAGCCACACATCTTGGCACTGACTTCAGTCTTTGCATTTTTTCCATTTTATTCATTCAGCACAGATGCCAGTGTGCAACAACCAGTACAAACCAGAGCCACTGACGTATACTGGACTCTGCTCAGACTAAAATTAATAGCGAAATCATTTGGAAAGTCTAAACATTGATTGAATTTTCATGAATAAAACCAGCTAATTTCTATATCAGAAAGAATGACAATCCACTGTGCATTAAACACATAACTAACTGTCTAATTTTTCTATAGCTTTGGAAAGTGATCTAAAAATTTATGCTGTAAGTTTAGAGAAAAGAGCCTTTGCTGTGTCATAAACTGGCAGCACTAAATGCAATGTTTTCCTTAGCACAAGGGTACTAAACACAATGTAAGGCTTTTGTTAAATCCTTCCTTTTCAATCCAACAGTGCCTTTACTTTGGGGAATGGTCATAGCCTACAAGAAACAGGCAGGAGGTGGGGGAAGCCCTTTGCAGCCTTTCTGATTTTCTGTAAGAAATGAAGATGCGAAAAAAAATAAATGAGACTGAAATGCCCTTGAAGAGATAGTACCCAGGCAGCCCTTGGAAATGTAGGCAGAGAAGTTTTAAGTGAGATCAGCAACCCACAGCTTGCATGGAAATGTTGCCCACAGAGGAACATCCCAATAGCATCAGCAGGATGGGGACAAGGTCATGCTAAGGGCAAGCTGACAGAGGAAAGAAAGGACACAACCCAGAAAGGTTTATACCTCCCCTCATCTTCTCTACCCTGCATAGGAGAGGAGAAAAGAGTGGGTTTGTGTTTGAACAGTAGTTCCTTCCTGGTGTTATATCTAGGACACATCAAGGTCATCTCTCATGGCTTCATGATAGTCCATAGGGAGCAAGCAGAAGGAGGTACCTTAGCTGGGAAGTAGGGTACCCATCTAGGTTAACACAGTGGTTTCCATTTATAGCGACTCATGGAAAGCTTTTCTTCAGTTTCAGCCCAAATGCATACATTAACACTCCACTCAGGTTTCAGTCTGAGTTCACCTGTCAAATACGGCTCATTTGGAATAGCTACTCCTCAAACTCCTGTTTACTGCATGAAAGTGAAAACCGTCCCAATGCTCTTTTGTCTAAGGGGGGGGGGGGGGGGGTTGTAACTTGAGAGCTCAACACCTTTTTCTGCAGTACAAATCTAGTTTGGAGCCTTTTATTCTCCCTAGGTCGAACTTTTTTGCCAAACCTTTTAGGAGTCATCCAGGACATGTCAACATGGCTTACAAACTTACAGTTTCAGTGTAGGAGTCACTTTTACATCCAGCTGCCTTCACCATACCGTGGTTCGATACCGTTGGTATTAATAGGCAGCTACTGTTGTCGTGAACCAGGGCAGGGCAACGAGAAGGTTAATAGCTAGGAAAAGGCCAGTGTCTGTACTGGCTGCTGGGGAATTTTCCTAAAGGCACCGGAATGAAACGAAGCATTGATATGGTCCTACAGCAGCACATACTTTGCCTTGATAAAATCTCACAGAATAAGAATCTGGGGAGGGCAAGCTAAGCAAGAAAGAAATTGAGACCAAGAGATGGAGAAGGCAGTGGGCCAAGTAAGGAAGTAGGAACCAAATGACACAAAGCCCATCACTCAGAGGGGGCTGAGCTGTGTCATGAGCTTTGCAGCACATGAGGACTACTGGAAGGCTCTGACATAGCTCCTGGGAGCACTAGGGAAGCCAGAGAAAGAAAAGGCAATGGGCAGATACATTCTTTCTTCTTTTCAGAGAGATACACATGCACATTTGTGTACGTAAACACACACCTTTGTGTTCACAAACACAGTCCTATACCCACGTTTACATATACGTACATCGTGTATGTGTTATTTCTTATACCAGTCCATTCAAAAATAGACTGGTGTATGAAGAGCGTTCGCGTGGTTGCTATCAGCTGTCACATCCCAAAGAACAAATTGTAAACTCACCTTTCCAGGAGGACCAATATTCTCAGCAAGGATGCGCTGACGTTAGTTAGGAGCTTATGGCGAGGCCAAAGGGGATAATACCGCTGTGAAAGCATAACAGGCAGATACTGTTTATTGGAAAACTGCCAGAGAAGCCAACAAAAGAAGAGACCATGTCAAAATGGAGCTTGGGAGCTCACCACAAGCTCAAAAGCAGAGTTTATGACCAGCTCAGACGTGCCCTAACAATGCTGTGACACATTTCAAGTAACAGTTTGGTACTTGTATAAAACACTTGATGCATTCTAAGCTGCTGTCAAATCACTGTTCCAAACAGGAAGTCTCTGCAATATTAATTTAATCAAAACCATTATTCAGAATTTCCAAACAGACCCTTTTTTTTTTTAATCCCAGAATCACACAAGTCTATAAACACTTTATCTACAATATCTACGTGTCTAGCTGCAAGGGACTGAAGTCATTGTTAATTTAGCCATGGATTATGCCACGAAGTATTGGTCTCAGCCAGTGCCCTTGTGTCATTGAGATTAAGTCATATTTGGAGAGTTTTATTAAGGTCTACAGGGGACCTGTACAAACAGCTTTCAAAAATGCACTGCCACAAGAGTAGTACTGATCTCAGGCCACCCAACATGCATAAATACGTGGTGTCCACCACAAACCAAACTAGGCTATTTCATTACTTAAAGGCTTAATGATGCTAGATGGAGAAGGTAATAAAGGAATGGTGGGTGGGCAAAGAATTACTGACATAGAGAAGCAGGTTGGTATTCTGTGGAAAAACAGCAACAGGCATAGAAGCCTGATAGAGACGTGACAGAAAACAGGAAATTGTAGGCATGATAGGAAGAAACTGGTAGATGTGCTCAGTAAATCGTTGTCCATTCTCTTCTACTAGTCCAAGCTAACTAAGGAGGTCCCAGCCAACTGGAAATTAGCAAATGTGACACTCATCTACAAGAAGGGCTAAAAGGAGGACAGAGGGAACTACAGACCTGCAAGCCAGACCTCACTGCCATGGCCACTGAGCAAATAATCTTCAGTGTCATTCTGCACCATTTACAGGGCAGCCAGGCAATCAGGACGAGACAGCAAAGGTTCATGAAAGGCAGGTTCTGCTTGACGAACTGATCTCACAGAATCACAGAATAATCATGGTTGTGTGTCCAACCATACCCACAACAACAAAAAAACCTAAACGCCTGATTGACCAACAAACACAAAATAACCCCTACATGCCTGCCACTAACCCCCTATGCGCCATACACTCTTTGTATGACAAGTTCACCCACCTAGCAGACGAAGGAAAGGCTGTGGATGTTGTCTTCCTGGATTTCAGCAAAGCCTTTGACAGTTTCCCACAGCATTCTTGTGGAAAAAATGTCTTCCCATGGCTTGGACAGGTGTACAGTCTGCTGGGTTAAACACTGGCTGGCTGGCTGGACCCAAAGATTGATGGTGAATAGAGTTAAATCCAGTTGGTGACTGGTCACAAGTGGTCTTCCCCAGGATTCAGGTATTGGACCACTCCTGTTTAATATCTTTATTGATTATTTGCTTAAAAGATTTGAGTGTACCCTCACTAAGTTTGCAGACAACACCAAGCTGGATGGGTGTGTTGATCTGCTTGAAGGTAGAGAGGCCCCACAGAGACAGGCTGGATTGATGGGTTGAGGCCAATTGTGAGAGCTTTAACAAGGCCAAGTGCTAGTTCTTGCACGTGGGTCACAACAGCCCAGTGCACCGTTAGGTGTTTAGTGAAAAGTGGCTAGAAAGCTGCTCAGCAGAAAGTGACCTGGGGATATTGATAGATCTCTGATTCGATACGAGCCAGCAGTGTGCTCAGGTGGACAAGAAGGTGAATGGCACCCTCTTTTATGTCAAAAATAGTATAGCTAACAGGAGCAGGGAAAAAGGACAAGAGGAAATGGCCTTAAAGGTCTCTCCCAGTGTAAGTGATTCTATGACGCTGGTTGAACCAGTACAGGAAAGTGACAGGGCAGTGAAGGCAACATCTGGAAGGCCCTGAAGAGGAGGTTGGGAAGATTCTGTATGATGTATCAGTAAGTGGTATAAAGGGAAAGGAAAACTACTACTTGATCACTTGATCTGCTGTAATGTCAAGTCTCTATGTGATTCACAGCTTAGAGATTCACCAGCTAACACATTCCTCACTGCAGATTTCTAACACAGCCAACTGTACAGAAAGTTTTCACTTGGCTGTACCGAGAACACCGTTTTGTTCACAGCATGGAGCAACGTGGGAGAGGACCTTCATTTTCTTTCACTGCCGCTGTGTGACGTTCAGCACACAACCAGGATCATCCTTACTGGAACGCACCACGCTTTGCACAACCCTGTGAGAGACACAGATGAAGAAACAACAAGCATGGTTATGCCCTCTGGATAACAGAGACCGGGTGGTTGCATGGCCAGGGAAACTTTGCCGCTGGGGATGAGGAAAGGGGACTGTGCTGATAGCTTTGCATCAACAATATTGCTCTCCAGCCTATTTATAGTGCAACTTTAAGAGGCGTGGAGGACACATTATTTAACTGCCTAACTTGAGAAACACCACTAGCAATGAACAGGGGGAGGAACAGCAGAGACAAAGGAAGTCATGGCACTTAGGGTACAAGACCATGAGAAGTTACCTTTGTAACTCAGAGCAGCAAGCAAGGGTAGAGAGAGTGGGGTTTGGGATTCAGAGTATAATTTGAAGTTAGTCTCAGCCAAATAAATGCAAATAAACTCCTCTGGGTGAGCTGGAGGTGTTCTGCATTTATACCAGGAACAAATCAGAGCAGAGTTTCATCCAATAACTATTCATGTTGGGAGTTTTGGCTTCTCTTGCACCACACAAAATGCTGTGTAAATAAACATAGAGGTCTCTTGCAATAAATTGGATGAGTGAACAGAGGGCAACCCATGTCTCCTACTATGAACGAAACCTGAACACATAACAAGAGCTGGAATGATAGATGGAGAGACAGAGTTTGAAGACAAAGTGTTCATGTAACATTATGTTAAACTAAAGCTGCTTTATTGACTTCAATACATTTATTACAAATTTTGCACAGATAGACTGTGACTGGAATATAGACAGTCTACAAGTTGTGGAGCAGGTTCTGGAAATTTGAGGGGTTTCTGTTTCTTCTGACACTTAGAACTGAAGCGGATCAATCTCCAATTACACAGCACAGAAGGGGAAAAAATTCTAACATTGCTAACACTGGATATGCCACAGGAATTGATAGGAAACTTCTCTGCTTTTTAGGTTTAAAGACGAAATTCTTACATGGGTTGGAACTAGAGTGAGAGACATTAAACATTACAGGGACATTAAATAAATTGTTTTAAAAAAGCAAACCATGCTCTTCCCAACAACATGCAGGTGACCAGCAGAAGCCACGTGTGTAAGAGATTCGCTAGCTCAGGGTTTAAGCGGAAATTAAAATTCATGTCATATACAATAATTAGGGCATGCATTGTCAGACTTTTTAAACATCTCTCTTTGAAGTAATAGTTTGTTTAGCCCGATTTACACTCTTCAAATTTATTAAACTAAAAACGCGTATGCATAATTACAAACAAATCCAGACTCCTGCTTCAAAACCCTACTCCCAGCTATTTATAAGGTTAGAAAAAACCCTACTTCCAGGCATTTATAAGGTTTGAGATGAGCTGTCTGGCAGGACACTCCATCACTCTCACATCCTCTACCACAGAGTATACCTCAACCCTTATGAATCACTGGACTATGATAATAATTTATCAGAGGTAGAAATTAGCACGTGCCTTAATGCCTAATCAAGGCCTTTAATGAGTCTTCCCATTCCACAGTGTTGCCCCTGGCAAATCTGAAGAGAGGCACCAGACCAGAAAAGTGCTCTTATCTGGAGCACCAATTCCCACAACGCTGTAAAAGAGCGTTGTTCAACTAATGAACTTTAGTAAGAACATACCTTTCATATCAATGGGAAGAAAAGCATACAAATGCTTAAAAGAGTGAAAGCAGGAGCCATCCACAGGTGTTAAGATGGACCATTTGGGTCACACCAGGAGTTTATCATTTCTAGCACACTCCTCATGATGTTTGAGAGCAGACAAGGATGATTTGGTTCAATGTGCTCTCTCTGGGAGATAGTGATGTTTCTGGTCTGCAGACAGCAGGGGAGGAAGCAAGATACTACTACTGTCAGTGGTGTAGAGAAGCCGAAGAGCTATTGTGTTCAGACTTGCAAACATTGCAGAACTCCACAACCAAAAATGGCATTTCTGACGTGTCCAAGTGTCTAGTAACAGGGTGTCCCCCAAAGCCCTGATTCTTTCTTTTATTCCTTGTCAGGAACAAAGATGCGAGTCTTTATCTGTCTTTATCCCTGATATTCCTAATCACGTTATTCTGATTTCTCATGTCTTTATTGTATCCTACAAGACAATACCATTTGTTCACTTATTTTACATTTTTACAAACCCAGGATCCTGTAAAAATGACTTAGATGCAGACATATGGACCCTGAGGGCTACAGAGGACTGCAAACTTTTTCTGAATTACAAATTTTTCACTTAATTTTGAAACTCAAATGTCAATCTTGCAAAAATTTTCCCTTTTTAAAATACCTAATTGTTGAAAAATGTATTTCTGCTTGTTTTATACCTACTCACACATCCGACCATTACTTTAAAAGGGATCCTAAAGTCTTTTAATTGTTCCCCAGTAGTCATGGTTTCAAGTGATGCCTCTTGACGTCTGAGTAAAAAAGGGAGATATTACACACTACAACTAAATGTTAGTGACTGATTTTCCCATCCAGAGGCTCACAGCTGAAACTCAGGTTTGCAAAGCTTGTAAACGCACACTTAACGTTAAGCTCCGTTCCTAGGGCATGTACTTGAAGGCAAAAATTTTGCTGAATGGAGACATCTTCATGAGCACATCTTCAGTGCTCTGCTGAATTGAGTCACAAATGCTGATTAAATTGGAAAGGCAACTCTTATCACAAGGGAGTTGAATACAATCTTAGAAGACATCTACCATTTAAGGTCAGATTCTAAGGTCTGATATATGGTTTATATCTGTAACATCTCGGAAAACACAGAAACACATCTAACTGGGACGCACCCCTATTGGCTACTCCCAGTTACTAGACAGGCTGTCAGATTCGTATCGCGTGCATATGTGTGTTTCCTGGCTGCCCTCGGTACATGACCTACTTGAGCTCAAGTAGAAGGTTGTGGTTTAAGAAGTCCATGAATCAACATCTTCATACACCCTGCCCACAGACAGCATGCTTGCATAGGTAAGATCCTATGGAACATTTCGCGCTTGCAGACATTGCAGGAGGCATGGCATTTTGAAATGGTTTACACATGCAAACATCAACCAGAAAGTAAAACCACACCACTAGAATAAATTCAGGACATTCCCTTTGTCAGCTACAGAATATCAAAAATTCTCCTGTGATTCTACCTTGGGGCAATACTCATTGGCTTAATGAGATTGTGTAGTGAGCAAACCATGGCGAGGCTGAAGAATTCAATGCATCAGACCTGAAATAGTACAAAATATGCACCGGCTTTGCAGGAGACTTTTGTACGTAGCACAATACTTCCTACCATCACCAAACAATCCTGTCCTGTTACCTACCGCACATACATCAAATACATGCTGCCTCTCATCCCAGTTTGAAGGGCAAAATCACTGTTCCTTTTGTCATCCCTAACTGGGCAATGAAATCTGTTATTACCTCACTCCTTGCTCAGCCTCCTCAAAGAGCAGTGCTCAGGTTTCTTTTCTCTGCGGTACTGCATCAGTCGCTATTACCAGCCTTCAGCCGTCACCAAATTACACATCATTCTGTAAATATGCTCATAAAAATTACTCTCCATCTCGAGTCAGGATCCAGTGAATATCACAAAGTCCTATAAAAGGAATACAGCCATGAGACATAATGTCATTCTGAATCAACCCCAAAAAAGCAAAGTGGGCTTTTTGAAAGACACAATAGCTCTGATCTTGGTAACTACCAACTACTCCTGATGACTGTACATGGGAGAAGCCACAACAGCCACTGTTCTTGGAGGCTGCAGATGTAAACCCTTCATTATTGTTTCTGCTACAGAACTGTTTTTGCTTTTCTGTGTATTTAACCTTTATGATGGCAAAGATATTCAATGTTTAAATCAGCTTTAATTATATTTTTTCTTGTCTGTCACAACAAAGTCCCTTGAGTGACATCCTTGTTTGTGTAAAAGGCAGGAGAGTTTGCAAAAATGGTTTGGAAAAAACTACTTCTGGCCCACAGACGTATTGCTCTCACAGGGCACAACAATGGAAGGAGACAAGAGTGTTTGCCTAGGGAAAAAAGCAAGATGGAACGAGTTTTCATGAATCCAGTTAAACCACTAAGGGTTATACAGATTACAGATGGCACTGCAACCTAAATGACTACACAACTTAGGTAGATGCCTTTCAAGGCTATCTAAATTGAGTCTAGCATCCAAGGCAATGTAAACTCTACTGAGCAGGGAATTTGTTTTTACATTTAGTGTAGTGTCCCATGCATTTATGGCACTAGATGTGTTTATTGTAAGAGTAAATAAGAAAGAAACCATCAATGGTTTCTGTGAAATTATACTTTCCTCACAGTAGCTATTGATATTAACGCCTACAGCAACAGCTGATGCCGGCTACATCCGCAGCAGAGCCTCAGAAAGATCCTGGAAATTGTGCTTGTGTGTTTCTGTAGTGTTTGCATTTTGGACTCTTGGAAAGTAATAAAGCATTGCAATACACAGTGTCTCGTCTCATTGCTGACACAAAGGCACTTCGCTTAAAGGCAACTTCTTACATTCCTGTGGGTAAATCACTACTGATTTAAATCCAATGCATCGAATGACTAGGACACATCCAAACGCAAAGTGCTCAGCTTTGGCTTCATTTATGAACACCTTTAAGCACTGCTGTACCTCCCTTTACTGTGGCCTTTTGTCCTCCCAGCTTTTCAAGTGCTTCTCTGGCCCGTGTTGCAGGACACACAGTGTGTTTCAAGCATGTAGTTTGCTGTAGTGGTATGCATGCAAAATATGCAGCCGAGATAAGCCCTGGTGGATCTAGAAAGCAGACCACAAGTCATCTTTTCTCATTAGCTCAAAAACTCTTCCATTTGATAACTACACAACAGAGGGAGAAAAGCACGTTTATTTGCCAGAGGTGTGTATTTCCCTGTAATCATGCAGAACTTTCCAGGACACCTACTTAGTCCTTAGTAGTGAATCCTCTTATGCACCTCTTTCTACAGGACAAGGCCACAGAATAATGAGACCCATAAACCTTTACAATTAAGGAAAAATACAGATCATCTAGAAACCGACAGAGCTTCTGGTGGCATAAAAGGAGACCTCTAGCTAGTTAACGGGAATAGCCAGTGCATTCCTGCCCGTAAGTGCCGTGATGTTAACATCTGATCTCACAAAATAGATCCCATAATTAACACATTCGAAATAAATTCAAGTTACTAGATTAGGGCACTCTGTTCAAACAGTGAGAGCGTTCGTTAAATTGTGCATCAGATGCCCATTGTCTGAATATGGTCCTGATAAGTCCCGTTGCAAAGCTGATTCTCTTATATTCTTGGGATGCAATGCACTGAATTTTTTTCATCGTTTCCTCTACATGTAAACTGATCTCCTGCATTGAAGCAGTACTATTTAAAACAAAAGGGTTTGATTTATAGCCAGTCCCCAGCCTCATAAATCACACCTGCAGCGTGGTGCTCTGAGCTCCCTGTGTTCTGCCAGCATTTACCTTTTATAAATGATTTGGGTTTACCTCCCATTGTGATAGAGCCTAATACAATTGCATTCTTCTCTCCCAGCATTCGCTCTCGCTGCTGCTCATTATTCCCACTGGGAATTCAGACCTAGTTTTTGTAGGCTTGTTAGGGGGGAAGGGATTGGTGGTGGTGTGAGGTTTTTTTAAGGAATGTTGGAATTAAAAATTCATGTTTGCATTCTGTAGTTTTTTCTACCACTGGCTAGTCCACACCACAGTGGACTTTTTTCCTCCCCATTGATGATGCTTCTATTTAAACTCCGATTTGCTAAGCTAATGATTCGGAACTTAAGCAGGACAGCAGCTTGAAATGTCCCATATGCAGAGTATTTGACCTTCAAAGTAACCCAACTATGCACATCAGCCATGCTACAAATTGCATAATGAGCTTAAAAATTCATTTGCAAGAGATAAATAAAAAATATAAATAGAAATTAAAAAGTAAAAATCAACAATAAAAATATATAAAAATAAATAAAAACAAAAATTAAAAATTACTGGAGCCCCCCAAGAGACTAAGTGCAAGGATTTTATTTTTAATTCTCAGAATCTACTGAAGTGCCCCAAAATATGTTTATATCATATTTTGCAATTGTGTCTCAAGTTCTCAGATATACAATAGTTCTAGATGGTTAAGGACAATTCAGTCACTCAGCGATAACAAAACTCACTCCTTAGAGCTGACAGCCTTAAGTCCTGATTCAGGAAATTATGCCTAAGGCATGTCACCATTTAACTGAGACTGATGGGACTTGTGCACATAACTTGATTTCTTCTACACCAATACAATGAATGATTTCATTTACTCAATTACAAACGTCACCACTGCTGTTTTTACTCCTCAAGAGTACCGCTACTACCACACCTACAGCCACCAAAGAATTAATTGTAGTTTGAGGTTGGTAAAATCCACAAAAATCAAAGTCATGTTCTGTCACAAATACTCACAGCTTACGTAGCGGTCTGGAGTCCAATCTTCCAGGCATTTAAAACAGTCGGCTATTTCATGATATGGTTCCAAAATTTAGACTTGAGATTTGGAAAGCTGCAACACGTGTCTACAAAGATCAGGCTCAGATGTAAGTAGCTGAAAAAATATTTTCAGCAAAGCTACTCCTCTTCCGACATAACCCACAGGTGGACTGGAATAAGTGAGCCTGTTCCAGTCTAAGGATTAAGCTAAACACTTCTATTATCAAAAGAAAATTAGGTGAAACAAGAAGACATTTTGATTTCTGAATTAGAACGGTCCACATATGCATTTATCATAGAATCACAGGGTTGGAAGGGACCTCCAAAGGTCATCTATAGTCCAACCCCCCTACAACAATCGGGCCCATCACTCACAGACAGATTGCCCAGAGCCCCATCAGCCTGACCTTGGCTGGTGCCAGGGATGGGGCCACCACTACCTCTCTCCTGTCCCAGTGATCCAGCAACCATCCTTAATATTCAGACATTAAGATATTTTCTATAAAAGAACCAATTCAAAAGGATGAAGGTTTTAAACTAGAGGTTCTGACAGGATGAATGAGCCTTGGAAGAGGCTGCTCAGGGAATGGTGGAGTCCCCATCCCTGTAGGTTTCACTAAAAAGTGTAGACATGGCGCTTCAGGATGTGGTTTAGCGTGCACAGGGGTGCTGGGTTGATGGTTGGACCTGAGGATCCTGAAGGTCCCTTCCAACCTAAAGCATTCTGTGGTTCTTCATTTAACTCCACCCTTCTTTCATTTCAGTGTGAGAAACGATCACATAGAGATCATCTCAGGTCAGCAGTGAGTGCAATCAAACCAAACTGGATCATTTCCAAGTCAAAAATCAAATCACAGATTCACAGAATTATTGAGGCTGGAAAAGACCTCTGAGCTCACCAAGCCCAGCCCATGACCTAACAGCACCACATCAGCCAGACCAAGGCACTAAGGGATACAGCCAGGCTGTCCTTAAACACCTCCAGGGATGGAGACCCCACCACTGCCCTGGGCGGTCCATTCCAGGGTCTGATCACCCTTTCCATGAGGAAGGCCTTCTAACATCCAACCTAACCCCCTCCTGGCAGCTTCAGACCCTGCCTTCTCATCTTGCCGCTGGTTGCCTAGAAGAAGAGCCCAACCCCCAGTTGACTACAACCTCCCTTCAGGGAGTTGGAGAGAGGGAGAAGTCCCCCCTGAGTCTCCTCTTCTCCAGGCTAAACACCCCTGGCTCCCTCAGCCTCTCCTCATCAGCCTCTCCTCATCAGCCTTTCCCTCTGGTCCCTTCCCCAGCCTCATTGCTCCTCAGGACTTTCTCCAGCTCCTCAATCTCTTTCTTGAAGTGAGGGGCCCAGAACTGCCCCCAGCACTCAAGCAGAGGCCTCCCCAGTGCCCAGTACGGAGGGAGAATTACAACCCCTGTCCTGCTGGCCACACTATTGCTGACACAAGCCATAAATTTACAGGCAAGTCTGGAGATCTCTATGCTTCCCTTACCAAAATTACAGACTGAGCTTTTGCAGATTAAATGCAAAACTTACGTACAACCAAATCAACTATGAAATGAAGGCAGCAAGCCTTGAATTATTGTATTTGTCTCCTCTTCTCCAAGCTAAAGAGACCCAGCTCCCTCAGCCTTTCCTCATCAGGAAGGTGTCCTACTTCCTTCATCATCTTCATTGCTCTACGCTGGACACCCTCCACCAGCTCGGTGTCCTTCTTGAACTGAGGGGTCCAGAACTGGACACAATGCTCCAGATGTGTTCTCACTAGTGCAGAGTAGAGGGGGAGAAGGACGTCTCTCGATCAGCTAACCACCCCACTTCTGATCCACCTGTGATTCCTTACATGCTAGTATTCTTGATATGGTCCATCTAGCTGCCTTCTGAGTTCAGATTTGCACAATAAAATAATCCCTTATGTTATTGGAATCCAAATGCCTGCTGCAAATGCTCCTGCAATGCTCCTGATACTTTAAAAATACATTCAAATACCTACAACCAGCAGACAAGGACTGCAGCTCATTTACCTCTGGAAGAAAGCAGTTACTAAAATTTAAATAAACTCTCAAAATAAATACCTGATAGATCCATTAATATGCCATAATAATCAGTAAGCACAGTTTTCTTGGCAGTAAATAACTAGTTGGAAGAACCATTAACTGTGAGAAATTTCCAGTGCAGAGTGCAATCTGATCCTGAAAACACTCATTCAGACCATCAGACCTCATTCTTACAAAATAATGCTGCTTTCTGAGAGCCAGACTTAGCCATTAAGGTAACATCCCAAGTACCACAACATATCTATTGTTTCTTAGGTACATCATTAAAGTACCATTTTTAGACCACTCATTTAAAAGTTCGGCAAATACTACACACTATATTAAAACAGAACAAAACCAAAAACAACCCAGCAATATCTTTCTGAAGACCTTTATACTTTAGAGTTCAACGTTCCCATGGAAACGCTGCTATGGTCCTATAACAGTCACTTCAGCACAGTAAGCAGTCGGGAAATGAGATATACTCTCAACATTTCAGTAGGCTTAGCACCTTCATTAGCTAAATGTTCCTTCAATGGAGCCTCCAGTGGAGCCCAATAGAATACATTTTGGTTTTGCTTTTTCTGAGAAACAACTAATTCTTGTTTGTGGCCCCACACTTGATCTCAGCGCAATAAATACACAACTGTGTCATTTGTCCCCAGTGCAGTCCAGACACCTTTCTCTGGCTGGCTCACACCATTGACAGGTGGTTGCAAACTACATATAATGTTCCCAGATCGTTTTTACAAGCATTGAATATCATCACTGACTTCTCCACCAAAAAATGGGTTTGTGTTTTAGTTTCTACACAGAACACTCTTCTACAATAATTCTCAGAATGACGGTGAGATTATCAGTACAAACAACAATCAAATGCCTCTGCCTCTAAAGAAATTAGATATTTGCAGATATCATGTCAATCCTATCTTATTAAATCGTAAAGTGAGCAATAATTATCTGATGCTACTGGAAGCATCCGTTTTCTTGTCCTTTGATGATCATGATGCTCCCTGGGATAGGTCCCAAAGATAATTTTAAGGAAAGGGCTCGGCAAAGAGAGCAATTGTAGAAGAAGAACAGCCTATACAGAAAAAGCAATGGAGGCAGAGAAGGGTTTTGTATTTCTGAAAGGGTAAGTAATGGAATACACAGTTTTTCATGTCCAGGTATAGCTGAGGTTGCCAATGACCACAAGCGGTCAGTCTACAAATGCCAGTAGGCTGCAAAATATTCAAGAGGCGGAATGACTATTTACAGAGCATCAGAGAAAGAAAGGAGACAAAATAGCATTAATGCTAGACTTCAAAATAACATGAAAACATATCTCTGTATAGAATACAATTAGGATAAATCCTATCTTCAGCACTATTGAACTAAAACGTTCTTTCTACAAGATGTTTTCAGATCTAACAGGACCATTGCTACACTCAGATTGAATAAAAATCTTCCTTAGACTAACTTCTAAAGATTGCTGCTGGCCTTTCAAACATTCATCAAGACTCCTCTGTCACCTGGTCCATAAAAAGTTCCAGCCACACTGCCAGCAAAGTTCACTATAGGTTTAATTAAAAGGTATTTTAAACATCATTGCTACATTCACTATTTTTAAGGTATACCAGTGATTCTGAATCTCCCTGATTGTAAAGGTACCCTGTGAGTCCTCTATCGTGAACAACTCTGTTGTTTTTGTGCTTCACTGTCTTTCAAGTTTCATGTAGCCTCTTCATCCCTGGGGCTATGTCATCCAATCTACTCACTAGTACATTGGATTCTGATACTGTCTGGGCTTTCAGGACACTGCTGCAGAACAAATAGCCATCATGATCAATATCTGGGAAGCTGTGACATTACTAGATGTGAGCTTGGCTCAGTGATTCCATTAGCAGCATCAATACACATCCAATGGCCATGTGAGCAGCTATGCTGTAGCAGCAGTCACTTCAGAAGAATCATTGACTGACTTAGTGCATAGACACAGAACTGACAATTAAATGAACTAACAGCTTCAATTTACTTGCCATGATCAATTCTAACTACAATGCAGTCATGTGGGGAAAAGTTAGGAGCAGTATGACCAAGCCTGAACCACAGCTCCATTTTGTGTCACATAGTCTCCCAATAGACAGTTTTTCTGTCAAGGGCAAATAAGACATCTTAAAAATAACTCTTCACAGTTAATCTAAAAGGTGCTCTTTCAGACATAAGAAAATACATTTTGTCCAAGAAAACTATAGAATAATTAAGCAGAGCAGCTGCTGAGTGGGCTGCATATCTTGCTTGCAGTGAGCAGGGAAATCTTCTGCATCTACAATGGCATCTAGTGAGTATTGGCATATAACCCATACCTGGGTCCAATTCTTTGCTGTCTTTCATAACAGGTATTTAAATCTACGCAGATTGTTAAACATGGTCACTCTAAACAGACTTTCATAGCCACTTCACAGCCCACATAGCAGGACAGTGGGGAACTGGTCCCCAAAGCCTGCACTGCAGCTCTGTGCCGTTGCGTGCTGTACAGCCCACATTTACGGTATGTTTTCCCATGTTCCTCCTCATCTATTTTTTTTCCTTCATCCTGGATACAGGAATGGTTTATTTACTTTCCATATCCCTACCCAGTCTGAAAAAGGTACGGCACTCTTTAAAACTGATAAAACACTAAGTCACAGTGAAGTGGTTTTCTGAAACTCGTCCAAGTTCTCCAGTGCAATTGACGTGGTTCCCTTTTAACACAGATATTGCAGAGTTGAATAGACTCCCTGGAGACTCTCCACAGTTATTTTCAGTAGCAACAAGAGCCCATCCCAAACATTACTTTCAATCTGTTCATCCCTCCTTGGATACTAAGTACAGTCTTTTCCTCGTATAATACTCTGAAACCAACTCTGTATAACAAAAAACACCTCCAATACCATCTAAATTACTTTCTAAGATATGTGTCCTAATGCCACAGCTGCTCCATTGCAACATGCAGACCAGGGCAAGAGGACTGTGTGCCACGTTTTATTCAATCTTACCAGCATGAGAAGTTCCCCTGAGGGATGTACGTTTGTGTCAGGAGCAGCCTATAGCATCTTCAGTTTTAGAAGCAGCACTAATGAAGAGAGAATGAACTCAGAGGACAGAAGATATTTCATGTAAGTCAGAAAGTAAGGGGAATCCTAAAAAGATCTCAAAAATTAATTTTATTTTAAAAGTGCCAGTTTAGTAGAGAAGATTTACACCTTCGCGGGTTTTTTTTGGCCAGTGACTCATATTTCTATGGGCAAGTAAGAGAATTACACACCATTGTTTTAACCCTTTTGTATAGGTACAGAATGTCTACAAATGCAATGCAAATTCAGTTTGGCAAAGGCGTGGTTATTATGGAAGCAGTGACTTTGATTTTCTCAACAACTATGTGCACATAACCTCACTAAAGTCTTACACTACGACAATAAAGCATGGAGACTGTTTTAGTGGTGTTCATACTATTTTTCCTGGGTTGCAAGATTATTCTAAATAAAGCAATTGAGATGCATTGTTAGAGTGTGGTCACTCATTCAAACAAATGCATCGTTTACACAACACATTCCTCTCACATTTAACATGCTCCTAAATTTATATAAAGTGTGTCCCCTCCTTCCAACAATTTGCATGCAAAACCTGAGAGACTTGTCTTCTACTAGAAGAAGGATCCTATCCACATACATGCTAGACTCCTTTTAAAGGTATTTTCAAAAGGAAACAGGCTTCAGAATAAAATGCAAGACATGAAAGGCCCAAAGACTGCAACACAAATCTCTTGTGAAACAAGAGACACGATGCTCTGACAGCACAGCCAGCTTTTAAACATCGCTGCACGCCTGCAATCCAACCTGCCCTCAGCCCCACAGCACAGCTGCAGTCCCAGGGGGTGGTTTCCCCAAGCCCATAGTGCCAGGCTAGTTACTGCCTCTGACATAGCTGACACCAGCCCTTTCAGAATCCCTCTCCCAAGTGCCAGAGGCTGATCAGCCACAGTACACAGCAGCAAGGCACCACAATGACAGTGTGTACCTAGAATGTAAAAGGAGATCTGAAGAATAACTTACCCTGACAGATAACAGACCCAATTAAAAATAGCGTCACAATGTATGCACAGCCGTAGATAAACCTATGACAAGGGAAGAGAAGCGCGGTGCTCTCCAGCTACCTGGGCTCAGAAAAGAATTTCTACCGACTTTGGTGCGCATTGCATCAGTCAAAAAGTAGCAAAGACGGAGTATTGAGTTGTCTTAGGAGACTCTTCTGTGGCATAAGGCATGCTTTCAAAAGATAACTTCAGTTTCCTATGAATGCATTAAGCTGTGTCTAACAACAAGCACACCATAACAAGTATTTCTGACATAATTTCATTTATTTGCTAACCTTGAATTTGGTATGACTAGAGATGCCTCAAAATTTGTTAAAATCATTTTCAAGCCAAATATTAGCATCACGAAAGCTCACACAAGTGCTAATGCCCATGTACTGCTAAATATGAGTATCACATTGTATACAGCATTAATATTGGGAGGTTGTATAACATTGTAGAACATGTTGTACGAACAATTTAGAGTCGTACAAAATGGTTCTATTATTAAATTCCATCATATTGCTTAAGACAACAAGTGCACGGTCTCTTCGTATTGTTTAAATTATTATTTATGTGGACTTAGCTGTCATCTCAGAATAATGTCACGTAACAGTCAAACCAAAAAAACAATGGGTCAGCTAAACAAGGCAAGATTTAGCATCTGTATAAAACACAGCAGGCTTTTTGCAGTTTGTGTACTCAGAATGAGGTTCTGTATGACACACAAACGCCCTCCAGAAAGGTGTGTTTCCAACAGTGAGGGTGATGGAGCACTGGGACAGGCTGCCCAGGGAGGTTGTGGAGTTGTCTTCTCTGGAGATGTTTAAAACCCGCCTGGATGTGTTCCTGTGCAACTTGGTCTAGGTGATACTGCTGTGGCAGGGGGATTGGACTAGATGATCTTTCAAGGTCCTTTCCGATCCCTAATGTTCTGTGATTCTGTGATTTAGCTGCCCAGTTTAGAACTGCAGCCTAAAGCCAGTTTCTGCCAGTTTTTGTCTTCCTATTGCTATTGCTCACTGGGGGCACTGGTGTTGATGCAGGGGGATGGACCTTATTTTGCATCCATTGATGTTTCATTTCATAGTTTACCATAAGTGTGACTTCACAGACATTGAGAAGAGCCTGGCTCCATCCTCCTGACACCCACCTGACACATATTTGTAGACATTAATGAGGTCACCCTTCAGTCTCCTCTTCTCCAGGCTCAAGAGACCCAGCTCCCTCAGACTTTCCTCATCAGAGAGATGTTCCACTTCCTTCACCATCTTTGCGGCTCTGTGCTGCACTCTCTCAAGCAGTTCTGTGTCCTTCTTGAACCGAGGGGCCTAGAACTGAACAAAATGTTCCAGATGGGGTCAGAGCAGAGTGGGAGAAGAACCTCTTTTAATCTGGTAACCAATCCCCTTCTGATCCACCCAAGGATGCCATTGGCCTTCTTGGCCACAAAGGCACATTGCAGGCTCATGGTCATCCTGCTGTCCACCAGGACCCCCAGGTCCCTTTCTGCTGCGCTGCTCTCCAACAGGTCAGTCCCCAGCCTATACTGGTACCTGGGGTTGTTCTTGCCCAGATGCAAGACACTACACTTGCCCTTGTTACAGTTCATCAAATTTCTCCCTGCCCCACTCTCCAGCCTGTCCAGATCCTGCTGAAGGGCAGCGCAGTCTGCTGGGGTGTCAGCCACTCCCCCCAACTTTCTGTCATCAGCTACCAATGTCATCAACTTGCTGACAGTGCACTCTAATCCCTCATTAATGAATAGGTTGAATAGGACTGGTATCAGTACCAATCCCTGGGGGACTCCACTAGATACAGGCCTCCAACTAGACTCTATCGCATTGACCACAACTTTCTGGCTTCTATCCTGTAGCCAGTTCACAATCCACCTCACTACGGGATGATCCAGATCACGCTGCCTCAGTTTGGCTATGAGGATGCTATGGGAGACTGTGTCATACGCTTTACTGAAGTCAAGAGAGACCACATCCACTGCTTTGCCTTCATCTACTCACCTGGTTATGCCCTCATAAAAGAATTTTAGGTTGAAGCCTTTGGTGAAGCCATGCTGACTGTCCCTAATGACCCACTTCTACTTTGATGTGCCTAGAAACAGCATCTAGGATAAATTATTCCATCACCTTTCCTGGGATGGAGGTGAGGCTGACTGGTCTATAGTTACCTGGGTCCTCCTTATCCTTTTTGAAGATTGGAGTGACATTTGCTATCCTCCAGTCCTCAGGCACCTCTCCTGATCCCCATGACTTAGAAAAGATGATGGAGAGTGGCCTAGCAATGACTCCCATCGTCTCTCCTAGCACTCCTGGTTGAATACCATCAGGCCCCATGGATTTCTGTGCATCCAGTTTGCTCAACTGGTCCCTAACCCAGTCCTTATCAACCAGGGCAAACTCTTCTTTTGTTCCAACTTCCTCTGGGGCCTCAGCAGTCTGGGGCTTGATAACAGGACAGCCCATAGAAGTATAGACAGAGGCAAAGAAGGTGTCCAGTATTTCTGCTTTCTCTGAATCCTCTGTCTTCAGGGCACCCACCTCATTCAGCAGGGGGCCTACATTGCCTCTAGGTTTAGTTTTACCTGCTGTGTATTTGAAGCCCTTTCTATCACCCTTGACCTCTCTTGCAATGTTTAATTCCAAAGAGGCCTTGGCTTTCCTAGTTCCATCCCTACAGCATCTGACTGGAGCCTCATAATCATCCCAAGTGGCCATCCCCTCCCTTCATGACCTATAAACTGTCTTCTTCCTCTTGAGTTTACTCAGTAACTCCCTGTTTAACCACACAGGTCTTCTGGCTCCCTCCCTTGACTTCTTACCTTCACTACCTTGACTTCAGTGCGAGTTAGTGACCACACAGAAATCAAGACTTGATGTGTGACCAGTTCATTCTCTCTACCAATTATTGCTATTTTTAAGAGTATCAAAAACCTATTTTTGCAAAACCCAGCCGAGTTTTGCAAACGCTGACAGATGCACATTACTGGTACTTACATTACCAGTCATTTAGTGCTCATGCTATCCCCTACAGGCTTCACATTCTCCTTGGAGAGGTAATCTCAATGTGAAGATCCCTCATGCACACTCCAAAGCTACACTACCAAGAATCATAACTGTTCTTCCTCCTATTCTGCACTGAAGGAATTATTACTTTTTTTAATGTGCCACACAACCCACTGCTGACACCAAAATCAACATTCTCAAGGACAAGACTGGGTAACAGTGTTGTCCAAGGACGACACTGGTTTTATTCAACACTCTTACACCTTTAAATTACAAGATGTCAGCAGCCCTGATCAAGAGTCACAGAACGGTTGGACTCGAAAAGGACTTCCAGAGGTCACCTGATTCAACCACCCTGCTCAAGCAGGGCTACTTGAAACAGGTTGTCCAAGACCATATCCAAAGTGCTTTTGAATAAGTCCAAGGACATAGACTTCACAGTCTCCTTGGGCAACCTGTGCCAGTGTTTGACCATGCTCACCATGAAAAAAGAGTTTCCTGATGTTCAGATGGTGGCACCTCCTGTGATTTAGTTTATCCCTGTTTGTGTCCATAGCCTGATAGGAACAATCAGATGACATACTGGGAGGAGTGGCAAGACAAGCAGACATTGCTATATAAGAAGACAGAAACTACTCCAAACTTTTATATGTGCAATTATAGGGTCCACACACCACACATAGGGACCAGTTTTTACCATCACTTTACTGGTTCTGCCATAAGCTTTGTGGTACAGCTTCTGTGACAAGCACAACTTGTGTCCTTCATACCCTCCTAACCCATCAGGAGATCAGCCTCAATCTCTGTAGTACTGAAACTTCTGCAAACCATTATCTGGAAAGTGTCAAAAAGCCTAATTTTCTTCATTACAAAAGCTTGGAGGCAGGAGTTGGAGCTTTGTTCTGGGATGTTGTTCTTTTATCTCTGGAAAAATATCAGTTCAACAGGCTTTGATGATATGCCCACCAGAAAAAAAGAAACTGCAAAATCTTTCCAAAAACATTAGTGTAGTATTTGCTGTTGTTCATTTACTGGAGAAAACTCGTTAAACACATGTCACCTCAAAACTGCATGACATAACATGAAATCTAAGTGACCTTTATTCTGGCACACTACGGCACCGAGTTAGGAGTATTACTGAGCCCCAAGCGTTGCCTGTTAACAAATGCCACTCAGGCTACTACTACAGCTCTAATGTGCTCACAGAGTGTGCAGCCTATGCACAACTGTAACTAACTGCAAGTACTGAAGTAGCTGTGGGGTAAGATCCACAGCTTACCAGGGGAAAAGCCACTACTTTGAAACAATAGATTAATTTACGTTGGAAATTTGACCAAATAGAAGTGGAAACTTCAGACAATTCATCACTTTTGTCAGGTGCTGTGGCAGTGTTTGGCCTCCCGTCTCGCAATCCGTGAACTTGCAGCTTAGGTCTAGGTTACTTCTTCCCATCCATATGGTTCTCACACCAAGGCTGTAAGAGTGACAGCTGAATAAGTCACGGTCATGCTTAACTTCAAGCACAAAGGTGTCTAATTCTTAGTCTTAAAAACACACATGACTGCATCATAAAAAGCCACAGGCTGCAACACAGATCTTCAAAGCACTGCCACAGAGTGCACAGATGTGTACATCAACCCTCTCGCACCCACCATGCCACTTTCAGGACTCAAGACAGTCAAACAAGAGTCAGATTTCTACTCATTTCCTGAGGTAGCTCAACAGCTTTGGACAGCATCTGATGGATGCTGTGGATCACTAAGTTTCTGTCCCCTGGACCTTTTAACACACTTTCAGATGTCCCCCTCTCACATCAGGGGACTCCTTCTGAAAAGGTGCCGAGCTCCCAGACAAAGACATGAGTGATTCTTATATCTATTCCAACAAGGAGCTCCATGGCTATAGCAAATGCTGCATTTCACTGTGTCCAACTGAGGTCCTTCTCCTGAGGTCTACCAACACAAAAGACATTTTGTAATAGCTCCCTTTGAAATCAAATTAGTAATGTTTCAAGGCATGACCCGTAAAGGGCCGCTGTCCAGAATCTACATGTGTCTGACAGATACATCTTCCACCTAACGGGCCTCTTCGTGAGTACAGATGGAATCAAGATGTGTGAACAGAGCTCCGAAAAAGAGAGCCATGGGATATCAGGACACACAGCAAAGCACTCTATCTCAACAGATGAAAAGGAAACAATATCAGATACAGTGTGAAACAGCTCACGCCAGCTGGTCGGCCAGCTTCTGACACCATCATATAGGTGAGATTATTGCAGAGGAAGATGCTATTCCATACGTGCAAAAGCTAGCAAAATACAGCCCCAAATAAACTGTGTAACCCTGGGCTGACTCCTTAGAAAGGTCATACAAAGTCACACTCTCCTTTCCACGTCTATACACACGCTGCAAAGTGAGCTAGCTCTGTGTAGCCAGGTACCCTGACTGACTGGACAGCAGTGTCTTCAGAAAGCAGCTTATTTTTACCTAGCAAGGTTAGCTGAAGGACTAAGCTTGGTCACTCCTGCACCATGTGCATTCAGTTCCAAAGCCTGAATAAAGATCAGGGAGGTAAGGACTAGTCTACACAGAAATTAAGGGTTATTGAGGGTAAAACAAAACAAATGGGAAAGTTAGAAAAGAAGATGAGTTTTCAAGTGTGCCACGATGTATTTGCTCATTTGTCAGAATACTAACCGCCCTGTTGTCCTGCAGAGTGAATCTCTCTGGTCAAGCATGAAGACAAGAATCCCTTCCCACAGTACAAGAAAATTGGGCAGCCTTACCAGACATCCAAAGGTCCCATTTGACTGCATAGAACATTGATTTAAAGCAGAGCAACTTCCTAATGCAGGCCAGTCTCAGCTCCATAATTCATTTTCACATGAATTCACAGACAAGAAAAAAAAGTCATGCTGGTATATCAGAAACCCTTGTAGCAGCCAAATAAGCTGAAACACTTGCTGGCAGGAACTCCACCAGCTACTTCTTCTTGCCAGTGTCTTCCGTCTGAAAAGAGGACACAACTAGGGACGAGCCATGCATGATCTACAAGACAAAACAGAATCTAAGGCAAGGCCCTAAAAACAGATAGGCTGTGCATTCTACATCGGGCGTTAGGACCAGGCAATTCTGAAAAGAAACCAGATTCTTTAGGCTACAGCTAGGAGCCAGGGCTAAAAGAACATGGAGCAATGCCTGTGACTGACAACAACAGCGTTCGCTGATGGTATAACTCAATTTCTACCAAACTCCCGGTGGCTCATTTCTTCAATGACCTTCAAGTTTTGCCTCTGCTAACAGGAACAGTAATTGTTTCAGAAAATGGAACAAATGTCTGTCTTTTCCCAAAAAGGACAGAGGAGCACGCAGCACTCTTACAAGTTCTGAGACAAGGCTACAGCAAAGATCTGGCGCAAGTTTTTACATATCAGTATTTCCAGCTTCACTTGATTACATAAAAATGCCATAAATTACTGACTCAAGAATTGCACATTATTTTTCCAGGTAGTTACTTTGTGGCCAGGGGACTGTCACAGTAATTACAAAACTGTATGCAAGTGCCATTCAACAAACCTGACATCCCCGTGAGACACACACAATACAAGATTCCAATCCTCTCATGAAGGACCAACCCAAATGATGTGGGAATTCAGCTGACTCTCCATGATCAAGCATATCTCCCTGTTTGGACTGTGAAGGTGGTCAGTTGTCACATTGATTTGAGTCATTAATAGCTGTTTGATCATTCTCATCAATGTATCTGTAACAGCAGCAGAGTAACGCTCTCCCATCATACCTAACATAGGAACTAGTGTTCTTCTGATGACTTCCAAATAGACTTGGCCCTAGAACCTCCCAGACAGTAATAGTGGGTAAGAGGAAGATTTAAAGAAAAAAAAAGTATTAAAGCTAGGACTAAAGCTTTCCATCTATCACCACATGATTTACAGCTTTGCCTCTCAGTAGAGGCTGCTGAAACTCCAGGGATCCACACCAGCCTATCTTGAATGCTATTTTTCGTATGCTATTACTGCTCAGAGCCAATAGAAGATATACAGCAAGGAATTAAGAGTCTGTGTTAAATGTGATCTCTGTCACCCCTGTATATCCTGGATTAAACATATTATTTGTCCACTTTCCTGTTTCAGCACTGCTTCCCAATGTACATGGTACAGAAGTAAGCTTGCATTAGCTACATCTGAAGTAGAAAATGAAACAGGCTTGAGTCTCTCTGGAATTACAGCTACAGTTTAGAGATAGTTCCTATCCTGAGGGACCTTGACGAGCTTGAGAACACAGGCCGATGCAAACTGCATGAGGTTCAACAAGTCCAAGTGCAGGGTTGTACACATGGGTTGGGATAATCCAAGCACAAATACTTGCTGGGTGATGAGTGGATTGAGAGCAGCCCTGAGGAGAAGCACTTGGGAGTGTTGGTAGATGAGAAGCTCAACATAAGCAGCAATGTGAGTGCAGCCCTGAAGGCCACCTGTATTCTGGGCTTTATCCTGAGCTGTATCACCAGCAGACCATTGGGGATTCTAGCCACTGATTCTCTTCCTCCATTCTGCTCTTCTGAGACCTCACCAGGAATACTGCATTCAGTTCTGGAGCCCCCAGTACAAGAAGGACATGGGACTGTTGTAGCAACTGCAGAGGAGGCCCACGAGTTTGATCAAAGGGCTGGAGCACCTCTCCCATGAGGACAGGCTGAGATAATTGGGACTGTTCAGCCTGAAGAACAGAAAGCTCTTGGGGGGACCTTATAACAGTCTTCCAGTACCTGAAGGAGGCATCTAGGAAAGCTGGAGATGGGCTTGTTACAAGGACACCAAGTGACAGGACAAGGGAAAAGTGTTTCAAACTAAAGGAGGAGACATTTAGATTGGATCTTAGGAAGACATTCCTCACTATGAGGGTGGTGAGGCACTGGAACAGGTTGCCCAGACAAGTTGTAAATGTTCTTTATTCTGGAAGTAACCAAGGCCAGGTTGGATGGGGCTCTGGGCAGTGTAGTCTAGTAAAAGGTGTTCCACCCTAAGGCAGAGGAGTTGGAACTAGATCTCTGAGGTCCCTTTCAATCAAAGACACTCTATGACTCTATGATTCATACCATTTAGCCCTCTTAGCCTCCAAAACAAGATGGGTCCCACCATTGGAATTAATTCTGAATGGGGCTCATAAATTGTTTGGAAAAGTCCTAGATGGCCCAGATCTAAAGCCTGCCAAGTACTCTTCTAACACTTTAAGCATAGACAGCACAGTGTTTGGGGATGTTTCCTCTCAGTGTTTTTTTAACCAGTATAGACATTACAGTAGGGAACAGGAGAAGAAACTCAAAGTCATATAGAATCCAACCTCTAGTGCTTTGGTTTTACAGTTGCTTTCTTTTGTTTTGGGTTAAAGTCATGGTCAAAACTTCCTTACAACCCACTAATAGAATATCCTACTGGTTTACAAACTATACAGTGCTCCTATGAACACCCAGACAAGCTGCAAACGTAGTATCAAAACTAACCCACTAGACACAGGAAAGAGTACGGGTACATAAATTATACAATCACACCCATAAATTACATGGCCCTTTCACACCAGGAGTCTGTCGTTCTAACCTTCAAGGACAAAGAGGAGAGGCTGTGTATCCTAAGGGGTACCAAAACTGTACTATTCTGAAACAGAAACTGAGTCTTATTTAAGAGCAAGCAAGAATTTACATGTCTCTTCTAAGACAGAGTTTCCCACTTTTTGTCTGAATGTGACAGCTCCCACACTAAGGTAATTGGTTGTTGGGTTATTCAAGTATTCACTGCTGATGTAGGGTCGAGCCAATCCTGTTCAGTTACACAGCTCAGCTGCTCAGCTTCACTGTCCTTTCTCTAACAGATACACAGACACAAGAACAGTGGTTTCAAACCCTTAGAGTGAAAGGCATCTTCTCTGCTCAGAGACAAAAATATCTCCGTGGTATCATGAATTCCAAGCAATAATTCCAAGGTGTTGAGACCACATTTAGCTTTATGGAATAAAATACAAAAAGCTGTCAAATTGTGCATAAATAAATTAGACCCATTAGTCCAGCTTAAGGTTCTTGGGACACAAACAATCCTCTTGAAGTTTGCTGTGACATATTTTTCAACGAGAGCCAACCATTAAAATTACACCCTGTACACAAAGAGCTATAAATGCATTCTGTCTCAGGGTCTGGTATTCCAGCACAGAAATCAACAGACCTGCCTTGGAATAGAAAATACAGCAGTGCAGGGCCAATTTCCGGCCCTCAGCACAAGTTTTATGGCACAGACCACGTCCATATGGCTAAACTCTGTCCTTCTGCTTACTCCCCAATGAGGAGCCCTCATCCATATCTGCCTGCTTGAAAGAGAACCTGGCTCACGCTGCTGCCCTAACCCAGTTCCAGACACCACTGCAGAACGCTGGCTGGTGCAAGCAAAACCATGCAGTGGACTCTGCTAACAGTTAAACATTACAGGTCTCTACATGCCACCATTCCTGGCCCTGTCCAGGTTACTTACAGTGTGGAACTTCTGCTAGGATATTACCTTAAAGCCTTTCCATGAGTCACGTCCAGTTGCATAATGAGAAATGCAGTACACAAGACCCAAAAAAGGCATAAGGAGTGAAAACATATATACATGTATGTTGTGTGTATAGAGACATAAAGAAGATGCACCAGATGAGATCACAGATCTACCATACCTCCAGCACTAACAAACAACACAAACTTAGAAAAAACTAGGAGATGAGGGTAAGCAAACCGTGACACTTCCTCAGTCCATTCCCCTGCAGCACTGTGTGACTCAGGGACTTCCTAAACCAACAAGTGGTATCTTGGTATTTAATAGCCATCTGAGGATTCTTCTGAAAGAAAATGAACCCTGGATTTAAATGTTGCCTAATTAAAAAGTCAGTGAGAATAGATCTCAGCAATTTGAATTATAAAAAAAAGGCAAATCCATTCAGAAAACACATTTCTTATAAAAAGAAAATCAAAAGAAGAATGCGCAAGAGTAGCTTCAGTACAAGACAGCATCAAGCTGAATGTGACAATCTCTAAGAGCAAAATGGCACTGACATCCTCACAGACAGCTTTTGCTTGGGCTCAGTGCACACAAAACAAAACCAAAACAAATTTCATGGCATATTCAAGGCAAAACCTGCTGTGACAGAAAGCAAAACAAACGGCTAATACTCTGGCAAAAATGCAGGATCCTCCCTGTTTTTCAACCCACAGGTTTTACAGCTAAGTTTTTTTCCTGATATTTTGGTGTGCCCCTTTAAGGCTTTCTAAAACCGTGGTAGCAGCTGCATCTTTGGGACCTGATGGGTACTTTTGAGCTACTTGCTAGTTCCTATTAGGAGCTGAGGCAGCCGTGGCCGTATAAAGAACTGTTCCATTCCTGAGTAGGATATTCCATGAGATAAAACATTCTTGCTTTTTGTCCAGCAGAAATACTGTATTTCCACTGAAAATGCCACACTAATAAGCTCACTAGTCATTTTCTTTTCTAGGAATAAATAGACAGAAAACCTTCTGTTTCTACCTTTTTCCTCTCCTTCTTCCTTTACTCTTCTCTCTTTGAAGTCGGTTAAAATAAAAATCTAAATGCATTTTTCCCTCTAAGACAAAATGGATATTCCCTTTTGCCTTGATGTATCAAAACCATATCAAGGAAAAACTATCCTGCATTCCAAAACTTGTTGACCACAGAAAGGAAACATTCCCTCTAAACACACCTAGCACGGGAAGGTTCCTGCTTGCTCTGTGTTTACTCACAGCTCAGACACAGCCATGGAGATGAAAGCTTTAGTGTCTGTGATTTGACTTCTCCGAGACCTCTGTGTGCCCATGTACTCTCTGTAAACATGACACAAAAACATTACAATGTTTTCACTTGTGAAATTAGGGAAAACCTACAGAAATTAATTTGGAGCAGATGACGGAGCAATCCTGAATAGGACAGAAATCAAGAATAATCCCAGACTTGGGATGCAGGTATAAGGTGCTGCAGAATTCCCACGTTCTACGTATCTGATGTATATTGGAAGAATGCTGGCTATGATATTTGATTCTGTCTTGCCAAAAACTTCCTCATGTGTAAAACGGTGACAGCAGCACTGTCAACTCACAGGGATCCTGTAAGGACAATGAACTGCTCTGAAGCATTCCTACACTGGGAAAACATTAAATGAAGGACAGAGACATCCATTACCACCCCGCGGCCTCCTTGCATGTCAGAGAAGCACATGGGGCTCTTGGCATGTGAGGCAGCTCCATTCTCACTTTTAAATACTCTTGTTGCGGATTATCAGCTACTCAAAAGAGTAAAACAGAAACCTGAGGTTTTGCAAACAAAGACCATGAAGCAAAAGCAGCTGTGATCCAGCTGTGACCAATGGCCAGAGAGCACCAGAAAAGACAATATCCAAAGACACACAGGAGTAAGATGAGATCAATTTGTCAGCAAACAAACTCCATATAATTGCCATTAGCTATAAATATGCTGATTTCAGCACTACTTGAACCTAGTGAATTAGATTTCCTATCACCAGGAGAGAACAATCTTTACTCTGGTACTCTACTGTGGGCTGGCAGGAAGGTAGGGAACAATGCAAGCCACTGGAAAAAGATCTGTGATCATTCTACCTAAACTATAATTGCTCTGACTTCCTCTGTTCACTAATCACCTACAAATCAGAGTACAACTACTACACCAGGACAAGACATAAAAGTACAGTATTTGCAGTTAGAAGTGTAAGATCAATTCAAATGGGGAAAGAGGAAGAGGGGAGCACAGGATGAACAGATCCAATAAAATCAGATCAGAACACATTTGTGTTGCAAAGCATTTAAGAAAGAATTTGGGGAGGGGGCAGAAGGTGTAAAATGGTCCTTGAAACCAATCAGTAACTCTAACAAGTCAGTCATATAGCAAGGGCTCCAATTCAGTGCTAACACTAGAGAAGGGAAATATTTTTACGATGCGGAAACAATAGTGAGGGCAGCAGGTGACTCAAAACCCTCAGAAACACTGCGTTTTCAAAGCAGTCTCAGAATACATCGTGTTGTACAACAGTGTCCCCAGGCCTCTCACACGCTGCAAGCAATCTCCATGTCTTGGAACATAGATGGGAAAAATAAAAAACAGAACCCTGTCAACAAGGTATCCCTGGAAACCAGCTAATACACAGGAGGGGCAGCTTTACAGAAAGGCACCATGAGGTTTTCCATTTCTTTTCCCTTCAGCCTATATTGTGGCAGGAGGAAGGACAGACATATTAAATATGGGAATCCCTCCAAAATAACTGAGAAAGGCCCTTTTGAAAATACTGTGTGTGTACAGTACTAGATGATATCCTACTCCTTTCCCCTCTGGTGGTTACAGTCCAGATTACATAGGCATGCCTTATCACTGAAGACAGACAATTAAATACGTGAACGGCTGTCAAGCAAATGGTCTGTGTTCTTGTGAAACAATTTCACCATTCTTCCACAAACAGGAAAATATTTAGCAAGAGGTGTGCAAACTGGGTACAGATGCAAGAGCACGATTGAAAGGTGGGTGGCATCTGCTGAAAGCGGATCTAGACAGAAGGAGTCGTCACGGAAAATATCTCCTTTGTCCTCCAGACTTACAATTTTCTTTCTCTCGCCTAAAAGTGTTCCATACTTCCATTCTGAAAAGGGGAGTCTTTTCTAGTCACATTTTCAACAACAGACTGTCAACTGTGATTCCACATTTACAGTATTTCCAAGAAACAGTTACTGACCACAGCGATATTCCCCTGCTTGCTCACATAGATCAAACCATTCAACCCATCGGAAAACACCTCAGAGAATAAAATGTTCAACCACCAAAACCCACTTACTCAGATAGTTTCTAACAGCACTTCAGAGCTTTTCAATGACATGAAAAACTCTCAAATCTGGAAAGTGGTCAGTCTGCAGATAAAGTATTTTCCAAGGGCTTCAACGAGTCCTAAGGAGACTCTACATTACTCCAGAAGCCCCAGGAACATACAGTAAAGGAATATAAGGGCTCAAACTTGTCCTTCTATTTTAGCACTATTAAAACCCTGCATAAGACTCATTCTGAAGACTTAAGGGAGAATAAAGCAGTACATAGACTCATACCAGGTCTTCTTTGTGTTGGCACAAATTTCACCCAGGCAAGACAATATTTGCTCAGGTGCAGTACCTTGGGTGAGAGTTAATCCCTTTCATTTCTGACACAATAGTTATTATGTACAATAACTAATAAAAGCCACTCTTGAGATCGACAACCTACACATTTTCAATTTCCTCTCATGTACTGTAGCCTTTCATAAGCTCCTTTGATCCTGTATAGGTGTCAGTTGTTGCATGCATATAGGTCACAGGAAAGTTCAACTCATGTTAATAGCCTGGTCACCTTTGGGTGCATTGATTTTAAGCCATTTCCAAATACCAATTTATCATCTTATTTCAGCCATTCCATTATTCTCAAAGATGCCAAGCTACAGGGACAGTGATTTTGCTTGTACTCTGTATTAGAGAGGAAAAAGTCAAGTAGCAAAGCTTCCTTCTTTCCCAGATAGTTGGAGACACATATGCACACCTTACTCTTCCATGCCAAGGAAAAGTAGGCCATGTGAGGAAAGGTTTATTGGTGCTCCTAACCCAGAAGCAATATCCCTAAGACAGCAATCAGACAGAAATCACACAAAACACAGAATCACATAATGCAGACTCAGGGTGTCTCATTGCATCTGCACTAAGGACTGACTTTGGGGCAAGACAGGGGGCTGCCTGATGCAGGTGGCCCTAGAAGGGCTTTCATGAAAGCAGAATGCTGCCTTGGGTTTCTTTGCAAAGCACAGTCTTCCCCTCTCCCCGCTCCAGACCCAGAGGTTGAGAACAAATGTACAAGCTGCACCCTGGCACAGACTCGACCCGTCCTCCCAAATTAAGAGGCACTCTACAGTTTTTTCCCCTTTTTCCATAGAGCAAAAACATCACATCTAGGCACTTGAAGTCCTGATGCCTTTGTTGTTTCAGACAGGACCAGATGCTCTCTGCAAGAGCATGCAAGGTGAGCAGGACTGAGCTTAATCTTTTCTGGGAAGGCAAACCTTATAGAAGTGTTTGTTTTCTCTCCACTGTTCAACATTCCAGCTAGTGTGAAGCTTCAGGAACTTGTTCCAATGGCTTGTTTCTCCTGCTCCCTCCCAAAGCAAATTGAAATCAGTATTTTTAGATTCTTGTCATTCCCTTAAAGACTCTCTGTCTCTCTCTCCATCCCTTTCTGAGGTCACACAAACTTTGCTTTGGACTCCAAACTATTAATTTTTCACATTACTCATTTTAGGTGACTAAAAAGCTTCTTACTCATCAGCTTGTAGAAGGAAGTGTTCCTTTTTGGGTTTTTTTCTTTTTTTGAGACAAGGGATACACATCTAAACAACAGAAATGAAGTCTCCTCCATGCCGTTGCAAAGAGGTGTCTCTAAGCCTGACTCGTAGCCCACACTTCGGCACACACTTGCTGGCTTTGCCTCACATGCAGAGCCCTTCATTTCTGTAGGCACAGCAAGAAAAATTGGGCCAGTTAAGGAAATCTGGGAGGCCTTTTCATCCAGGTAAACTAACTGCAGGGAATCACAATGAAGCTGAATTCATTTCTCATAGGCCACCAAGTACTGTGCTGCACATTAATGACTTCTGGTAGCCATGAGCTTATGTTAGACTCTTAACTGGAGTTTGAAAACTGCTCAGTCCACTATGCCCCCAGAGCTCAGCAATGCCTGGAAAAGAGATGAGCATGTAACACAGGAAGTGGCTTGTGAAGCAAGAAGCAGCCTTCCTCATTTACCAAAAGTTCCTTTTTCTGCTCAGTAAATCTCCTGGACCCATTTGGATTAGCAGAAGAATACACCAGCGCAGCCCTACCTGTCAGCTGGGAAGAATGTTTGTGTATCTGATTGCTCTATCTCTCTACTACAGCTTTGCTCTTGGATATCCTCAGGCTCCTGATAACCTCCTGATATTACCACAGCTGTTTGCTTAACACAAACCCCTAAAATTCTTGAGGTTGCCACATCGCCCTTTTCTCCCGTCCACCCTCCTCATCTTCTGAAATACAGTAAACAGCTCCCCGCAGAGCCCACATTTATTGTGATAACTAACAAGGCCATTAATGCTTCAGCTCTGGCACACACTGCACAGCAAGCTTCAGTGCACTGCTGTCAGGTAAGACTTCACTGATGCATTCAGACTTTACAGTAAGATAATATCAGTAATACAGTAAGATGGTTCTCACAACCATCCTACTGAAGTCTCCCAGAAAGTCGTATCAGGCACTAAATGAGGAAAAAGAAAAAAACAAGGAGAAAGAAAATATTTTCCCCATGGAGACTTGAGCAAGTCTAAGCTTATGTCGACAGGGTGGAAAGCATTCTGCACAGGCAAAAAGCAGATGTTGTCACAAAGCCAATTTTCTCCAGCTCACCTGTACAATTCCTTTCATTCAGAACAAATCGGATGTAAGTAGCACCATAATCAGGTATTTCTGGTTTGGCTCCTGAGTGGACAGAACACAGCTGAAATCCAGATGATCCACATTTTTTCACATCAGGTAAGCTAAGATCACACACAGGGCAAAGCAAAGCAATTTGCAGATGCTTCTATCTAGACTTCAGGTCTGAAAAACATGCTGAGCTACTTGTGCTTGTTTGGAAACAGTCTTAAGTCTAAGTCAGCAAGGTCTTTACTTGCTGCATTGCTTCATGCCTACCTGGGACAACGTCCTGTGCAACTGTTTGTACAGCTGGACAGAGTGCTCAGGATATCTGTTTGAGGTGTGAGTCCTAATTCCTGTCCCCTGAAAAACCTTGAAAATATATTCTGTGACAGACTCCATTATGGACAGTTTCTTCATTCAGTTTTCTCTCAAGCTGAGACTCCCTTTTTGAATAAATACAGAGGTCTATGCGTAAACAAACGTGTAGGCATACACAGCAAATACAATGAAAACACTAGTCAGTTTGTATTAATAGCTTTTGTTTCAATAATACAAATACCTGGAAGCACTTCTTTGTACATACCTTTCTGTAAGTCCACGCAGCTCATTTTCCAGTCAAAGACAATATGTTGCCCGTGCAATAGCAATAAAGCTGTCACACTGCCTTCAGCAGTGACTTGCAATCTGTCCATACCCAGTATTCCACTGAAAAAGAAAGGGCACAGGCCCTAAATCTGGATTAATTGACTGGCAAAGGGCTGTCCTACCTAAAGTTCAGCTCACTTTTTTTCTTGGCAAGAGCATTTAAATCCTCTAATGTAGATTTATGTCACTTGGTCTGGGTGTCTTCCCTTCAGAGAGTTCAAAATTAATCATGCTTCCTCTAAAATCATGAAATTACTTCTCAGTATTTTTTTGCCACGTATTTTTCACCTCTCCCCCAAAATACCTGTCCTGGCTGAAAATACCACATACTGTATTTGATGGATAATTTTATCTGTGATAGTTAGCAAGATCCTGCAAATGATTTAGACTATAAAAACTTCAACATTTCTTAACGTGATCTCACAGACTTTGCTGCTATTTGGTCAAGCACACAGACATTTGTAAATTCAATATCTTTAGAGATATCTTCCTGTTTTGCAGTTTCAGAAAGTTCACACATGTCCAGCAGTAAACTACTCACCTGGGGGGGGGGGTGTCAAAATTTCTCATTTCATTAGAAGACATTCAAATATATTTTATAAAACCTATTAATAAAAAATATTCCCAAGCTAAACCAAAATCAGCTCGTGTATTTCTGCTCTACTTTAAACAATATTAGCTTCATAACTCATTATCTTACAATTACTAGTATTTTTTCTTGATGAACTCTGTGCTGCCTTATCCTAATGAAAGCGCTGCAAGGTAATACAGCGGTTACATGACAATGCAAATAGGACCCATTCAATTTGCACAAAAAAAGGTTGCAAGGAGCAATTAGCACTTCATTAATATGATATAAAATGCTAATTTGCTATATATCCCAAGTGAACCAAAACTCCTTTCTTTCCATATGTGCAAATAATAGTTAATATGATGCCACGTGTGTGAACCAGGCTCATGGTGCATTAGCTGGAATCTCTGTGTCAGTTTTGTCATAATAGCTATTAGCTAATATGAACAGTAGCTCATATTTAACCTATGACAGCAGTGTTAAACGATAAAAGAATCTGTTGGCAGCAATATCTTATAATTCCACCCCTGTAAAGTTCTCCCTTCCTTGCTATCCAGGATGAAGTATGGGAAAGTGACTTCTAATCTAATTTATAAAGCAGATTGAAATGAAGTGCTGGTAGCACTCAGCTCGGCTGCTCAGCATTTTGAGAGGCAAGATCATTCCTGGTGAATTGCACAGCTCAGGCATTCAAGCACTCACTGGCAGCTTCTAATGATCAAAGTATTTGACTTAAATAATTGATTTATTTATACCAGTAAAGAAGCTCCAGGGGGTTGTGAATATTATGAGATATAATCACACCACTAGGGAATTAGAGACACTCAGATGTGCCATGTGCCTGCTAATGCCCTGCGGGTGTGATTAGGATATCACACATCAAAGGAATTTGCTCTAAAATTTTTCATATAATAAATTAATAAAAATAATTTATTTAAATAATCCCACTGATTTAACAGGACAGATCTGATGCAAGATGCAGTATGCAGAAAACTACAATGGAGTATGTTGATCTAGGACAGTTCAGAACCATCTTAACTCCCAAGTACCAGCAGGATCCTCTTGGCTAGTGGGTGCCTTATGAGGTATTATCCTCATCTCAAAGCTTACTGTCTCTGGTGAGTGCTCACGGAGATTTTAAACAAGCATCATTGTCTGAGATGGAGGAAAATGATGCCCCTTCAACAAATGCTTTCAGAAAGGGAAATGTTGATTCATAGTGACTTACAAGACAGTGCAGCATGCTGGCACAGGCAGGCAAAGCAATGGCTGCAACACCTCATGAAGAACCCAGGCTCTTCGGATTATTTACTCAGGTATTTTAACAGCGACCTTAATGATTTATATGGCTTGACCATTGCAGACTACAAGTATTTTGCAGACTACAAGTATTTTACAGTCTTTAACGCACACCATACAAAGACAATAAGGAAATTTCAATTGTACTTGTAAGAAATCAAGTTACACAGAGACCACCTAACCTGCTCAAAGGCATGCTGACAGTCTGTGCAGACCAGAGTATTAAACTTGTACTGACTTTCTGCAGTATGTTTGTGTTCCAGAAGAACACCAGCTTTTCCACACGGATACTACGACAAGCAACTCATGATGTGCTGTTAACCTAGCAATCTGTGAGAGAACTATACGCATCTTCCAATTCACGAAGTACAATCCTTTCCTATATCCCAGGACCCATGTGAAATCATTTATTGCTGTGACATGAAATGCAAAGTCATCCTTTTAGAGAAGAGAAGCACATAACCCCTGGATATCCTTCTGGAGCCATAGAAAGGCATGAAAAGCAATATTTGAGAGTATTTTATGCCTTAGACAAATTAGTACTCAAGGTGTAAAATACAACTGCTGCCCTTGGGTTGCAGAAAAAGTGAGCAAACAAGACTTTATAAAACATTTCTCAACTCCCTCAGCATCAGGCCTTGTCAGTCTTACACTGCTTTAGTGCCCTCCTAAGATCTTGCAAAAGAACTCCATAATGGCAACGCAAGTCACACAAGTTCCAAGTAATTAACAGCAATTATAAATTCCTGCAAAAGCATCTCTATCACTAAAATTAGAAAGGGAGAGTCTTTAAGGGATTTGTTGGTGCCTTTGGGAAAAGCCTGAGACTTCTCCATGCTTAAGCTTCATTTCTATCCTGATTTTGGAACAACAAGCACTGTATGTTCTAACTTGTCAGCTTATGCCACAGAATAAGGCACACAGGAGCACATCACACATGTTATACATGTTTTTATTGCAAGGGTCAGAACTCAAACCAACTTTAAGTGCATGGAATTCAGCACCTATCACTTGCTGAGCCTTGGAATGTCAGTATTTGAGCTGAACCTAGAGTCACCCAGTCCTCTACTAATTAGCCTGACATTGCTACATGTAGCACGCTAAGCTGAAAATAAATGTACACCTTTTTTTATGCTTATAAACCCTTGCCCACTCTGTATCTCATTTTTCCAACATGCACATAATAAATACAGTCTGCTCTACAGATGCAGTTTTACTACAGTGAACAACAAGAACATTTCTTTCTCCCCTAGACTGAGGATACAGCACTGTCCACTTGGTAGATGTGGCTGAGGCTCGAGCCATCACGTTTAGGTAGGGCTAAATTTGCCTGTATGGTTTTGTGTCATGATGTGTATTTGCTTTGTACTACGGATGTTTCTTTTCTGCCTGGGTTCTCAGACACCAACTTATCCTCGTAGAATTGAGTTTAATATCATTACCATGAGGAATCAGAAAAACTCAGAAATAACCTTCATATCGAGGCCAACTCCTAAAACACATATATAAAAAAGTCCGTAAACCACTGATGTGTCTATCATTAGAGACACTCACAGCACCAACTCTGACACAAATTTCAAGTTCTTGTTTTCCCTGACTGCCAACTTGAGCTTCAACTGCTGCCTCATCTGAGGGAACCTCATGCTGACTGAGAAATCTCAGATGTGATCCCAGGTTAGATTATAACACAGTTCCATAATTCTGACCATAATGACATCCCAACATGCATCCCACAGCATGGCTGCCTGTTAGCTAAAACAACAAATAACAATCTAGCCTTGAAGTACATGGTCAAGTGTGTAAGCAGCCAGTAAAGATCAGGGATTACTAACAACACCAGCTCTCAGAACTGAAAGGGTTTTTTTATATAGTGTTTTATTATGTACATCAGCTGAGACCTGTATGTTACCCTTAAGGACAACAGCAGCTAGAACACCTTGAGCAAACCAACTACTTAGGACCCCACAGAAATGAATCACTTAGAGAGACCTCACATTGGAAGGCAGCCCCTGAACACCTCAGCAGTGAAAATACCTATTCCTGATTGGAGAAAAATCCCGAGCATCAATGAACATAACAGTATTAAATGCTGAAGCTCACCTAAGCTTATCACTATGCTAGAACTTCCCATGGTCTAGAAAGGACTATAAAATTCTCTCTCTTTGTATACAACACTTCCCTTTGCCTTAGCTAAAGTGGGTGATAAACAGCCTTTCTCAAAACCAAACCTCAGCAGAACAATTAGGCAATCCTGCTCTGGCAGGGGGATTGGACTAGATGATCTTTCGAGGTCCTTTCCAATCCCTAATGTTCTGTGATTCTGTGAATATGCAGCACAGAAGGACCCAGCATCTTCTATTAATGTAAGAACAGCATGCTGACTAGCAAGCCATGGTTGAGCTCAGAGACAGGAAGGTAACTGCATGCCAATACAAGTGTATGAATCACAGTGACAAAGGTGAGTAAGCAGGAGCTTTCATGAACAGGACCCGGCCTTAAAGGCTTGGCTGCAGTGAATCTAGGATGGTAGTAACTAACACATGGCTCAGATGAACCACGCTACAGCCAATAGCCTAGGAGCCAGGAGGAACATCAAGGTTTGGGACAGTAGTGGCTTGTCTTCCCAGGGATACAAAATTATCATTATCAGCACAAGTTGAGTCTACAGCTTGCCTCCGTCCTCATCCTCTATTGCAGGAATTCAGTCTGAAGGTAACAGACTTGAAGCACCATGCCAAATCACAGCTAAGCAAAAGATGCAAAGTAAAAAAAAAAATATCTAGAGTGGGGAAAGAAACATTTCAGAGTATAAGAAACCAACAATAGACTTGCTAGTAAGGCCAGGGAGCTTTGTAAATGTAAAGTAGGGTGCAGCTCTCCTCTGATAAGCAGCTTTCTGTTCTGCAGAAATCCACTCTTCCTTATAGCCTCTCTCACTGCCTGAATTCAGTTAGAAGCCGCTCTCCTTTATCCCAGTGGTTGTGTCCTAGGCATTGTGAAATCTTAGTACTGGCAGCGTTTGCAGCTGTAGGAAGTCAGATATGAGCCCTAGTGCCACCAGTATGCTGCTGGCAACAGAGCTTGGCAGCCCTATCACCGGCTACAGCCTTCAGCACACAAAGAACGAGTTAAATAAACCACAGATGCAGTGATCAGCAGCAGACCTGCCTGCTCATTCTGCCTGCAAAGGAAATTTCTTCCTTTAGAGCTTGCTGTTAAAGCACTGCTCGTCTCTGAAAAATATCTGATGTATGGCATCCTCAGCCTGAGCCAATACGAGGCACTGCAGCTTGAAGGTATCACTGTGGTTACTGATCTGGTCACCCCCTACTCATGGAAGGAAACCATAGAATCACAGAACATTAGGGATTGAAAGGGACCTTGAAAGATTATCTAGTCCAATCCCCCTGCCACAGCAGGATCACCTAGACCAAGTTACGCAGGAACACATCCAGGTGGGTCTTAAACGTCTCCAGTGAAGGAGACCACAACTCCACTGGGCAGCCCCTTCCAGGGCTCTGTCACCCTCACTGTGAAGAAGTTCCTTCTCATATTTATGTGGAACCTCCTGTGTTCCAGCTCACACCCATTG
>JAOXOE010000256.1:58620146-58658652 GCA_028565055.1 Phoeniculus purpureus
GGTGGGTGGGGAAATTATGTGTGGGGTAGAGAACACATAAAACAGAAAACCCCGACCTTACCTCTCTCCATGCACAAGGAAAGTCTATTTGTGGCAGCGCAAGTACGTCTGAAGAAAACAAACAAGACCGGAGGGAGAAGATGACTGTATTTCCCTCTAGTTGTTTACACTGTTCCTGAACTCTGGTGTCAACACAACAAGGAGACGGAACAGGTGGGCTGCACAACCACAAGAGCATTAGTAAATATCAACAAGAAACAGTAAGCCAAGAAGTAATGAGGATTATTGAAATCTGACCACCTAGTTAAATTAAATAAGGACAGGAAAGAAACCCAAAGTAACCAAACCACAACATACTGGTCTCACCCTTTCATAGAAATAAGTTGCTTTACCACTTCTTGGCACCATTTTACTGGAATTGAGTAAGACCGACAAACTCTGAATTCCTCTACCTCTTCCCATGTTCATTAGCACCAGAAGGCACAAGGAGGAAGCTGTGACTCGGGAAGCAGTGGCCCTGCTCTGAACATCTCCTCCCTGTGGTCACAGCCACCACCACCTTTTACAACCCACGTTCACAAGTAGGCTTCACCTATCACATAGATTACAAAGCAGAACACCCAAAAGTACTTTTCACATGGGAACAGTTCTGCTGTGTGAAACCAAGAGTCCTCACAGCCTTTTGTCGCGTTGTAAGAACAAGTCCAAAGCCATCTCTGTGTATCTCAAATCAGTACCACTTCATACTCTTCTCACTGAACTCTACCTGGCGTTTTATCTCACAGTCAGTCAGTACCATCACATTCCTCTGCAACTGTTTTCAGCATTTAATTTTCCTAATAGCTTTCTACTCTTTGTATGCCACACTACTTCGCAATTTCTTTGGCCAGATTGTCTACTAACAGGTCCCCACATATAAGTTTGGGAGCCCTCAGTGATGAAATTCTTCTAGAAAAGCTGTCCACTCACTCTTATGCTTTCAATTTGCTCTTTCAGAGGAGCAGAGAACCAGGAGAATGGGATGAAATAAATATCAGATACCAGTAAATCAGTCCGTGATGATGACGTGCTGCAAGTTCCACACAGTTTCACTACTGGCACTTCTTGTAGTGCTTGTGTTATACAGTTCACAGGGTTGTCCTTAAAAAATCCTGCACTGCCAAACTAAGGAACTATGATCCAACAGCGAAGTTTAAAAGAAATCTTTTAGCTGAAAACACTTCATTAAACTTTTATTCTTGTTAAACCTTTGTTCTCATTAACAGCTCTGGAAAGCTGTCTCTATGCACGTTGAAGTCATTAGGGACAGTCAGCATGGCTTCACCAAAGGGAAGTCATGCCTGACAAACCTGGTAGCCTTTTATGAGGGCCCAACCAGGTGGACAGATGATGGCAGAGCGGTGGATGTGGTCTATCTTAATTTCAGTAAATCACTTGACACGGTCTCCCACAGCATCCTTGCAGCCAAACAGAGGCAGTGTGATCTGCATGATCGGGTAGTGAGGTGGATGGTGAACTGGTTGCAGGATAGAAGCCAGAGAGTAGTGGTCAATGGGACAGAGTTGGAGGCCTGTATCTAGTGGAGTGCCCCAGGGGTCAGTGCTGGGACCAGTACTACTCAATCTATTCATTAAAGACTTGGATGAGGTATCAAAGTGCACTGTCAGCAAGTTTGCTGATGACACAAAGCTGAGAGGACTGACCAACATCCCAGCAGACTGAGCTGCCGTTCAGCAAGACCTGGACAGGCTGGAGAGCTGGGCAGGGAGAAATTTGATGAAATAGAACCAATGCAAGTACGGAGTCTTGCATCTGGGCAAGAACAATCCCAGGTACCAGTATAGGTTGGGGACTGACCAGTTGGAGAGCAGTCTAGGAGAAAGGGATGTAGAGGTCCTAGTGGACAGCAGGATGACCATGAGCCAGCAGTGTGCCCTTGTGGCCAAGGCAGCCAACAACATCCTGGAGTGGATCAGAAAGTGGTTGCTTAGTAGATCAAGAGAAGTCCTTCTCCCTCTCTACTCTGCCCTGGTGAGACAGTCCAGCACAGAGCCACAGATGACTAAGGAAGTGGAACATGTGGCTATATACCATTCCTCAGTATGTTCCATGACTCCAGACCTCAAAGATGGAGCTTAGAAATTCAGACCTTATCTTCCCCATCAAATTATCTGCAAAACAGACACAGAAAAATCTCCATTCTCCCAATACTTACAAATCTTGTGCTTTCTGTTTTCCTTTTGTTTCAAGTTCAGAACAAAGATAATATTTGGGGCCCAAATGCTACTGAGAGTAGTTTAATCAGTTATTCAGATGTACATTTTCAGAAATTCTAAGGTTCCTTCCACATTTTCTATTCCCTCTTTATAGGAAGTGTTAGTGTTCCCATTTGAAGGGACTGGCCATTCTCCAGACCATTTCAATTGCTATCTCCTGATCACTATAGATTTTTGCAAATGGCCAGATTCTTTTAGGGGCATTATATAACCAGAAAGCTGCACTGTCAAGCCATAAAGTTATACTGTAATGTAGGGTAACTTTAAACAACCGTTTGAAAATGCAGAGGAGGCACAGACCTTAACACATCGGTTTGTGTTTTCCACTACCAAGATTCTGGTTCTCTTGTCACAAGAATTAACCTACCTCATTCACAAGCCTAATTATGTGATTTTGCTCTGCAGGTAATTTCCCTCAATGGCCTTTGACCTCCTCACCTGCCTGGATTGTATTCTGCAAAACTGGTGGTTCTTCTCTTCATGCCTTAACATGAAGAGCTGAACACTGAGCTGAGCCTATGTGGCAAGAACGTTGCTGGTCAGAAGTTGTCTGGAATGAGGTGAACTGAAAACATGAAAGAAACTTCTTTGACTTGCTACCTTCTCTGCACCTAACGTTTCATTTCGTACTGAAACAAAATGGGGGATTTTCTTACGAAAGAATTTTTATCTATTGCTGACTTCCCAAGACTCTCTTCTTTTGAGTGGGATATTTTCTCCCTCCCGCATTTGCATGTCTTGTGCCAGAAACCAAAAAGAGGAAAGGAAAGTTGGTCTTTTGAGAGGGAAGAGTTTTCCTTTTCTAATTCAAAACACACACGCCAGATGCCTAACAGGATTTGTATTTTCTTAGGTATTTCAATTAGTCTCTATCACAAGTGGTCAAGGTTTGGTCCGAACTATAGGTTTGGACCCCGTGATCAAAGAAATCCCTTGCAAAAGGATATTCCTCTATAGCAGACATGTATACTTCTCCTTTTCATGCAAGGACAAAATGGACTTTAAATTATTAAACAGTTTTGAGGATCTTTCCTTGATTTCATTTACACTGGCCTGGTATTGGCTATCTAAGTAGCCACTGTGATAAAGTGCTCATTTAACAGCAAGGGCTGTGCTTAGTAGAGCAAATGTAGCCTCTGCTGCAGTCATGGACATTACTGCCATTCATAACGCCACTGATCTGTGAAATAAAGGCAAACTTCAAAATAAAGCAGTAACACTTCCTCTTTATAGTTTTTTTTTAATGAAACATACCTTTCATGCAGTGATTTACATGCAGTAGAACTAGCCCAGTAAGTGTCACCAAGCCCTTGTAAGAACTGCAGAGGAAAACGCTGCTGATTTCAACAAACGAGGTAGAAGGACACAGCATCTCCCCTTGCATTAGTGCGGGAGGCCAAAGAAACTATGGCAAAAGATGTAGCTTTAGGGTGTAAAACTAAAACCAACGTTCCTGTCGTTATAGAGCTAATATAACGTTTTGATTTGAAGGCTTGAAAACGCAGTTTGGAAATTGGAAGGTACCGAGTCCTGTTCATTTCCCTACTAGCAATTGTTTGTGCGGTCTTGAGGATCATCTGCTTTTACATCTTACCTACCATCTGTAGTGATACGGTGAGCATTAGTTCATCAACCACTGCTAAGTGGTTTGAACACAAATACATGCCTCACAAATACAAGTGTTATGAAACATAATCAGGTAGTTATTGGAAAAGCCCCTGGTTTTCTCTTAGAAACAACCGTCACACAGCACTTACTATACATAGGGAATGACACATAACGATAAAGCGGTTAAAACTGAAAACGATGCTCTCGCTTCTAGACAGAGCATTTGCATTTTGGGAGAAATTTCTTGTTTCTTTTTAGGGATTGGCAAAAGAAGCTTTCAGAAAGTGTGAAAATACCTTTTTGTATTAACTAGCTTTCCTTTTCTTTGGGCCAAGTACAGAGGTACAAAACGGTTTGAGGAGCCTCTGAACACTGACATCAAGGCTAGAGAACTCCAAATACTAATATATTACACAGACCCATTTCATGTAGCAGTAGGGACCATTCATTGCTAAAGAATTAGTATACTCTAAAACTGTAATTTTATAGGTTGCACAGCACACACCACAGCATTTCACTCAGGGGCTTCTGCATAAACCCTGTAATTTCTCGGTCAAGGTAGAACAGCTTATAGCAAAGATATATTTTAAAATCTTAAATTACTGGTACTCCACCAGTACCATAAAAATCCTGTCTTAGCTTCCATAGTCTCAAGACAGCTATATCTTGTGTGAAATTGTCCGGACTAAGCATTCAATCACTGGATCTTGTTATGGCTTTGTCTAGTAAATTAGACATTCCACATGTATTGGAAAATTATTGCTCAACTTAGGACTTTCAGAGCATGATCAAGTCACCTCTTAACCTTCCCTCAGAATATCTAAGTACCCTGAGCTTCTTTAATCTTTCAATGTCAGGTTGGATTTTCAGACTTTCAATTGTTCTTGCTGTTCTTTTCTACAACCTTTCGAGTTTGCTTTAATCCTTCAGAAGTAAGGACATTCAACAAAAGGATTACAGGATTCTGGTACAGAAATCCATGGGAAATATCCCTAGCTTTGGAGCACCAACCTTGGGAATGGTATTAAAATCAGTGGCCATTAGCTTTTTGCTAAGCCAGGCTTCAGGCTGTTCTAGGGACAGAAACTGAAGAATTTTCTCTGTGTAGCGACCGGACATGAGAACAAGGCAACGATCTTTAGAGCCAGAGCCTCTAGAACTTTATCTCTGACTTCTATATCTGATTTAGAACTAAACAATTTTATTAATGACACTGTTGACTGCATCAAGCAGAAAACAACGTTTCTATTGCATTTCTCCCGCAGAAGGTAGCAGACCAGGCTACAGTGGCAAAGCAACTAGTGTCTGAAAATGTCTATACACATTATTAATTATACAACATCCTTATGAAGCATTCTGAGCATTGAAAATTCACCTCTTAACCCAAAAACACCTTGGTGAGGTAGACAATATAGTAGTGTCACCCTTAATTTATAGATACGTGGATCTAGCCAAGACCGTAAAGTTGCATCAAATTAAGATTACTGCTCCGTAGATCAAAAAAGAAAAGAGGACCAAGTTTTGTTGGGAAAAGTTTGTGTGCCAGAGCTCTTGGGTCTCCTTCCTAATAATTCTGACTTCCCAATAGATAAATAACCAAATGGTCATTAATATGTTAAACACAGGATTAATTATTGGGATCAATAAATTAATAATGTTATTATCCTCATTCTCTCCTGCTTTATTCTTTAAACAGCTGTCTAAGATAATTCATCATTGCCCTAACGCTTGTTGACTTGTTACTGGAATGTGCATAGAAGATGCTCCTAAAAGAGAATAGTGCATTGGTGTAAGTCAAGGCACATGATGTGTAACAACAGCAAAGTGAGGCTTGAGTGTCTATTCTTTATCTCTTCTTCCTACTTCTCTTGTCAGATCTCACCTGTGTATATCCAACTCACTCAGAAAGGGCTTTAACAGTGACTATATAAGAACACACCAATGCTACGCTTTGCACTCTTGTTCTGTGAGTGAAGAATCAGCCAGGATACTGGTTCTCACACAGCAGTTTGTGGGTTTTCCAGTTTAACAATGATCTCTGTAAACTCAAAAAGTCCAGGAAGCAAGAGTGCATCAACCACTGCTTGCAGCCATTTATCTAAGGGGATGTGCACGATAACAATGACAAAGCAGACGTACAGTTCTGTGGAAAAGTAGGAAGCCTTGTTGTGGCTATTGCACTGGTGGGTGTATTGGGCTGTATGGAACAGGCTGTGCCTGGGGTAACAAATGCTGGCTGCAAAATACAGCTGCGCACCGTGTGTCTGAAATACTCATTATGAACACTACACACCTAAACACAGCTCCAGCTTAGCAACCTCAAGGTCCCAGCTCAGGAAAAGCTGGCACAGGGTCTCAACCAAGGTCAGCCTACACTCAGAGAGCAAAGCCCGAGAGGCTCCATTGCCTGGGAAAGCAAAACCCAACTTAAAACAAAAAGAACTTTAAATTCAGACCAAAGATGTAAAACCCATTCTGCTTCTTGTATGCCAGAAACCAAGATAAAGGACAGAAAAGGAGAACTTCGGTTCCCTTTGTCTTTAATGTATTTTACTTGTCATTCCATTGTATCACTTTGTGAGGCAGCTTCAAAGCTTTATAGGCAGGCTGAATATTAACCATCCACCGCGATCCACTCAGTCACTCCTGGCACAGGTTAATCCCTGTATCATAGGCTGCCACCAGTTTGCTAAGCAGCTTAAAAGGACATGTTATAACTTTGACAATGACCTACTAATGGTTTTACATTTCTCAGAAGTATTATGAGCTATCTTTGTCATTTTTATCTTCTAATGAGATCAATAAATTTAGAAGGCAGACATAGATGGTGCAAACTGCAATGCCACAGCCAAGGACGTGGCATGTGTAACTGCTGAACTATAAATAATAATGTAAGAAATGTAATCAAACCTTGACTCTTACAGAGGAAAATCAAGTTGCAAGTGCCTCAGCATTAACTGAAATCTTCTCGTTTGTTAGGAAAAGTGTGTAACCCCTGATTTCTTCTTCTTTCTTATCACACCATGCCAATCTCTTAATGAAAAGCGTCACACTGAGAAATATGTTTTACCCACTGATATTTTTTTTTCCTTTTCCAGTGCTGAAAACCAGTGTTTGATGTTTTAAGCCTCCCTCGCAGTCTTTGGTGCCTCTACATGAAATAACCATGTCGGGTTAAAATTTTGCATAATTGCACAGTGCATCTTACTGTTTCTTAAACACATCATTAACTCTGTCTTCACTCTTCCAAACAACTGGGAAAAGTTCTAGGCTTTAAAAAGGCAGAGATCTCAGTGCCCTTCTAGTACAGAGGACAACAGCTTTGGGGTGACACGGCAAGAAATCTGTCAGTTCATGTGTCCCACACGTATTTGTTGTGCCACTCCATGTGCAGTTAGGGGCTGGAATGCTGGGCCACCTCTAAGCAACTGACACCACTGCTGATCGCTCTGGAAAACAGCCTCCAGGGATAAGAAACCATTCTTCATATGTTTGCAGTTGGGAAGATGCACAAAACACCTGAATGGCCTGGGAGCAAAGCATGTTCACCCTCCTCTGAGCTCTACACTCGTGGTGATCCTCCCCAGCATATGCCTGGCCCAAACGAGCCTGAAGATGAATGACCATTCAGTGGGCTTGGGGACTCACGTTTCATTTTGTTGTGCCTGCAGTTTCTGTTCTGTGTAATGAACAGACAGCTTCAAGTTAGGCAGCTGTACCAGCAGGTATTTCTGAAGCTCACTGTCTGTGTGCATAGGAAGGTACTGGCAAAAGACGACACGCCTCAGGGGCATGTGCCTTCAGCTATAGGAGTACCAAGCAGACAAACACCGAAGCAAACACAAGGTAACCAAATCGCTGGCTGCAGCCTCGTGCATGAGGAATGTAGAGTTTGCACTTCTGAGTGCAGATCTGCTTAGCCTGCTATGGGTTTCCAGTATTACCAAACTTAACCTGGAACATAAGTTGTGGCATGTAGCTCTGCACTGCACCTGCGTATTCTGTACAGAAGAATCAACATGGTTTGGATCTGTATACGAGTCAGATTCAAAGTTCACTGAGTACAAAAATCTTTTAAGAGATTTCCCTTATTTAGGAGATGTACTAATAGAGCACAGGTACTGTTCACCATTCTCAAACACAAAGCAAACTGCATTGCCAGATCAAATAGTCTTCCAGTGGAACACTATTTAATCAGCCATAGTGTTAAACGTAGACAGGGATTCATACCAGCTCTACTTGTGTCTATAAACAAAGAGGGGGGCTAGCTACTAATCCAAGTACCCCAGGAGTGTGTGGCTTGGCTTTGAAAAGATTTTCATACTGCAAAATAGAATAGACTGGAATTTTTTTGTTTGTTTTTTGTAGCAAATGATCACTGATGATGGAAATTAAGGCAATTGAGTACCTCTGAAATGCCAACAGCTCCCACCTCAGTACGCTGCATTGTTGCAATGTCAGGAGTGAACCCCAGGAAGGCTTTCAGTGGCTCTGCAGTCGTGCTGCTCTAAGTGCTTACTGCTGACACTGGTGCAGATCAGCCCAAGCTACATGTGAGTTAAAAAATCAATTACAGAAAACTAGAGAATGGAGAAGGGAGCAAAATATGTCTCCAGCTACCACATACCTTCCAAACTATTGTGCACCCAGAAAATAAGGACATATTTTTCTGCCAGCTTTAAAATGCATTGCTTTTCATTGGGATGTCAAAACTAGATTGTATTTTCTAATAGTCACGCTCGGCATCCAAAGAGGACACGCGAGTCACGCTGCTGGTTTGTACCCAAGAAAATGCACAGCGCTCAACACACGCATTATCCCCCAAATGTATGTGAGCAGGACTAACGCAAAGATACACAGGCATTCTTTAATCTAGGCTTTATTCCTCCAGCAAGATTCACATTCTGCCTTCACCTGCTCTGAAATAAGGTTAATTAGGGCTCCAAAATGGAAATACTGGGCCTCGCTCTGTCCCCTCCAGATGCAGTAGCAAACTCTCTTTGATGTGAATAGAACCAGAACAAGCTGCACTGTTTGTTGGGAAGTTCACGTTGCTGTATTCCAGACACCATGAAAACCCACCTGGCCTTTTGTGGAGAATTTATCTCCTTTTCTATTTACCAGCACAAACCAGCTCTTTCAGACCCTGCATTCTGTCAGATGTTGTGCAATAGATGAAAACCATGTGGTGTAGCTCCAGCACCATCAGGGCACAAATGACTTCATGTATTTCTGATCATCTATAAAGTAACTGTGCATGCCTGATACAGCAAGCTGGACTCCCATCTTCTAGTCAACAAAGAGGAACAGAACTCAGATGCCAAACTTAGTGTGACACAGATTGTACCCCGGCACTGTTTATTTCTCTCTGAAGGCTGCTAAGTGTATCAAGAAGATGAGCTTAGACTTTGAGCAGTTACAGTGTACTCACCTATCTCTACCGTGTTCTCCACCTCTTTGCTCATCTTCCATTACCATGGACATGGTTGCAGAGGGCCTTATTCTTCCTTTACACTTACTATCTTTAGCCACAGCTTTAACAAGTTTTGACATTATCTGTTTAAAACCCACCTGGATATGTTGCTGTGTGACTTGGTCTAGGTCATTCTGCTCGGGCAGGTCGCTTCCAGTCCTTAATGTTCTGCAATTCTGTGCTCAACCATCCCTTTTCCATAAAACTACATACTTTTGGAGATATATATTGTTGCTTCTGATTAACCTGACATGGCAGCTCAAGATCTAACATATTTGACCTGCTGCACAATACCTCAAGCTCTTGAGTGATCAGTGAAAATCAGTTACTTTCTACAAGCAGATCAGTAGGACAAGGAAAGAAAAGCACTGAAAGCAGCTTTGGTCTCTGTATTACAGCCAGTTTGGTTCTACTCGCACAGGATTTTAAATCCTGAGGTGAAAATCACAAAGCTGATGCTATGGGATATCCCAAGAGCTGAGCATAACTACACCTACTTTGGATATAACAGTCTAGATAAGCAGGAGGAGCTGGGAGAGACAAAGCTTCTGGGTATTTCTATACCAAAACAGATCCAGGAAAATGACAGCAAGGAGAGAGAAAGGATCAAAAGGTTTTACAGCTATTGCCTTCATCTGCCTTTCACCTTGTTTCTAATATTTCACCTCAAAATATTAACCTCATATCTAATATGAATGCTCTCTGTGTTAAATATACGCATCTTAATAAAGTACTTGCTAATAAGGCTATGACGTGCTGTCAGCCACAAAACACTGTAGACAAGCAGTGAGTGAGTTCATACTGTTGGAGCATCCTTGGTATGTGGAGCTGCATGACATTTGAGCATTTAATATTTTAACACAGACAAGAAGTTTTGTTTTGCAGTTGCTTAAAACCTCACACGTGCTTTCCAGCCTTGCCACTAACAAACGCAATACAACGGTCCAATATTACTGTTATTGTTATTTATGAAAACTTAATATTTACTGAAGCAATCGACCCAAACACATACATCGAGCTACCTAAATGTGTTAAGGTCCCCCCTTTGCAAATGATACTGCAAAGCCAGTATTCTCACCTCTTTGAGGATATAAAGCACACTCGCACACAAACACATGGAGTATGAGTGACACTGATGAATGAGTATTAGCATTTCAATGATGAAATGAGGAGACATGAGTGAATACCACCTGATACTGTAAATAAGCATGCTTCAGAGAAAGGAGGCATAATTTCCTATCTACAATCTAACCATGACCTCAGTCCTGACCTGAAAAGACCACTTTCATAGTGATTAGATCAGAGATAATCCCACTGTGGCATGCACCCAGGTGTGTAGAACTGAGCTGAAGTGGTTTTCTGACAAACACTGGCTTTTTAATATTCAAAAGCAGGGCCAGGAATATCTTGCAAGCTGAACTCAGTCTTTGCACAGTGAGAATCCATTATCGGTAACGGTTACCCAACCACACCCACACTTCAGGCAGCACATTTTGGTACCTTATCAGCTGCTCCAGCGTACTGGCTTTCTTTACACATATTGCTCGGCGGTAGAATTGCTTAGTGAGCTTTAAAACTCCGGCCTGTCAAGAAGAATCACATGATGCTTTAAGTGTCCAAAGAATCACCATGCTCTCGGAATTTTACTGGTACACTAAATGGGAATTCAAAATTCCAAGTTAAACACTCAGAAGACCAAACACGGTGCAACTGTTGCTGTTGCCTAAACACACTGCACATAAAGGAACAGCTCATCTCTTGATGCAGATACCAATCCTTGCCAATTTACCCACAGAAGTATCAGCTCCCTATCTTCAGACTTTTTTTAAACTTTGAACACATCAGTAACCTCCAACCCCCAGCAGTAATACAGTTGGGCACCTGAAATGTTTACTCCTAAAGCATCCAGTAGGAAAGAGCCACAATCTGCGTGAGTTGTGAGTGGACAGAGTGAGCTCCTGCAAGCACTCAGAAGGACTGTGTTCTCAACAAAAAGTGCATGTTTTTATGTCTCAGATCTCAGACAGACAGGGCTTAACATTCTACACTAACACGTACAAGGTGTGAGAGCATTCAGCATGCCTATGCTCAAAAATCCAAGGTGAGTATCACAGCAGCTATAGCAACTTGTCACATTACTTGGATCATACAGCTGGAGTCCCCAGACTAGCAAACAAGTTGGTAGATGCTTCTCCCCTCCATTCCGTGCACTGACCCACAGAGCCACGGACCTCCCTTCTGCCATGTGTCGAGCTGGTGAGTCTGATGGTGGCCCCACACCTAGCATTCATAGTCCCTAACCTCTGGTGTTTATTAGCATTTATTTGTTAAGCTGTTTCCATGTGTGAACACCTAGTAATTGCAATGGGATTTTGCATACTCATATTCTAGCACACCATTTCAAAGTAGCAAGTGCTCTTGCTAGTGTTTCACCCATGCAGCAGCAGAAGGTTTCAGACTGCTGAGCAGTTTCAGCTGACGCAGCAACATGAATATTCAAGTCTGATGAGAACAGCAGTCACCTAAGTAGTTTTATTTTAAATGTCACTGTCTCAGTTGCACGAGATAAATCAATGGCAATGAAGCATCTCCCTTCTATCTGTTCTGAGGGTCAGTTTTTAGAAACAGAGCTTCATTGGAGATTAATTAATACTTCATTTTTTTTTATCCCCTTATTTTGCACTAGCCAACTATTTAGTTTCAGTATTACACTTTGTCACTGGATCCAGTAACGGAAAGAACTGAGGCAAGTGAACTGACTTGGGGCGGACATTTGTAGAACAATAAAAACACTGAGCAATGACAAGCAGAAATGTTAGGTACCTACAAGGTTATACATTAAAGCAGTATCACAGTCATGCATTCTCCTCACCATAGTTCAGGCTTGCCAGACACAGTATTTCTTACCATAAACACTGAGTCTTTAATATCAGTGCAGAAAGAGAGCTAGAACCAGAGGTACATCAACAACATCTGGAGAAGCAGCACTCCTCATTCTGAGCCCTAATACTGCAACTGACCATCCATCTGGCTCTGCATCCTCTGAACTTCTCTGAATTGTTTATCAAAATCACGAACAAGGCACAAGTCAATTACCCTCTCAGAGCATAAAGCTGTGTGTCTTGATTACATGTGCAAGAAGTATATTCACTTTTTAATCAGGGCTGACTGTGGGGTGTGGAGGTGAGGCTATTTTGAAGACTAATCAGTATTTGTACATTGCTTTGAAGATGTGAGATGCTAAGTGGTTTTATGGCACCCAGCTAATGGCCTTACCTCTTGCAGACACGCTGATTGCAAGGCTTCAAAAGTGGTCTTTCTGAACCTTCTGTTAGTTAGACCTTCGGTAGGCAAAGGCAGAATTTGCAGTTCTGGTCCCAAACATTTTCAGCTCTGCCAAACTCTGCAAGGAAATGGTACATTTTTGTAATACCAGTAGAAGAGGCGGGTAGTTGCATATCACATGCTTTTATCTCCTTTGGGGTTGGTGTTTGGGCATGGCAAAGATCAGCAGTTTATATGGTACAAACATGGTGAACCTGCTCTCACGACAGACTGCTGGAAAAAAACATGAACTTCCACGTTTAATTTGCAGGTGAGGTGTTCTGAAAGATTTAGGACCTTTAAAAATTTAGACCTTTCCCCTATCCAGACAGCTAAATGCTTTTGTGGGGTTTAGGTGCATAAGTATTTTCTGGATCTCAGCTTGTGTGACTTGGCCAAGGTCACACACTGGGCATATCTATTCTGTAAACGCAGGAGAAAAGTTCCAGGTTACTGCTCTAACCCTCCTTTCCTCAAACAGACAGCTGAGTTCCCATGCTCTGCATTAGGACATACATTTTTAGACGAGAGCCAAGGATCTTAGCTGCATTCAGTCTCGTGAACAATCAAATCCATGCAGAGGAGCTGGGGTCATGAGGAGACATAAACACAATCACTTTCTTAGACAAGCACAGACTACAAAATCACAGGGGATGTTCAAACTTTGGGATGTACCAACTGCATCCCTTTTGTATCCCCCACAGCAGCTGGCCAGAGCACAGTACCAAGCCCCAGGAGGAAAATGGATATTCTGTCAGCCACAATGCTGGTGTGCATCTGCCACTGAGAGAAAAGGAGATTATGAAAGCGGGAACAACAATAAAGGTGGCACGCTGACGCCAGCCTGGTATTCCAAGATCTATCCTCTGGAAAGTTAAAAGGCCTCTTGGCATATGGCTTCAGCTGAGACGATGGGCACGATAAAACTCTAAGGCCTCCAGCTGAAAACACAAATGACAAATAAAGAGAAATTTCTGGAGGAGAGAGAATGGGGCGAGCCACCATGCATGTAACTGGCATTCAAAACCAGATAACAAATGGGAATCTTGTTATCATCAATTATGACAAAGCATAATGTCACATAAAAGCTCAAAAATGTAAAAGAGACGAGGTCCTTTGAATACGCTCTAGCTGCATCCAGCACAAATTACACAGGCTGGAAAACTAAGCAGATTCTTACAGGATCAGGTATTATGTGAAGTGCTCAGGATTTGGGTTAATGAATACAGCGTTCTCCCAGATGTTCCATCATTGTTCCAGAGTGGGAGGAAAGCTGGCTACAGACCAAATCAAATTTTTATATTCCTCTTAGATAGTGCCAGACACTAAGATTTCATCAATATAACATCTGAGGCACAGAGACAATGCATCATGGTTGGATAACCCTGCATTCAATCCATTCTGCTGAAGACAGGACAAATAAACTAAGAATCAGAACATTCAATGAGTCATATCAAAGGTATAAATTGAAAGTCAACACTTGTACTGCGTATAATCTAGCTGAAAAAGAATTTATAGTCTGGAATTTCCCATTTAAACAGCACTGCTGCTTCTTGCAGATAGACTCCAAATGCGAACTTTAAACACTGCCAGTCCTTTCAAGTCAGGCTTTCTGCTTACTTTATAATATCTTTAGGATGCACATCCTTCTCCAGGGTAATTGAGAGTTTGAGAAAAGAAAATAATCGCTAAAAACGCCTAGTTAGCTTGGAAAAAGAGCACAATGTCATTTTTACTAAGGAACTAAAAATCAGTTTGTTTTGTTTCTTGTGAGCAGAATTAAACAAGAAAGTTCCTGGGATGTGCAGAAACAGAGATCACTAGAGACCAAAAAGGGCGGCCAGCATAATACCTTTAAAATACCTAAGAGGTGATAGCTAAGAGATAAAGAGGGTCAACCTTTATGCTGGCCAACAGGAACCCACCACCAGAAATAAACTAATATTTACAAAAAATACACAGATATTAATAATCATTTGCAGGTTTATCTTGAATGCATGGCTGATCCTCAGGATGAGTAAGAGGCAAGCTGAATCCAGAGAAGAGGATGTACTTGGGGAATGGGTTTCAAGTTTGAGGATTGAAAGCAGACTGGGTGAGGTCTGTGATTAAAAAGACAAAATCCAGTTCAGTTTCTCTAATCTGATTTGGTCTGCACCTGCGCTTAAACTGGTCACTTAGCCTAAAGAACTGTGCATGTGTATGTTTGCTTCTGCATGCACATCCATGAGACCTAAACACCTGCACAGATTGCTTTATACCCTCTAGAAGCGGGTCAGCAGTGAGCATTCACTCGGCGTGAAAAACCAAACTGTGAAACACTCCATGCCTGGTGCTGGTAAGGGTTTCAGTTTTGGGGGACAAGAAAGTATCAAGGGCTACTGTAGACATATTTACAGTAAGAATTCTATGAACTGCTTCACAGGTGCCTTTTCTCAACAGACACGTATCTGGGGTCATATAAGAACAGAAGAAGACACCGTGAGGCTGCTCCCCAGGACTTTGAATCACGCCTGTAGTCTTCTGAATCCCAAGGTCCATACTAGGAATGCAGTAAGGAAACAGTAGGTAGGAGACAGTTGACTGAAGCCTGTGCTAAGTTTAGGGCTGCACCTTCTCCAGATTCAGCAATGCCATGAATCAGGACAGTAAAAGTCAACATATAGCCACACCATTGAGAATTCAGGGAAATGCATCTCATTCAAGTGTATCCAGGCTGAAATACAGCCAAAACACACCACTTAAAGGCTCTTAAAAAAAAAACCCAAAACCCAACCCAAAGAAACACTTTAAACTTGAAGGAAACCAAGAAAATCTCACCTTCATGTATGTCTCCTTTGAGCCTTTAGCTTCACCAGTTGCAGAAACACGGCACATGAGTGAAAGAGTAATCACTTGACCTTACAAGAGAAAATAATTTGCCTAATATAAAACAATAGCTTCGTGAAGCCTATTTCCATGTGCGTGCCAAGGTGACAAGTTAATCAAGAGGGAAATATATTCTTGGGAATTCATCTTTCAGATCTTGCTGATAATAGGTGAAAAACCTGAACTATGTGTATCCATCTGGAGAGTAAAGCACGTTCTCATCTGCCTGCATTTGCCCACACTTACCTTGAACGTCCATTTGGCTCTGGTTTGTTGGGTTGTTTTTTTTCTTTCTAAGTCATTATTTACAAATTAGATTTCTTGAGAGTAAACTATCAGAGGTGGCACATGGCCTTCAAACGCGAGCAATTGATCTAATTATTCTTCTGTAAAACTACAAACAACCCTCTCAATAATGACAATCATTAGAAAACATTAGGGTCTGTCACTTATAATCTGTGCCAACTGCTGATAACATTTTATTGCTGCTTAGAAAGGTTGATTAAAGCCTGTAATAGATTTAGTGGTGAAAGATTAACAAAAAGGTATTTATGATAGAGACACTAAAACATAACATGTTCGCAGTAAACACTCAAAGAAACCCAGCCCTGTGACATATATAGATGTTGCTCAAGATGTAGTTTTTCATCTGCACAATGAAACTGATAACAAGTTTCTGCATGCTGGGAAAGAAAAAATAGAGACAGAAAAAAGGGAGAGTAGCACATCACCTTTGCATGTCTCATGTCAGACTGAGCGTTCAAAAATGAACCATCTGAAACTCCTGAATAAGTTCCCGGAACTGTTCTTGTTTGACTGTTTAGACAGTCTCCTCTTTTGAAATTGTGGCAATGGAAAACTAGAAAAACAGTTTGGATCAGAAGGCAGTGACTAAGGGGCATCTATTTATGCCTTGCCTTGAAGGAGGATGTTACTCACATCCCTCAGTCCATCCACCTCACATCCCTTGATGAGGGAACACACACCATGTGGGGCTGAGCACTGTAGAGCACAGCAACTGAATGCATCATAGCTGGCACTCTGTGATGGGCTGGCAAGATGGACATTGAAGCTTTCATCCTGCTCATCTGTTTCTGGGGGAAGGTGCATCCAACAGCAGGCTAGCAGCTCTGAAGAGAGTGTTTCAGCGTGGAGCTGTTACAAATGATGGCAAGAACTGCAAGAGCATGTGGAAGCACCTGCATCCCTCACCATCAGAAAGGTCTCTAATTCTCTGGAGATGGTAACTTTGCAGTCTATTGCAAAGATGCCAGATTTGCCTCATGAGCTGCACTGAACCCTGATGCCTCAGGTGAAAATGTGCGTTCTAGTGACACAGCACAGTCTCCCTGAAATGTTTGATCATTTATCACAGGGGCCACTCGCAGACACTAATATAATGGACTGCAGGATCAGCTTGCTTCTCCCTTCAGAACAGCCTCTGCTGAGGTAAGCTGTGAAAGACCTGGTGCAGCTGAGAAGCAGGTGCCCAAACTCAGCATTTATGAGCTCAAGTCAAGGATGTGAGTACACGTGCCATGGCAAAGAGTGTCAGCTGTCCTAGCTTAGTGTCCCGACCTTCAGTTGTCTGCTTTGCATCTCTCCGCCCCCCTATCCAGGGAGATGGAACTGTAGGGTTTGTCTGGATTCCATAAGCCTGTGGTTTGCCTTAGTCAAATAAACTGAGGTCTATTCCAATACATTGTGTGAGTCAGAGGATGCTGAGCATCCACACTCAGACATCAACAAACAGGACAGGTCTCTAGTAGTGAGCCAGATCAGACAGTGGTGGGGCTAGCTAGTTCAGACTGCCTACCTTAAGCCAACGTGGCAGGACTAGATGACCTCTGAAGGTCTTTTTGGACATGATTCTGTAACAGTCCCCATGAATTATCTTCTCTGTATTGTTTTAAAGCAATGGATCAATAGTTAACAGCACTCCTCACCATTAACCAGCTGACAGTAGGAAAATAATTTACCAGGAATAGCTGACCAAAACCAAACACGTCTGAAAACAGCAAGTTGTGCTCTGTGCATTCCTTGACGTGTATATAGCCTGTAAGCACACTACTGTGCAGCTCTTCAGAGTGGTCAAACTGCGGTGAAACAGAATGAGTTTGTGGTTAATCAAAGCAGAGAGCCACTGTCTGCAGCCTGCAAAAATGTTTGCATGTTAAAGTGCTGCAAAGCAGATGACAGATCACGGAGCCTGCGAACGCAAGGCAGTCTGCCCCCGATGGTTCCTCAAATGCACTTACACAGGTGACACTGACTTCGAGGATGACTCACAGCTTTCATGCTGAAAAGTGGGGGAAAAAAACGTGTTTAATGTCAGTGATGGTCAAAACTAAGGTTTGTGAGCTAGCCTGGAAGACATCAGCCCAGACCTGTCCCAAGTTTAAGCATGTTCCAGTGTCATAGCCTATGCATGAGTTCAAATGAGTTCAAATCTGAGATTAAGCTATACATTCATTTTGTTCCTCTTCATTCTTTCACACCTGAGAAAAGAATAAAGGCAGAAAAACGTGTTTCCAAGCTATATAAAGATATACACAAAAAGCAATAAATGTAAACAAAAAGATCTCATATTTATGTGTTGATGTAGTGAGTCAGAACAAACATTACAGCTTTACCTGAGAAGTCAGAGTCTGAAAACAAACCCCATGTGTTTGGCAACAGGCACGGAATATTTTAAAGAAGTAGCTTAGCAATATACTTTACAAGTCCCACAGGTAAGCCTCATTCACCCAGGCAGGCTCACCAAAGTCACGAGAAAAGCAGAATCCTACATTGCGGAGTGCTGGGGTTCCCTCAAGCCCTGGTACTGCACATGCTGCCTGTACCCCACAGTGCTGCCAGCTGAAACCTATCCTACAGAGCTAAACTGCCCAGAGGGTGATAGTTCTCCTGGAAACACAAATATATTCGAAGTCCAGGAAAGGCTGGCATAGTGAGCTAAAGCCACAGAGCACACAGAGGAAGGAAAGAGACTGGGACAGGCACAGCTCTTTATTTCCAGCATTTATATGCTGGCTGCCAGCACAGCTAAGGTATGACACACTGTACCAGGACAAGGACTCACAGGTCCTCTGGGAGTGCTGTTGTGAAGCTGACAGCCTCCTCTGCCTCCCTGGTAATGCTGTTGTTCTTGATCCCTGTGACACTCGAATACCTTGAATATGATTCAGAGAGACAATTTTCTACTGGGGCAACAAGAATAACAAGCAGATTGTGAAAGACACTGCTAACACTTGATTGCAGTTATGAAGCACTTTGGAGTAGACAATGGATAGACTACTCCCACCTGGCTGAACTTTTGGTTTGGCTATGACAAACCTAGTCATGGGAAAAAACAAGGGCAATTTTGAAAGCTGGATGGTATTTCCAACACACATTTAATTAAAGAATAGAGAAAAGATCAAAAGAACCACAAAAGCCATGAGGCGTTCCATGGTGTCAGTGTCTGCACAAACACCTAAATACCCTGAGTACTAGTTCATAGCCTGCAAAAGCACGAGCTTAGCGTAGAAATCCAGGTATGCTTGGCTTGGTGGGGTTCTGCCCCCAGCCTCAGACAGAGGCAACACTTCCATTTTTGCCTCTCAATCAGAACGGGCTGCAACAGAAATGCACATTTTTGTTTGCATCTCCTCGGTTCCACAAACCTGTTTCAGCGAGAGGCATTCGCCTTTTTTTCATTTAAAAACAAAGGTTAGCAAGTCAAAGGTTAAGCCATGATTTATCAAGGCTCTTCCCTCCTGAGTGTCAAGGCATTCCCTGTTTTCTCACCTAGCTGAGGCAACAGCTGCACAGGCAGGGCTGTGGTTTTCACTAAACACACTCAGAGAAATGGCATCCCGTCTCTTATTCTGCATAGCACAGACATTTTAGAAAAAGATGCTGAATTCACAATGAGGCAAAGACATTTCAGAAGCAACTGAATAACCACCCTTCCCAAGACTGTGAATTCTAATTTTTGCCTTTTCTGCTTCCAGTGTAGCACCATTTCCCACACCTCAGCTATCAGACGCTCCCTAATGGTGTGTCTCCAGCTGGGGAAAGGGTAGGTATAACAGAGTGAATTTTACAAGGAAGTAAATGAAGCCTTCATTCTACAAATGCTACTGGCTAAATGGCCAGCACGTTGTCTTTCCCTGAGTCCAGTCCAGCATCTCTTGAACTCAATGAGAGTGTTTTCATTGAATGTTGAAATAAGTAATGATGAATCAATAATTATCCAGATTTGCTTGATAGCTGATATCAGGAGATGTTTCTGTCATGTCATTCTGTTTCAATTTTACCTCCTGCCCTGTGTCCACTCTGTTCTTAAAGACAAACTTCCCACAAAATCTTTTCTATTAAAAGAAAGGGATCGTTATTCTAGAGAGATTTTCTGTCTTGATGACATCTTAACTCTTGTCAAAGTCAACGTTCTTTCGAGAAGTTAGGGCTCCACACCTACTGTCCTCAGGGAAGGAATAAACTTCCTAAAAGAACTCACTGCTGGGGTCATAGGACAGGCTCTAGACGATGAAGCTCCTCCATTCCCAGCCCAGGGTGCTCTCTGCTTCTCTTTGTCTCCACTTCGTCTGGTCACCTGGTACCAGCCTCTCTCAAAATAATTCACCATTAATCTTGTGCTTCTTCTTGGAATGCTAAATAGCTCCAAGAATTTGATGGTGCTGTTATCTTGAGGTAAAAATAATTTAATATGGAATATTTCCTCATGATTACTTTCTTTCTCCAATTTCATATGTTAACGTTAGATAACTTTAGCTCCTGACCTTGAAGTAAATCAGGTTCAGCAGCAGCAATCTTACCTATAGCCCTCCTGCAAACATAAAGTCCAGAAGCGAATTGACCAGAAAATAATCAAAGAAACCCATAGACCTATCAAATACGATCATTCCTGCAGGACCTACCAAATACCTCTCCATACACAAGAGACAGAGTTCTCAGATGAAAGCTAGAGCACGTGTTTTCTATGTGCTCCCCAGGGAGGAACCCAAACCTGGAGGACCAATACACTTTTTGACAGCTGCCTTTCGTTGGTCAACCAAAAATTCCACATTAGCATTCCTACTTCCTCCACATTTCCCATTTCAAGTCAATGTGTACACTGAAAACTGCAGTCGATGCCAACATTTCAGTATGATCTTTTGGGGTACAAGCCCATGAGTGACGGAGTCCAGCTTCTCCCAGAGGGTTACTGTGAGCCGCCTCATGTGACACAGCCACCAGGGCTGGAGCAAGAGTAGAAAGCACCCCTGTGGTCAAGTGTGAGAAGCACAAGCTTCACTCTTCAGTTCTAGATCACTGGAATCTGTTGTTTCTGTGACAAAGGGCTGGATACATGCATTCTGCCACAGATTTATTAATGCAACATAACAAAAGAGAGGAAAGTCACAACAGAACGTGAGAATGATTAAGAACATCCTAAAATTCAGTGTCTCCAAGCCACTTTATAAAAACAATGCCAGAGACAGCCAGACATGCTGCTGACTTGCAGCCATCATCTTGGGCAGCGAAAACAGAGCTCCTGCATGCAACTGAATGAGGGGCAGGTGAGCCGAGTATCAGACAGAAAGCTCCACTCCACCATACCCTCAAGCAGTGCCTCGGCCTTTGCACATCACTGAGCCCCACTCTTGCAATCAATCACCTGAAACCAGATCCTGCTCAAGAGTGCGCTGAATGCGGAACTGCTGTCGCTGAGTCACTCTGTTTGGGGCTGCCCCCACATATAAAAACATTTTGGTTATTGATCTAAAGATCCATGACTCACAGGCTCAATATAGTGCTGGGTCTAAAAGACTGCATTGTTCTTGTAAGTGACACATACGGTCTCCTCAGAGCATCACCCTCCTCTGTGACACCTGCTCCCTCAGAAGAAACTCCACAAGGACTTGAAGAGATGCCCAAAAGTTAAGTAAGAAGGGAAGTGAGCTGTGAAACTCTCGTTCCATCCATCCAACCACCCTTCTCCAGCTTGCAAGAGTCAGATAAGGAAGAGCATCTATGTTGCAGTGTGTCACAGAGGATTATCACAATGTCTCCTCACATCCAGCAGATGAATCTCAGATCTCTGGGACCATAGGGACCATTCACTATGTAAAGCTCTTTCTATCAAACAGCTTTAGATCCAAAAAGGATGTCAAGTCAGACTCTCCACACCTAAAAATGTGACTTTGATGTAAGTACTTTCTAGAGCCACACTGATATTTAGGGGACAAACTTCAAGTATCTCATCAAATTCACACATGGGAACAGTAGCAGCTGCAAGTGACCTTTTGTGATGCTCAATCACCTACAGAAAGTACAAGAGCATGTTCTTCCAGTGCACACTAGCGTACTTCCCTTGCCTTGGGAAATTCATTTTGCATGTGTGATGTCTCTTTGAATAAACTGGCACTGGTTCGGCAATCAAGCACTGTTGAGCCAACAGTAAGACAAGGACTTACGGTATTTTAGCGTAGAATACACCCAAAACCTCAAGAATTGGCTCCACGCGCGATGAAAGACAAAATCCAGGCGTTCATTCATACAAAAATTAAGTATATAATCACATGACGAGCAAAGGACTTCACATGATAGTATACAAATTTAAAACACATACAACCCTATTTAAATAAACTGCACACTCTGCTAGATTCCAAAAAAGATGAAGTTACAGTAATTGTCACTTTCGGCTTTATATAATTTCCCAAATAAAGCTGTGAGAGTTGCCATTAACTAGGAGTGACAATGCACGTACAGTACACACATTTGTCAACTTCATTAACCTTCCAAATTAGGTATTCACAGGGAGCTAATGGCAGCATAACACATCATTACAATATTCAATGCAATTTCATGGATATTATGTATAGGGAGAAATTTTAGGCTCTCTTGTCCTTACAGCTGTTAGAAAATATTATACTTTGCAAATATCCCATTAGGGATCGGCAAACGCTAAATAGCAGAATCTGAATAGCATGAATTATGTCCTCTTCTCCCGCCTCTCCTCATCAGGAACAGGGTGCCTCTATTTGTGTCCTGTTTGGCCATAAGTAAGGAATACAAATCATCTGCCTGGACTTTCCACCCTCCTCACCATTGCTACGCATCTACAGCCTCCACAGATTGGATTAGGAGCCGCGAGGTTTGGGCTTCATTTACCCATTAACTTTCTTCAACTTACCTGACATCTGCTGGAAATACAACACAGCTGAGAGCAAACAGCCTAGGTGGTTCCTCCAGTGTGTGGAAGACAATTTCCTGACCCAGCTGGTAAGTCAGCCTAAGAGGAGAGGTGCCGTGCTAGATCTGCTACTTACAAACACAGAAGGGCTTAGCACTTGGGACTATATTGAGATCTCCATCTTTAGTGAAGTAAGTCAACAAAACCACCATGATGGACTTCTGGAGGGCAGATTTTGGCTTGTTCAGGACCCTGGTTGAGGGAGTCCCTTGGGAGACACTGCTGAAGTAGAAAGGGGTCTAGGAAGGCTGGGCATTCTTCCAGAAAGTTCTGTTAAAGACACAAGACCAAGCTGTCCCCATGCACCACAAGATGTACTACCGAGGAAGAAGAGTAGCCTGGCTGAACAGAGGGCTCCTGCTGAGCCTCAGGAAGAAATGGAAACTTTATCTTCTTTGGAAGAAAGGGCAGGCGACTCAAGAAGAGCCCAGGGATCTAACCAGGGCTTGCAGAGAGGAAATCAGAAATGGTAAAGCCCAGTCAGAATTGAGTCTGGCCACTGTGGTAAGGGACAAGAAGAAATGTTTTTACAAATACACCAATGGCAAAAAAGAGAGTCAGGGAGAATCTCCACCCCTCACTGGATATGGAGGAGAACATTATTGCCTATTTTTCAAAAGGATAGAAAGAAAGACCCTGGGAACTACCAACCTGTCAGTCTCACCTCTGTGCCTGAGTTCATGGAACAGCTCCTCCGAGGTCTGCTAATGGGCAAGTAGGACAAAGAAGTGATTTGAGACAATCAGCACGGCTTCACTAAGGAGGGCAAGTCCTCCCTGACCAACCCAGTGCCAACCCAGTGCCTTTTAGGTTGAAGCACTACATGAGTGGACAATGGAAGTGCTGTGGATGTCATCTATCTGGACTTCTGTAAAGTCTTTGGCACTTTCAACGTGGTCCCCCGCAGCAGTCATTTACCTAAATTGGAGAGACAGGGATTTGATACACTGAACATTCAGTGGATAACAAATTGGTTTGATGGTCGCAACCGGAGTGTAACGGTCAATGGCTCAATGTCCAGATGAAGATCAATGACAAGTAGTATCCCTCAAGGGTCAATATTGCTGCTTAATATCTTCATCAATGACACAGATAGGAGGATCAAGTGCACCTTCAGCAAGTCTGCAGATGACACCAAGCTGAGAGGTGCAGTTGACATGCCTGAGGGATGGAATGTAGCCCAGAGAGACCTTGGCAAGCTGGAGAAGTAGGCCTCATGAAGTGAACCTCATGAAGTTCAACACAGCCAAGTGCAAGGTCCTCAGAAAGTAGTATGTTCTCGCCAGTAGCAAAGGAATATGAAAGGAAAGGATTGTCTTGCGAGACCAGAAGATGAAGATAATTACACAAATCAGATCAATGTATTTTTAATTTTTTTTATTTTTTGGACAACTTTTAATTCATCAAACTGGTCAACTGTGAGTGAAATGAGCAGGACTGGACTTCATGAGGATTGCTCTAGCATCAGCAGAGAATCCTGCGGTTACCAAACACATTTGCCTCCATTTGGAATCAGAAAGCAATTAGAAAACTAATAAGGTACAAAAAAGGCAATCTGTTTGTTTTTATCAGCAAAAAGCATTTAAAGACAAAAGCCATCAGCAGTAACATTACAGCCAAATAAACACATACCCATGTGTCCTCTAGAACAAGCCATTCCCCACAGAAAGGGTCAAGGTTACTTAAGCAATCTTAACCGAGCTTTGCCTTTCTGCCTGGTGCTGTTCCCCCTACAGCTCCTAATAAAAGCTCCCTATAGGATCTGTTCACCCTGTCAAACAGAACCCAAACTAAACGTCTCCGTGTCTCACCAAAGAAAAATGGTGTTGTCTGTAGGTGGTGGCATGGTGACTGGTGTCAGCAGCAGCCCTTCCCCATCGTTTCAAACCCAGTTGGCTGTGCTGCATCTTGCAATATCTGAGGATCTCTATTTATGGGAAACGCTTTGGAAGGTCCAGCTTCACAACAGCCAGCTCGTGTTAATTTGAAACACTTTGGTTTGCTTTTCTCACTGTTGCTCTCACTGCCAAGGGCTGTCAAAACACATTGTCCTGCTTTCAGAAAAGAGCCACATACTGTGTCACAGAGAGATACAAAACACAGCTGATAAAACTACATGTAGGAGTTCAGCTGTCTTCCTAGGCTGTGAATTTAAATAGCGTTTTCCTATAGAAATGAAGCTGATTTTACATTAATTTGCCTTTTTCCCCCTCCTCCATAGGGAGCACCTGCTTCACTTCGCTACTTCGTTTTGGTTTGGTTTTTCTTCTGTTAGCTCAGTTTTCCATTTTGGAGAGTCAGCATCATCTAGGCTACCGGAAAAGTGAGCTTTTGGCTCTTCCTTTCAGAAGAGACGAGTTACCCATCCAACCAGTTCTAGTGGTTAAAATGCCTATTGCTCTGCGTCTTCACTTCCTATTACACAGATGAACTTCCCTCAACTTCCTAACATACAGATGAACAAACGTGTGAACCTGCATCTCCAACAATACGTAGGAAAAAGCAAAGTAATGTTCAAGAGTGTTAAATTGTGGCCAGCATAAAGCTGCCTGTTAACTAGGGAAACAAAAAGGTCACACAACTTTTTTTCTTATGGCTGCAGATTTTCCACGGACAGAAAAAGAGTAATCTTTGAGACAGGAGAGAGGAAGGGCTTTAAACATGGTGCTGTGCCAATTTGGCTCATTATTCCTATACATAAAGTATCCTGATGTCCTTTAAATTAAAAGAAGCTAAAGCTGGACAGAAGTGCCAGCAAGTGTTATAAACCAGCGGATAGTGGGTGGGTGAACGTTTCATAACTGCTAACAGCAACCCTGTTGTGAACCAAACAGCTGTGCGCAGAACACAGGTGTGCCTGCACAACAAGGGCTATTCATGCCTTCCCACAGGGTGCTGGCCAGGTTTGCAGAGCCACAGCTGACCACATAAAGCATCGGGGATGGAAAAGGCTGAGAGTGAAATGTCCACTAAAAGGGTAAACAGCGGACACCACACAGGCACACACACACGTACACAGAGACATTTTTAGCACACTTAGCTGCTTACTGCTGAAATGCAAAGAGGTAAGAAAAGTCTGTTCTGCTGTGAGAAACAGAGAATGTAACAGCAAAGAAAGTTGACAGGAACGTTATGTGCATGGAAAAACAGGCAGGTAAGAAAGCACTGGGGTATGGCACAAACTATTCACAATTTAATTGACACTGTCATCCTAACAAATCCTTCCAACAACTACAAGCCGTTTGTAATTGAAGAAAATTTAGAAGAAATTCCAAACAATGCTAACGGAAGGGTTACAGATCAGTGTTTCTTGCACAGAACCTCCAAGAGAGAAGATAAATTTCAGATAAATATTATGGTTAAAAATTAAAACCATTTACCTTTCATGTGTTCTGCATAAAGTGTTTTTGCAGCTTTTCTTCCATAAATATCAGAGCAGTACAAGGCTGGGGGAGGGTTGAGTTTGCTTCCTTCTTTTTTTTTCAAACAGGATTGTTGTAAGATGGTTTTAAAATCAATTTATATGAAAAGGAAATTGTAATTAGCAACCCTTGAATTCTAATTCTGGATATACAAATCCTGCTTTGAGCATTTCAGTTGAACACAGAAGTAAATATTGCAATTCAACTGCAAGAGGTAGAACTCTTTTGGTGCAAAAGCAGAGGACTTCCTGCCCTGGTAGATCTTCTCCATCCACTGTACCTATTATGAAAAAATTACTAATTGTTTTTAATAATTAGTTAAAAGCAGTTTCCAGATACTATATTTTTATCCAGATGGCAAACACCAGGAATTAATGCCTTGCAGTTTCAGGTACATAAAACCACCTTTCATTGGAGAAACATGGCAATGAAAGTACAACACAGCATAACCATGGTGCTGACCGTGATCTCCTCATTTAAAATTCTCACCAGCCAGCCTAATGCAAAATCCCACATGACACCAGCTCTGACACAGCAAAGTCCTGCCTGATTCCTGCCAGTGCTGGTGTTCCTGCATTGATTTCTGCAGTCAAACCAGAGCAGAAGTTACTGAGGCTGAACAGGGTTGCTGTGCTAGCTAATAATGATCAAGTGAACCTCAAAAATCTTCCAGTTCTCCAAGCAGCCTTTTGCATGAACACAGGGAAGAACTCTAATTTCTCTCTCATATGAAAGCCCAGTTTCAAAGGCATTTGAAAACTGAACTGAAAAACCTTATTCCTAGCAGATGTAGGGCCTCACTACATCAGTTAGAAATGCAGAGCAGCAGTGATAAAGATACACTTACCAGGTGGCTGCAGCCATGCACTTTTGGCTCCCATTAGCAGTGACCTAGATGTGTATCTGTCCAACGTTCAGAGTGTGGCTGTCCCACCGCTATTAGCAACAGCTAGTGGTCAGCTTCCCCGAACCACGCTTCAGAAAATAGCATGTACGAGCCTGGCTGTTTGTGTGTTATGGCTACTATCTGGGGTAAACTGAACATCCTCTCTCACCGACTATAAAGGTCTAGACATAGGTTTTTATCACATTGCTATCACAGCTCTTTTTTTCCCCTAAGACAGCCCCAGCTGTCACAGCCAAAACAGGTCCTGAGATCAACCAAGATCAGCAATTTGCATGTGCATTTTTGATGCCACTTGGGAATCTGATAAAAATCTAGTGTTTATCACCATTAAAACACTTGCAACTGAAAAGTGTCCTGCAGGTCTTCACTCATCCAGCGAACGCTGGCAGCTGTGCTCCAGCAAGACATGCATTTCTCATTAGTCACAATTTTGTGCATAACCCTCATACGAACAAGCCATCTCAGGGAACTGGAGCATAGTTCAACCTCTGCCTCTGCTGAGATGCTGAGAAGTTCCCAGACTGGGTGATCACCCATACTTTGGCTGAGATCTACAATTTATCACCTCTAATCTAGGAAATAATGGAGTTAGTCTGGCTTCTTCGCAATGCTAAACCTACATGAGTCAACTAAAGTTGCAGGTATTAATCAGTCACACTTTTGTGTCTATAAAAAACACGCTGCAGTAATTTAAGCAGTACTCAAATACAGATATAGAGTAAATCTTGCAATTACGGACACATCACTTGTTGCAGCTTACTTAGAAGAGGTTTACACTCATCTACTCTTTGAGCAAAGCACTCATCTACTCTTGAAGCACATGCTCACAAAAATCTCTAGCTATTTTTGGAGATTTCCCTCTAACCAAGAAACCCAGCTACATTCCACAAGCACCAGAATTTGATGTCCTCCATCAGAACGATCCCTATCTGTCTTGCCGTGCTGTGAGCCAGCATCCTCTGCTTAGAGTCAGCCAGTGAACTACGAGGCCATTGAATGTCATCTTTCAGTAAGTGCTGCTACTATACTGGTACTATATGCTGCAAATATTTCCAACTCAAAGAACTTTGAGAAAGGGTTAAAAAAACTCATCATATTCATCAAAAAGTTGTTTAAACCCTGGCACTGACTCTTCGTCTATTTGAACGCTGTGGGTTTGCACTGGCTACATCACCTGTACAAAAGCAGGACGGATTTTGGCCAAAGCAGGTCTAGCACCTTTAAAGCAAAACCCTAACAGTGACAGTCTCATCTTAAACTTTCCAACCAGTCCTACAGAAACCCTATTTTTGTGCTTTTTCATGTGGAAATTAATGACTTGGTGTTCTTTTGTGCGATAATTTAGCTACGCAACAATTATTACTTTGTGTCCTCAGCTGTGGAAAGGACAAATTTGAGTTACTTCAATTCATTCTCATTTCTCTGTCTTTGGGTTTATAATTTATAATATTTTTTGGTTTTATAAGAAGTTTGCAACAAGACATAAACTTAACTCATCTGAGTATTAGCTTTCTCCTTCTCTGGAGACTTTCAAAACCCACCTGGATGCATTTCTGCGTGGCTTGCCCTAGGTGATCCTGCTTTGGCAGGGAGGGGGGTGAGCTAGATCATCTCCAGAGCTCCCTTCCAATCCCTATGATTCTATGATTCTATTAACCTCACCTAGACATTACTATAGAAATTACATTTCTAATCTCAAGTGCAGAAAACATGTTGCACTTATATTGTTTCTTCAAAACTTTTAATCTGTTTTTCACATCCAAAGTCAAGACCTAATTCTGCCCTTCAGCTTCTTGCAGGGTTACACAAGGGTTAAGAGTGAAAATAGAGCTACTGCTGTGGAAGGGAGAGATACAGTGTCTGAAAAACAGTCCTCACTCATAAGATTTTATTCCAGAACTGCAATTTTATAAAGTTTTTTGAGAAAGCCTCTAGTTAAGTTAAACCATGGATTAATATAAATCATACAGAGTTATCTTTATAACAATACCTCAGTATACCATTAACTCATTCATATTCTCTTCTCAATCCTAGCAGCAGCACTAGCAGAGCTAATACCACTGCAAAAATTCAAAGCCCATCTACAAATCGCACTAACCACTTCTCAGAAGCAGATTACCTTCAAATGAGAAAATGTGAAGAAATAGCACCAACTGCAGCAAACAAAAAAAACCAGCCCACTAGTTATTTAAAGAAAATTGCACACAGCCATGCTGCCAAGATGCCACAGTTTCTCCATCACAGCCGGAGGTGGATGACTTCTGTAGGTTTGGGCAATTCACATTTCAGATTCTTTTCCCACTGCCCACATGTTCAATTTTTCCTCAACAGCAAGCCCTATTTCTCCCTTATTTACCTTCTAAGGCAGAGCCCACATCGGTGGGAATGAACACCGACGTGACACTTCGAAAAAGCAACACCATTTGAACAGCTGTAGACGGTCTGTTATTTATCAGAAATTTTAACAAAGGCCAAAGGAAAAAAAGCAGCGGTTCAGCAGAGAGCGAGTCCTGCCCTAGCACAGCTGTTGCACAAGATGGGAAAATTTCAAAACGAGAAAGTAAACACCACTCTATATGCTAGCAAAGAGGGAAGACATTTTTCTTCCCAATCCTTGGAAATGGCAAACTTAACACTAATGAAATGCAAACACTGCCCCTGCCCCCCAAATATAAAAGCTGAGACCCAGTTGTGGTTCATTCCTCATGGTGTTACTTTGCCCACAGTACCAACAGGGTGAAAAGCTACAGATGCTGGACAAGACTCCCATCAGCAGGAAAACAGGACCATCTCACCGATGCTTATGACAACTGCTCTGATGGACAGAATTCAGAGACAGCCTTTGCCACCGGTTCACTGCTCCATGTACCGCAATTTGGGGAAAAACTCACGGGGGTGAACAATTCCTCTGGTAAAGAGAGTTGTTGAAAGCAGTGCAGAAGAATGATTTCAGCAGATTTTTTTGTTGAGGGCATGAACTGATGTTCCTGTGCTATCAATATTGGGAATTGAAAACTATTCCCATTATGCATTTGGAAACTAATTGATGGCAGCTCTAGCACAAAGCAGTTTGATTCAGCTGCTCTGTCACTTAGAGACTCACCTTCCTCAGTGCTGTCATTTGTGACTCGGATGCAAATGCGCAGAAGAAAAGACCTCAAAACCTCTAAACAAATGAAGGGGGAGCCTAAGAAGTACCATCCCCACGACAGAAGTCAAGCCAAGCACAGCACAGCTCTGCACCAATAGTGGAAGTAATACACACACCCTACTGGAGACAGACACACCTTACATGGAGGTGTGTGGTACTCAAAATGCCCACCCAACAATGTAGAGAGGTGAAGCGTGTCCCACTGCTTACTCACTTGCATGAAGGGCTGCATGCAGTCTCTTCTGCCAGCGAGCGACGCATGAATAAAGGCAGAAGCAAAAGGTCCCACTCCCTAGGCATTGGTACTCACCACAGGGTCCTCTCAGCACCTCTGTCAACATGTTTACTGGTTTCTAAAAATTAGAATGAGCCAGTTTATCCAAGGCAAAAGTCCAGGAAGACATTCAGAGTTAGACACCCTATTTTACCAAAGGCAACTTCTCAGGCTGACAGAGGATGTTGAAAAGCAGGAAGAGGAGTTGCAGTTCGCTAACACAGGCATTCACTGCTTTCACTCCCAGTTTATGTCCTGAACTCTGTAAAAATAGTTTTGGGGCATCAGCAAGCCCTACACATTGCATATAGAGTTCAGACGTGTGACCTAAAGCTAAAAAAATCTGTCTCTGGGAGGCAGACACTGTATCTCCATTCAAGGATGAAGTATAGGTCCAAATCTGTCCTAATTCAGATCTCAGACAGGCAACAGCCAATAGAGGACACAGCCAAGCCCCATGTCAGGCACGCCCACAACTAAGCTGGCTTTCCAGCAAAAGAGGTGTTGACCACTCAGGGGGTGCCTGAGTGGTCCAAAGGCATACACCTGCAAAGGCATCACAAAGGCAAACTGCCCCATAAAGTAGGAGAAATGGGAGATACAGTATAAGGGTGACAGGCAGGTTATTTCTTTGTTCAATTGAAGTTTGCTTCTCTTTCCATTCTTATGCCTAGAGCAATATGAGAAACAAGATAAGGATATCTGGACATCTGCAGATATCTGGACGTGTTGTACAGGTGTTTGTGCTTCTCGGGACTGTGACAGCAGAAACCAGGCATTAAGCAACACCAGCTCTGGATGACCATTACTGATATCACAGAACATAGCCTTTGAGTACTTTTCTCACAAAACAGAAGAAAAAGGCAGTGCACCACAGGAACACCATAACCCAGTAATTTGAAGGCATCTAGGAGATAGCATCTAGGAGATAGGAAGGCATCTAGTGATAGGACGAGGGCCAGTGGGTGCAAACTGGAACATAGGAGGTTCAATATAAGTATCAGAAGTGAGGGTGACAGAGCACTAGAATGGGCTGCCCAGGGGGGTTGTGGAGTCTCCTTCACTGGAGGCATTTAAAAGCCACCTGGATGCATTCCTGTGCGATTGGTCTAGGTGATCCTGCTGTGGCAGGGGGACTGGACTGGATGATCTTTTGAGATCCCTTCCGATCCCTAATGATTCTATGATTCTACAATATTAGGTGCTGACTCGTATGTTAAACTTTAATCTTCTACTGATCTTTGGATGCCTGAGTCACTGGTTCAGGGGAATTCTGCACTAAGCTCTACCCATTTACCCTGTCGGAACCACTTAATTCTGTGTAAACATATTAAAAGAAATAGACTTAAAAGAAAGCGAATCTTAGTAATCTCCCACCTGTCATGGAGTTCTTCAATGCATAAAGTCCATTCGAGGTCTATTTATTTGTACAAACATGAACAACTTCTACTTGGGAAAGTGAGAGGTCCATGATAAAAAGGCTCAAGAACTGCACCTCTTGCCTACCATTAAAGCACTGGGCTGTCAGTTACTTTGCGGTAGGGGCTGGAGCGGGTGACCAGAATCTCTTTGCTATTGCTATCACAGTTAATGCATCCCAGGGTTGCAGTGATCTGACATTTGCCAATGAAAAACTGTTTAGTCAGAATTTTTTCTGACCATGGCTGACTGCATTCTACAGCTATTTCCCCTGGTTATTCAGTAAGCAGCAATTTGCTGCAGCGCACTGCATGCTCGGTGTCTTAAATCATACCCCAAAGGTCCAAAGCAATACACCAAAGAAATAACACTCTAGCTGTGTTTCTGAATTTTAGCTTAGTTATACCGTTACGGGCAATGAAAAAAACTCCAAGGCTTCAGCTACTAAGAAACTGAACTTTATTAACTTCTGAAAGCGGAATTTCTAATAAATTGCTTGCAATATTTTCATTTTTAAAACAAACATTCACATTTCTACAAAATGCTGGCTACCAAGCTTATAAAACAGAGACGAGTTTTGCTGTGTCCTGGGAAGGAAAAGGTAAACGTGACGCACAAACCAGGAAAATTGTAGGGAACCGACCAGACACTGGTTTTGACGTTCAGCTGTCAGTAGGTTCCTTAAGCACTGGAGCCCCTCAGTCTTTAAATAAAAACCTGATTCATACAAAAAACATGAACTAAAAAAGTGTAAGAATCCACCAAGTTTCATCAGAAAATTTTAGGAGAAATTACCCTAAAAACTAATTCCCAAAACTCCGAAGCCTATGCATGCAGAGTGATGTGTGTATACTTATTACATACAACACACGACTTCCTATGATTCATTACACTTCCAGTGTAAAATCTATTTGATATTAGGAGAGGAGTATTAACATACGGGACAGAACTTGTCTGTGTGAATCCCAGTAGGTTAAATCCCATCCACTGCACCATTTCCACACGCAACCTCACACGTTTCAGCTTTGAAACTTAAAGCACGTTGGCTCAAAGGTAACTTAGGACATCAACGTCTTTATGTGGGATAAGCTAAAGCACTTTTGTTTTATGTTTTTTCTCCATCAGATACTCACTAGAGATTCAGCATGTAACTTCATGTTCACAAATTACACCAACTTGAATATGCAAGAAGACAACTAAACCAGCAAACCTCTGCCCACTGGGCACTCTGCATATAAAATGACATATCAATAGGATTTCTCAGAAATGACCTAACACCCCTCCTCATATTTAACCATTCAGTGACAGTTTATGTGGTTTTTGTTTCTAAATAAATTTCAGCTAGCAGAAAATATTGCCTGTTTCTCTGCTAAAACAACATCACAGTCTTCTTTTCAAAGGACTCGCCTGTCACTGGTAGGTGATTGTGCCGTACGTATAGTACTGCATACGCTTTCTGCAGCAGAAAAGCTATGTAAGTATCTTCTCCTTCTTAGGAAGTACCGACAAAATTCGGAGATCCATTACCAACATTGCTTTATACGATTCAAAACCAAGGCAAAAAAAGACGTCTCATTTCTGAAACTCAAAATCTAGATTTTAGGTAGGCTGTAACTAAAGACAATCTAAACAAGAGCTAAGGCAAGACAGAAAGCAAGGTTACAGCAGCACCTTTGAAAGTCAGCTAGCTAAGGAAAAGGGGAAAAAAAGCCATTCACTGAAAGTTGATAAATGATAGAGGGCATGGGCATTCTGAACTAAATCCTACCTAAGGCAGCAGAAAGAGACGTAATGAATACAGCATCGTTTTGGATCCAAGCTAATATTTTGATATAATCTAAGCTAAGATCACAAAGCATGTCAGCTCACCTCTTAGATTCAGCGAGCCTTACGCTTTGCAAAGGCCTGATGAATGTTGTTTGAATAAGCTATGCCGTGAGTAAGGTGAGTTTCAGGAAGACATTGAAACGGATAGCAAAGGCACCTTGAAGAGCACTTTATCAGTGTGAAATCCCTGAGTCTTACGTAGCTGGAGGCTGGGACTACACACGGTGCATGACCTGCTCTTGTACCATCCACAAGCATCTCCTGCCAGCCTCTGCCAAAAACAGGACACCAAGCTGGGGGGCCTTTGACTAAAATGGCTTTTCAATGTTGTTATGCGCTATGCAGACGGGTATCTTTGCAAAAACTTCTTCCCCCCTCCCCACCTCCTCCCAACTCCTGGCATTCACAGACGTCATTCCATAGATTTTCTTTTCAAAACTTCTTCATTTTCAGTCACTGCAAAATTAAAATCAGACTCACAGGATCAGCGCTATCTGAGTGCAAGAAGCAAACACCTTAAGCTTATTTCTTCTGTTACCAGGGTACTGTAGTGCTCTAGCATTTTACCTGATCATCTTCCAGGAGCATTAGCAGAAGATTACACAGTCCTCCTTGATTATTTGAAACCTTAAATTTACTATGCCCCGATCACACAACAGCTATTATAGTCTGCAGGTTTGTAATTGCTCTCGATGGGAGAAGGTTCAAGCCCCTTATTTCTTCCTCAGAAAAGATACTGGGCCTGATCCAATTTACTGTTTTCTTCTCTAAAAATTTATTTCCTAAATCAATCTATACGGTATCACTTTTCTCTGGCCCTTGACCTTCTAGATAACTCTTCTTTATGCCATAAATAAAGTGTAGAACAATGTGTAGACAATAAATGCGTAGCACACAGTATTAACCCAAAGGCAGCATACCTCTGATTTAACCATCAAACAAAAATAATGCAAAATATCACGAAGGAAAAAATCCTGAATATAGTTCACCACATAGACAGCGAGTAAAATCAGAGGGTAGCTGTGAGTCAGTACTAACGACATAAGCACACTGCCCTCTGATGCAGACACGGCCACTCAGCTGCATTATCACTTGAACTTAGGGATGGGAACCATACCCACATGCGAGCAGTTTTCGTTCAGCCCAGCACCTCGGCTCTTTTCTGAGCTGGTTGCCCTTTTCTGGCAACCCGCTCAGAAAAGAAAGCGCCACTCACTCCAGGAGCCTCACTGCGGGGCCCTTGACTTCAAAGCTGTATGGATAACACAAGACACTCACCCCTACACACACATCACCTGTAGTTGTACTCTGGTGAGTGTGCATCTGAGTACTACTTTTTTAAGTAAGGTGCATTTGTCTCTGCAGTAGTTCCCCTCTGTGAAAACACAAACTGTGATGCTTACTTTTCCAAGCCACTTAAGAAAAACTGCTATTAATCAGTATGCATAAGAAGAAAAACGCTTTCACGCATGACGTGCATACAAAAGCTTATCTCCCAAAAGATGCGCTGCTACTGAAACATCTTCCCTTGAGAGTCCCACACAAAAATTCCTTCTGAAGAGGAGACTTAAGAGTTCTTTATCAGACAGAGAGGTGCGCTAGTGAGGCTCAGAAAGTGTGGAAGAGATGGCTGACTTAGGAATTAACATTAAGTGACAAATCCCTTGGCAATTGATTTCGTTCATAATCTGCACTGCAAAGGTTACTGCTCTTCCCAGTTCCTCACTATTGAGTTAAAACAAGAAAAGAACTAAAACCATCTCACAGTATTTGCCAACTCCAGCTGCTGGTTTTGTCTTCTGTTTAAAGCTATTCATTTCTGCTCTAACACATTCTCAGCAGAAAACAACTGTCTCCACAAAAGTTAGATTTGGGACCAATTCTATATTTAGAGACCTTTCAAAGCTGGGGGCTTTTGTGTAAAGGATCCTCATTTAACAACATCATAGGGATTAGAAAGTAACAAAATGTCATGTATATTTTTTGTAAAGCAATTAAACAAGCTAAGCTGGAAGACTAATATTAAAATGCCTGATTTTAATTGGTGAACTAAAATGCCTAACAGCCAAAAGCCCACTGCATGACACATACCACTAGTGGGCACAGGTAACACTCTTTGGATGAATATCATAGTTGTGTATTTCCATACCATAAAATGTTTTTATTTCATAGATTTGTCACTTTAGCACTAAGTTTCCTGTCCTATATACTTGTTGTAGGGTTCATTTCAATACCCGTATCGTGTACGTTACGTTATTAGAACAAACCATCAATTTTGACTAAAATTTAACACTCTTTTCTGCTTTACAGTACTAATCAATCATTGCTTTCTCACACTCTCTCCAATCAGCAGCATCATAAAATAACCTTAAGACCCCCCCCAGACTGGTGTCTTATAAACTTCTATAATGCGAATGATATAATGTTTTGGTTTATGAGTATTGAGACAGACCCAGGTTTTGATATTTAAGGACTTCTACATTAGTGCTGCACTGAAGTTTGGACAACTTATGTGCTGAACCGCCAGAGAATCTCTAGGAAGGCAAAAGATCAGCAATGATACCACAGCACGACACAAAGACCCAAACTGAGGATGTTTGTAAAAAGGCTTTTGTTGAACCATGGACTTCAGCACAGCATTCTTACAGCAGGACTATTAGAGCAGCTCACTGTTTACCCAGTACAATCATATTTCTGGTGTATGTAAAAAAAAGTGTGAACATAAAGACTATTTAAATTACAAATACAAATTCCATAATCCTCAGTAATTTAGGGAATTTTCACTGTTTCCTGTAACAACCTTATCACACTTTCTAAGCACTGTCATAATAAGGAAACAGCTACAGCACTGATGTACTTAAAACTTTGCTACTGAGAACAGTCCATTTTACAAATTGCCAATTAGTCATGTTCAAGGAGTTACTGCTACAAATTTGCTGGAATAAATAAGAACTGCTTTGATTTTTTTCATTTTTAATCTTCTGGAACTTGATCTTTGGGAAATTGAGATTTTAAAAGTGCTCTACATGCTGATTTAAAAAAACAGAACCTGGAATTTGCCCAAAATTATGATATCCTCATAAAAAGGCAGGCTGGTCAAATTTGTTAGTATGAAGCATAAACATCCAAGCTTTAAAGACCCATGTGCTGAGAGAGTCTCACATTGACATGGCTTTAAAGGTCACATACATAGTCTGCCTCGATCAAACCCCAAGGGACACTGTGGCTAAGCACACAAGATGTTCAGATACTACAATTAGGTTGAAATGGGCATATGGCAGAAGAAATCTGTTCCCACAGGAGGAGGAAAAGGAGAAGTAATATCACAAGCGAAATTAAGAAAAATCAGGATGACAGTATATTACTAAACTAATCGAAGGGGTGATACAAAAGGGAGGAGGTTGAGTTACAGGCAGACACTTGAAATTAAGAAAGCAATTCTGGGACCACAGCACTGCACTCGGTGTTCACACTGACCTTCAGCTGGACAGTAATGTTGTTCCTTTTGATTCACTTGGATTTGGGCACATTCCACATTCATCTAATGTTTTCAGTACAAGACAATGTCAAAGAAACCTCAAACCTTAATAAGTGCAGAAATCCACACGGGACAAAGAAGCAGTGAGTACAGAACTAGACTTTTCTCACCGTTTGCGAAGACAAGCTGTCTTCATACACTTGTCTCTAGACCTCGTAATCTTTCAGATGCTGCTGACTACCATGCCTATAGAGCAGAGGTTAGTTTTCCTAACAAGTTTAGACCCAAATCTATGTAAGATACTTCCCTCTTGAGCCGTCCTTTCCTTGCCATTAAGACAGAAATCAGCCTCAGAGAGAATTAACATTTTGTGCAACAGTTTTCCCTCTGCCACGTCTGAGCTCAGCCTGAGAAGTGAAGCTGCACATGCAGAGAAAGGCTTGTTTGTCTTCCAAAATACCTTTGGGGTAGTTCTTAGCTCTTCAGTATCAATGAGCGTGCAAGCAGCAGGTCTGTGACCTCCTCTTCGATATCTGCGCACAAGCGTGACGCATCTTACCCATTTTTCCCTTAAGCAACGACTTTGAGGAGCACAGGTATTTTTAAGAAATTTTACTTCATATCTTTACCACCACACAGCTTTCTAAAATCCACTTAACACAAAAAATTCACGAGACCTTCCATTTTAAAACTCCTGAGGTCTTTGGAATGCTTTCTCCACCCACCTGGAACAACATCATTCTGGGGAGGACTTTTCCACACAGACATATGATGAACGATGTAAAAATCCAGTTCTGACACCTCCTCTGTTGTATCCAAACAAGGCAGGGAGTATTTGTTACCCCCGACCAGGCTGGGAGCCGGCTGCTGCTGGAGCTGAATACAGCGTTAGGGGAAAGAGGTCCAAAAAAGGCAGCTCCAGGAGACTGAAGAAGAGGAGCAAAGACATCTGCCACCTCCCAGACCTGCCCCCTAGTTCAAACTCTCACCCGGATGTGGACTTGCTCCGAAGCACAGTGCAGATTGCAAGTGCCTTTGCAGTTATGGGGAAGGACTGGCTCAGGACCCTCTTTCCAGGTTTCGCACTTCTGCAGTTCATTTGATTGCTTTGTTTTCCTTAACAGCACGTTCTAACAATACTATTTTAATTCAAGTGATATCTACGCACAACTTTGACTGCATCTTAATGAAGGGGTTTTTTATTGTCAGGTTGCATTGTTGTTTGGCGCTTTTCTTGGG
>JAOXOE010000256.1:58658752-58675532 GCA_028565055.1 Phoeniculus purpureus
AAAGATCATCTAGTCCAATCCCCCTGCCACAGCAGGATCACCTAGACCAAGTCACACAGGAACACATCCAAGCGGGTGGATTCACCAACATTGACGATATTTAAATGACATACGGATTTGGTGCTTAAGAACATGGATTGCTGGTGGACCCAGTAGTGCTGGGTCAATAGTTGGACTCAATCTTAGAGGTCTTTTCTAACTCAAACAATTCTGTGATTCTATGATCAACTGCTGGGGGATAAACCCCAGAAAGAGACTGCACATGAGGTCGTCTCCATGTGAGCCCGTGGGGTGTGAAAAATGATTACAGCATAGCACAGTCATGTGCTTCAGTCAGCAGCTGCTTGGACACAATGCTCAATGTAAAGCTTTGGATTCCAGAGGAAGAAAATGGACTCACATAAGTGTGAGGAACAAATGCAGCAGAGTCCAGATGCTGTTAACACTGAACAGGATTTGAAATTTTTTTTTTAAGCATTCCAACAAAAATAAAAATCAAAAGCCATTTTGGTAAAATATGATCTTAATATTAGAACCCTGACTCACCATGTGAGGATGGAAGCCTCAGTGTATATTCAAGCTGCTCCACCACTGGAAAACAGTAAGATTTAATTATTTTATGGCTGAAAGATACATACCAGTCCCTATAGGAAACTACAAGTAGAATTGCAAAAGATCAGCCTTATTTGGTTTTGTTTTCTTTTACACAGAGTAACATAGCAGCTGAATCACTATTAATAATTGTTTATGTTACAGTAAAGTCTTAAGTAACCCTCCAGGACAAATACTATAAAAAGGATAAGCCCTGAGCAACAGCTTCAGCAGAGCAAAGGGGATTGTGTTTTCCCTGAACCCTGAGCCTCTTGCACCTGCACTTGGTCTGCTCCCCAAATAATATAACCACACCACTTTTGCAGGTCTTGAATTGTGTGAGCTACATGGGGTGCTACTAAGCAAGTGGTGCTATGATATTTTAGTCTGCTCCTGAAACCCAGTCACCTCTTAGCTCCGTTTCAATCTACTTCTGAAACCCAGTCACCTCTTAGCTCCGTGACTCCACAAGTGATGAGACAAGGAAAATAAAGCAAGCCTAGTGAGCGCTCAGCTATACTAATCAATCTGAATTACTCCCTCGCTTTGGTATCAGGCATCATGCAGCTCCGACTCACCTCACTAGGAGGCAACTGGCCCTGTGCATTGCCCAATTTATCAACATGGTGCAGGAAGTCTGTCTGGAAGACAAACAAGGGGACATATTGTGGTGACATATGAACTCTTTTCAAGTTGTGCATCCTTGGAGACAGATTATGTGATGAACATGTGCAGTATGCCTTTTCCAGCTCGTGCTTCTGAGCTGAACTGTGATGTCCTTCCTGAGGACAAACTGCATTTTATCCCATGGATAAAACTGGCCTTTCTGGAGGAACCTCTCAGATTTCAGTTGCTTGGGGAACTTGATCAGCGCCTAATGAGAAGAAATTTGTAACCCTTTGCCTGATGAGATTTTACAGCATCCTTCTGTTTGGGGAGAGGTGAAGTACACTTCTATTCAGAGGAAAATGCAAAACAAAAGGAACAAGCCTTATGGTTTAAAACTGTCTGTGTCCCTGCCTGCCTCCTACCAAAGCTGATTGCAAAGGCTGTTTGAATCCACATCCTTGTATACTTGCCCTGTAATTCATCATCTCTTGAGATAGAAACAAGAGCAGCCAACACACAGTGATTTTTAAAAGGCATTAGGACCAATGTTGTAACAAACAAGTCAGCAGTAATTCAACGCCTCCAAACACAGAATGGCAGAAGGGCACTCAGGGCAGAAGCACAGCTACGCAACAGCTTCTGGACTTGCCATCCCTAGTGTAAAGCAGGAAGTCGGGAAATCTCCAGGAGGTTAAAAGACACATAAAAGACAGCCTCCTCTCTCCCAGATCTGGGTTGATCTGAGAACCTTTGCACTCCTTCTGCCTTTAAAAAACTCCCTGTTCAAATACAGCTGATGTTAGAGTTATTATTAAGTCTGCGTATACCTGGATGGCCATAGTGCTGAACGTGGTCTGTCTGAAAATAATAGTCTTTTAACACTATCTTTTCAAAGCATCTCTTTTCCTGCTGTTGCTGATATGTTGTCATATTGCTCAAAATTCATTGCAAATCCTGATGTTCATCTTGAGTCACCTGGTTGGAGAAAACAGGTTGTCATGGGAGTTTTTAAGAGATACATTTGCCAAAAAATGGTCCTTTAAATAAATGCCTGATTGCACCATCGATGTGAGGGGAGGGTCTCAGGACTCACTCACATCAATGCTGCAATCAGGCTTCCTGCATCCCTTGCACCCTGGTACTCTCCAAGGCTGAGACATCTTTAGGAAGGATGTTTGGGCTAGTGGCTCAGAGTTGCTCAGGCAGTGGGTCAGTTGGATGCTCTCACTAGACACAGAGCATCCAGGTCTGTTAGTATGGAACATCCTTGTGCTCTGAAGTGTACAATTCAGCCCCTTGACAGTTTAGCTCTTCAACAGTAGTTACTCCAGGATTACCAGGTTGGTACTTGAGTTTGGCTGTACAGTTTTTCAAGATAAAACTAAGATAGATTGACAATTACTTCTGACTGTTGTAGCCTCATGTCTGCAACTATGCAGCTACATCTATACTGTGCTACAACTACACAAACACAAGTGGAATTGAGATCTTTTTTTGCACCAGAGAGCTTTTTTACACATGGCCCAGCCTGCATTCATACAACGTTCAAGACCCCCCACGACACAGGATAGGCATACTCCAAATGCTTTTTGGAGATAGCTCTTGTTATATATTCTGTTCTCATCTATCCCCAGATGAGACAACAATGGTTAAGAACATTACAGAGACCCTGTGGAATCTAAGTCAGGACAATCACTTATCAATCCTTGAGTATAATCTCCCAAGCCAGGCTAGTAGATGTTGCATAGATTTAGCGGCTGTGTCCATGCCTGCATAGGGAGAGACAATTCAAGATATCCATTGTTGTCCTGGGTACCAACACAAGATCACAGCCAGGACTGCTCCACCCCACATACCAGGAGCAAAAACTCAGGGTCCACTTTAGGGCTTTCAATACACCAGTGCTTAGGAGAGCCTGGATGGCTTTGTAATGATGGGACTGGTAAACCAAGATTTGGAAAATGGTTTTGGCTGGGGCTGATTGAGTTGTTGTACTTTAAAGTCTGTATCAAAATGCTCTGAGAGCTGCAAAAGTAATGGGCTCTCCACATAATGGCAATAGGCAGCAGAGCAGCCTGAAGGATTAATGGAACAGAAGGCACAGTTTTGTTACTTTGCTGCCTGGTTTCCCGTGCAGCCATTTAAATCAGCCTCCTCAAAGTCTGAGCACACTCCCTTTTGCACAGAACCACAATAGATGCTAAAAGGAAAATGTGATGCAATTTGGAGAGACAATATTAGATTGGAGAATATTTTTCTTGCAGACACAATCAATGCCGGTTTTGTGTATCTTTCTACCTGCATGAACAAAATAATTGCCAGACTACAGCATTCTGCAGTAATGATCATTAACTGCAGTAGCAATATTGCAGGCTCTGGGGCCTTATTGTAATCTTCCTCATTTCAGTGTTAAACTACTCTAACTTCATTAGCTTCACTGGAGATACTCCACTTTACACCTACATAATTGAGAGCAGAATCAAGCCTCTACTGCTGTGGAAAATACTGTGTAGTGCAGCACTTTTCAAATAAAATGTAATTAACATGAAATTCTAGATCCATATTGCAATTTGCAGAATGAGCACTGTGGGTGCAACATAACTTCCAACTCCCTCTCTCGTCTTAATTTAGTTAGAAATAGGACTGTCTGTGCAATATTTTTTCCATAGCAGCAAACAGAGGCATATTTCTTTCTCTTTTCCTATTGTATTTTTTTCTCTTTATAAATCTTTGTCAACAAAGGATTACTGGCTCACCTGAGAGAGGCAGTTAAAGTCAGATACTTGCCCATAATTAGGGAAACTTGGAATCCTTGACAGTGAACACCTGGCTTCTCATTACTACCTGAATTTTATACTTCCAAGTGTTAATCTCTCCTCAGGGTTTGCCTTGGAGTTTCATTCTGGTATTCAATGAAACCATCAGGTTTTCCAGGCACTGACACCTTTGAAATGTTTTCCACATGGGAACCAATATGAAACATGTGTGATTATTACCAATTTCTCTGTGTTGATTTCTATTACGGTAGCACCCTGGAAAAATAGTACCGACAGCAGTAATAAAATCTTTCATTGAATTACTTTATACAGCAGGAAGAGCTGTTTTTAAAGGGGCTGGTTTGGCAGGGGAGCTGCTATGATAAATGGTGTTATCATGATTATAGCTTGGTTTAAAAGATTCTAAGAACTTCTTGCACATTTTTTTTTTAGCCTTGAGAGTAAGTCCTACCAGCTTTTCTTTCTTCTTAAAAGCCAGCACTGTTGCTGCTTCTCATAGCTCTAGATGAAATACGTGGGATAGCTGGAAACTGGGATCGGGCCAAGCATTAATCCTCAGCTAACCCTGCAGGGCTACAGTTCAGGCAGATTACTATAATTTCCTTCACTTTACTGAGTGCAAAGTTTTCTTGACTTCCCAACCTTTACCACCACCATGAGCAGGATAGTTTTCTCATTCTTACAAGACTGAATGTGCTGTAAACTTAGAGCTTTTACTCCAGAAAAAACAGGCTGAAGGATAACTGGGGGGGTGATCTTCTGTTAACCAGAAGGGTTTACTGTCCTGTGCCTCAATAAGAGTTTAAAAACACTCCAAGCCCAAAGCTATAATTGACTACTGCAAGGCAATAGGGGTAATAAGGAATCAGTCTGAAAGAAGAAGAGCAAAGCTAGGAGTTCCCATAGAGCTGAAGCTCACTCAGAAATATGAAAACAAGTGGCTTTTAAACAACAGTCTCTGAAACTAAACATTAAGATGAAACAAAACCAGGGTATCTTAGCCCTATCAAGTCCAAGCCCTGAAGCACTTGAGAATTTTTAAGGTTTTCAGAAAATCTGGGAAAAGCACACTATGAAATTTACTAAAGGAATAAGTGCACTCAGTAAAATAAAATATGTAAGACTTCTTTGGGATCTGAAGAGGAATAAAGAAATCAAGTAAGTGGGAGATCTTGTGATGGATCTAAACCTGAGTGTCAGAATTGTCAGTGTTTTGCTGATTGAATCCCAGAAATAAAACACAGAAGACAGCTGAGAAACTCCAAATTAACTTGTGGCAAGATTCATATGTGAAATGATTAAATTAATGAAGAATTAAAATTTAATTAAAATATCAGATAATCAAATGTGTTGGTCAAAGTCGTCATTGTCTTGCAGGTCAGTGGGAAAAATTGGAAAACTCAGTTCCTTACTACATTTCCCTTACATGGTTCAACTCAGACTTTCATGTCTAATGTGTTATAGATGCTAAAAAGATGTTCCAGCAGGAAAGTTTGTTCTTCCTAGATGGATACAGGAAGCTTCATGTCCCTGTTTTCCAGAACCCAGTCTTATGTAAAACGAACCATATTCCAGTTTTTACCAGTGCCAGAGGACACCTGACATGTTTTCCCTGGAGTGTAGGACTTTTGTTCTTTAATTGCATTATTATGATCTGAGTTGTGGGCACAGCACTGAGATAGAACTGATGCATATACTTTGAAGGAGGTGACATAATCTTGCTATCAGAACTGGAATGCAAGAATAATTCCCCAGACCCTTGGCGAGGCCCTAGATGCATGGCATTTTGTAAATTCCTGAGTGATATCAAATAATCCTTACCAGTCTTGTGGTTGCTTAGGGAGCAGCTGCACAGCACTGCCTCCTACTCAGCAGCACTCAGGGAAAAAAATCAAAACTATCTCTTCATAAATATATGAGTCATATTACTCTTAAAAAAGCAAAAAGAACCCCAAAACCAAAACAACAAAACACTGTGCCATAACGAGAGTCATATATATACAAATGCACGCATAGAATGCACAAGAATTAGAATGCACAAGAATGTTTAGCCTAGATGCTTCTTCCCTCACCAGTTGTGCAGTCTCCACTGACTGTCTCAATTCCTGCACTAAGGTCTTTCCCCTTAATTCCCTGTTGTCTGTTTTGTCTCTCTGTTGTAAAGTTCTTCCTGTCTCTGCCTCTGATTTTATGCAAATGTGGGTTATCAGGATTTGATGACTGTAGAACTGAAAACAGAGTAATACAATAGTTCTGCTTTAGACATCACTCAAAGCACAGTGGATCACTACTTACTCTGCTACTACTTACTCTACTACTTACTTCCTTTACTATTTCTCTTCCAGTTATGAGTTTCAAGAGTAAAATGCCTCACAAGGCAGACTCACGCAACAGTGCAGCACTCTGGGACTGGTGACATGCATCACAGATGTGTGCCCTGTCATGAGAATGACGTGGTGCCAGCTTCTCAGCATGCAATCTTTGTGTATTTAGATGTGTCTGCACATAGTTAGGTCTATCTGTCGTTTGATTCTTCTGCAAGCCCCCATTTCTTCTGACGAGCTTGTGTCACTCTAAGTCTCTACTTTTTTACATTTTCTGCTAAGGAAAATATCCACAGAGGAGATGACAATGTTGCTGTGGTACCTCCTGCAATGACTTGATGAATCTGCCCCAGTACAGCTGAAACATTCTGGCCACCGATGAAGTTAGAAGGAAAATTGTTGGGCTGTGAAATGTTTCTACCAGTGCACCTCAGCTGTTCTCACAAGATGAGTAACCCTGAGGACCAAGTCAAATATGACTTCACTTGCCTTGGCTCAACAGATAGATAGACAAACCGACTTTAACTGCCTGTTTGCCAAGACAAATGAAGAATAGAAAAAAAAGGGGTTTTAGAGGCACACACAAAAGCAGTGAGGGACAAGGGCCATAAAACTCATATGACAAGGAAACACTTCCTTACTCAGAAAGCAGAAAGATGCCGGAGGACCTGCTTCCAGGTGAAATGAGGTACCAGAGGAATAAATAAAAAGAAGAAAAAGTGTAGAGAGGATTTAACACATTTATCTTGTGCTAGTAAGTAAGGAGCAAAAGAATGCAGAAAACCTGAGTAGAGCCCTCTGACAAGGCATTACAAATATATATCCACGCCCTCCTAAATACTCACGATGTAAAACAGTGCTCATATACTTGCCAATAGTGTTTTCTAGGAAAACATGTCTAAAGAGTCGGTGTTTTGTTAACTGGAGGGAACAAAAACAAATGTTGTTTTGGATGAGCACAAATGTTTTGGGGTTTTTTTTTCCAATTCAGTCAACAACAAAAAGTGCTTCGTTGCTAGCATCATTTGAGAATCAGGCATACACACAGGAAAACAGAAAACATAGATTTATGTTGTCCTCTGTTGCACTGGAGAAACCCAAGGGGAAATTATGTTTGACAGGCATACAAAGAAAACAAAGCAAAGTATTCTTATTTTAAAATCTCTAACAGGATTAAAGTGATGGGGAACAAATGACTACAAACTTCAGAAGCTGAGGACTTCCATCCTTAGGTGCGCTGGTGTTTCGGTTATGAGTCCCCACTTCAAATATAACTACAGAGAAGAAATTGATTTTCTGTTTTTATGACTTTTTAAAGGCACATTAACGTTCCACATTGCTGACTATTTGCACACTGCTTTATTATGTGAAATACCATTAATTTCAATGAGAGTTTGTGTAGTATGGTAACGATGTCATTAAGTAGGGCTGTTAAACTTGTTGGGCTATATACCATCATGAATTACACCTGTACACCCTGCTCTCCCTGATCAGCATGCCCTCTCCCACACCTCTGTACCTGAGCCATACAGTGCGCCCCTGCTTCTCCTGGCTAGCAGGAGCCAAAGACCAAAGCTCTGCAGCTAATGACTAACAGGTAGGAAGTTTACAGACAAAGCCCACGTTATAGCAACCTGCACAAGGACAAGATTTGTACCGCAGACACTTACAGACTTTTACTGTATCACTGTGCCCTGGGTTGGAATGTCTTAATTTATCCCTTTATCCTAAAATGTCACAGATTTATTCTCACAACACTTTTGTGAAGAAGAAAAAAATTAAACTTAATTCCCCAGAGTGGAATTGATGCACTCACAGAGGATATAATCTGCACACAGCAAGTTCCCCCAACAGCCTAAGCAGCAGCATCCTGCCTAGAGGCTGCTACTGGTGTAACTGGTAAGGATATCAGTATATTACATATGTCGCAGGTGACAGTTTACATTTTAGGCCATGGATAATAACTTACATGCTCAAAGATTTATAAGGCTTTGTCCCTTTAATGTTTAGGGATTAGACTGTGTCTTCAAGATAAATATGAAATAATGGGTGGTGAGTAACTCCACCATCTTTGAAGTAGCTCCAGGACACATCGTGCTCAGCATCACTCGTCTGAAGTGTTGTCAAGGCTTTTTCCAGCATGAGCCAAGCTGGGGGAAGAAGTTTTCCTTCCCACCCTGTCCATTCTGGTTGCTTTGAAGAGAGAAATTGGTGTCCATGTAGTTGGGGCAACAAAACTCCAAAAGGGGGTTTGGAGGTTTTGTTTCATGGTAAACTCAATCTGAGTCAATAACATGCAGCCAGAAGGGCCAACTACATACTTGGGGTGCATTAAGCCCAGTAGAGCTGACTGGTAGAAAGAAGTGATTATCCCACTATACTCAGCATTGGTGTAACCTCACCTTGAGTACTGTGTGCAGTTTTGGGCTCAGCAATATAGGAAAGATATTAAAAATATAAAATGTGCCCAAAGGACAGCAACAAAGATGGTGAAAGTAGGAGAGAGCACGACTTCTGGGGAGTATCTGAGGATACTAGGTTTGTTTAGGTTAGAGGAGATTGCATCCCTTTCAATAGGGGGAATGGAGAGGGAAATGTTGATCTCTTCTGCCTGGTGTCTGGTGATAGGACATGAGAGAATGAACTAAAGTTTCATCAGGAGAAGTTCAGACTGAATATTAAGAAGTTCTTCCCTGAGAGGATAGTCAAGCACTGGAACAAGCTCCCAAGGTAAGTGGTCATGGTCCCAAGCCTGTTGGATGTTCAAGCTGCATTTGAACAACAACTTTAGATACCTGACTGAACTTTTGTGTTGCCGTGTGTTAAGTCAAAGGTTGGACTCAATGATCCTTGTGGGTCCCTTTCAACTCAGGATATTTTATAATTCTATGAAAATACAGCCCCATCCTCAGCTTTCTTCTTGACCTAGAGGCAGTGTGACAGAACAGACCAGTAACCAGGCAGATCTTGGTATGAAGGAAGCTCTCACTTTCCATCTTCACATCATGCCTTGCAGCCCAAACATCTCTTTGACTTTAATCTTTGTTCCCTTTCCCTATAATGGGCTTCTCTTTAGGAAGAAAAGGACCTGTCCCACTGAAGTCAATGAGAGTGCTGTCAATAACAGCAGCAGAGTCAAGATCAAGGTCTTTATTTTTCTTCTCTTTATATTTTTTTGTTGGTATCTAATTTGGATTGCAGTTGTACTGATTGACAACTCCACCACAACTACATTGAATTGCTGCCCAAATCAGTAATCTACTTTGTTGTCTTAATTAACTGGAGTCAAATTTGAATTGAATTGCTTTTCTTAGAGATCTTTTAGGGAGGCTGTCAATCCAAAGGTAAAGATGTCTGTAAAATTGCTTCTGCTTTTTATTTCGTACAATTGGTTTAGATAAAGGGATTTTTTCATCTCTTACCTCTCAGTACTTACATTTTCTTATTTCATATTCCATTCTACTTCTGTTTTTCCAATTTGAATGTATTCTTTTCTCCCTCATATTTTTTAATTAGCCTTCTATTTGAATTTAATTATTTTCTCCTCTTTCAGCTGACTCCTCTCTTACACAGCACACTATCTCACCACCCCCTTCAATAAAGCTCTGTCTCCAAGCTTCACCTGCCTCTTTCAAGTCTCAACTCTTTAATTTATTTTTTGCATTTCTAATCCCTCCCCACTAATAATTCTTTTTTAACTCATGAGTTTCCCTTCCAGCCACAGGGCCTAGGTTTCTTCCCTTCACTGTGATAGTGTGGGTCCCAAATGAGAGGCAACAGAGCTGTATCTTTGCAAAATGTAGTGAAGAATCAGGCCCACAGTACAGAAAACTGGGATAATTATGGCAAAATTAGGATGTTTCCTTTGAACAAACTGGAAAACAACTGTTCAATATATTACAAGTGCTGTGAAAAATATTCACATACCTGATCCCAGGAAGGTGGAACGGCACTGCAATAGAATCCGCCTGGATATGTTCCTGTGTGACTTAGTCTAGGTCATCCTGATCTGGCAGGGGGATTGGACTAGATGATCTTTTGAGGTCCCTTCCAATCCCTAATGATTCTGTGATTCTACACCTGGTCTTTATCCATCCCCACCAAAGTTTCTCTTCCCACTCCCCTTCTTCCTACCAAATTCACATACAGTGTCTCTCTGGCGCGTGGGTTCTGATCTTGGTTTTACTGTTTTCACTCTGGCTTCACTACATTAATTTCTTGCTTAAGCAAGAGCAGGTTCAGGCACTGTTGGGATGGGATTTACTGTTTTTTCTTCTACTTTTTAAATTTTAAATCCCATCTGATCTCAAGTAGCTGCTTTTTTCATTCCAGGGGTAGTGTAAGTCTGCACTCTCCAACAGCATACAGCAGTTATCAGTTAATGAGATGACTTGTACCCTTCCCTACCCTCGTATCTCTACAGCTGCTTAAACGAGCTGATGTGCTGCACCTGAGGATTAAACCATCTTTTTCGGTCCTGCCTGTTTTACCCAGAGGTACATTGCTCCTTGTATTTTCTCATGCTTTCTAAATCCACTCACCCGTGCTTCATCCTTGAAAAGTGCTCTGCGAACACACTAGGGTTAAAAAGGTCAGTCCAACATTCATGTGTCCACTTCCTCACTTCAAGAAAAACTCCTACCTAGTAGTAGAATATTGTCTTTGGGGCTCCATACTTCCAGAATCAGATAACAACTTTTGTACCTTGAAGCTTGAAAAAAAGCCACTTTAATAATAGTGTTTGTTGAATCCTCAAGGAAATAGAAAACATTGGAGTATGGTTCCAGAAGATTTCATCCAAGTTTTGGTCCCATGGTGAAGCATATTCAGCTATAAACTACTACCTTGTCATTTATGCAATTGTATTTGTTATTATTTTATTAATATTATTATTAATTATACAACTGTCATTGCTACAATTTACTATCTGGTCATTTAAATTGGTGAGTTGACTATATATGTAATTATCTTTTGGTTGTTATTGATTGCAGAAGTGCCACAACCTGTTTCAGCCCTAGGGATAACTAGGTTCAGATGTACCCTCTTCTTTCTACACTGACTGTATAAACAAATATGCCTTGAGGAAGGAAATTGGGATCCATTTATCAGTACAAAGACAGACTTTGTTCAAGAAGCAAAATTAGCTGTTCCATTTCCATGTTACAGAGACAAAATTAATAACGTTTCCTCATATGTGAGGCCACCATTTGCACTGAGGTGATTATAATTTCCAAAAACCAAAGCAAAAGCCTCAGTTGCTGAATTCTTTTGCTGTTATCTGCTGTTACTGCCTTCTCTGCAAAAATTCTATTTTGGGCTTCTTTGACTCATTACAGTAGAAAGAGTTCTTATAAGCTTTGTGCAGTACCAACTCTGCAAGATCCCAACACAGCTCTAAGCACCATGCAGACGCCTATCAGTGCATGAGTCCATACAGCCACTCGACCCTGAAACATATTTATACCAGTGCAAAATGAAAGTATTATACTACCACTAGTTTGATGGAAGCTGAGGTCCATCTGTTCATCGTGTGCAGCCCCAAAATTGTGCTGAAGGGACACAAAAGTCCCTGCCCTAGCGACTTCATAAACTACTTTCTTAGCCTGTCCATGTTACCCTCGTGTGAGCTTCATGCATAGGCAGCAAGACTTCAGGCTTAGAAAACGTTCAAAATAGAACCCACACCAAAACAAAAATGCCAGTATGTGCCTTCTGATTATGTTTTGAGTGCACCTGAATCAATTACAAGAGTACTAATGACATTCCTCATACAGCCTGTCCCCTAATGTGCAGCATCATTAGAGGAAACTTGGATCCCAGCAGACATGGTCTCTAAAGATGTAAGAGATTGAGGGAGAGGGGTGAAAGGGAAGGGGGTAAGGCTATTAAACAGAGTCAAGGTACCTCTGCCTATCACTCTCAACACGGACCAATGCAAACACGTAGTCTGAAAAACTAACACAGCGAAGAAGGAAACATCCCACAGGGAGAATCAATACTCAGCAAAGGATAATGGGAACCCGGTGCAAGCAGCTGTGATCTGCCCTCTGAACATTACAACCTGTCAAGGACAGCAATCAAAGCTGGCCAATGGGCAGCTCCTTATAGCTCAATTCACACAACGATCGTTTGCTGGAACCAACACAGTGGCACTCTGTGCTGCCAAATGGTATCCCTTTCTTCCTAAATATGGATGAACAATGACTGTCTCAAAAAACTGGCACCGCTTTTTTTAATCTTTTTTCTCTCCTTCTGCCGTGGCCTTTTTGCAGTATACAAGGAGGATCCGCAGTATTCACAGCTGGAAACTAATTTCCACTTTAATTTCAGAATGCGTTCTGCCGTGGAGTCAAGGCATGACAGATAGTTCGATTCAGCCACAGCAAGGAATTTGGGCTTGCTCTTTTCTCTTTACACCTTGTTTGACTTAGACTTTAAGATTATTATTATTAAAGAACCTTGTTTATTGTCCTTTCAAGAAGATTGAAAGAGCAAAACTGGAGATGCTCAGAGTAGGTTGGAATTTTAGAGCAGAGAAATATTGCAGACAATGACCTTTATGCTCCTTAATAGCTGTCTAAGCCGTATCAGCGAGGGTCGTTCTTGTCATAGCCAGCGTCCATGTCCCCAGACAGTCACACTACAATCCAGTAAAAAGAGAAAAAATGGATCACAGAATCACAGAACATTAAGGAATGGAAGGGATCTCAAAAGATTATCTAGTCCAATCCTCCTGCCATAGCAGGATCACCTAGATCGCGTTGCACAGGAACATATCCGGGCGGGTTTTAAATGTCTCTAGAGAAGGAGACTCCACAACCCCCCTGGGCAGCTCCGTCACCATCACCGTGAAGAAGTTCCTTCTCATGTTTATGTGGAACCTCTTATGCCTCAGCTTACACCCATTGCCCCATGTCCTATCACTAGATGACACTGAGAAGAGCCTGGTTCCATCCTCCTAACACCCACCCTTCACATATTTATAAACATTAATGAGGTCACCCCTCAGTCTCCTTTTTTTAAAGCTAAAGTTATCCAGCTCCCTCAGCCTTTCCTCATAAGGGAGATGCTCCACTCCATCATCTTTGTGGCTCTGTGCTGGACTCTCTCAAGCAGTTCCCTCTTGAACTGAGTGGCCCAGAACTGGCAGAGTGGAGGGGGAGGAGAACCTCTCCCGAGCTGCTAACCACCCAGCTTCTGATCCACCCCAGGATGCCATTGGCATTCTTGGCCACAAGGGCCCATTGCTGGCTCAGGGTCATCCTGCTGTCCACCAGGATCCCCAGGTCCCTTTCTCCTGTGCTGCTATCCAACAGATCAGTCCCCAGCCTGTACTGGTACCTGGGGTTGTTCTTTCCCAGATGCAAGATTCTGCACTTGCTCTTGTTATGTGTCATTAAATTTCTCCCTGCTTAACTCTTCAGCCTGTCCGGGTCTTGCTGAATGGCAGCAGTCTGCTGGGGTGTTGGCCACTTGTCCCAGCTTTGTGTCATCAGCAAACTTGCTGACAGTGCACTTTGATACCTCATCCAAGTCTTTAAGGAATATATTGAATATCTGTTCATCCCAGTATTGAGCCTTGGGGGACTCTACTAGATCCAGGCCTCCAACTAGACTCTGTCCCATTGACCACTACTCTCTGGCTTCTCTCCTGCAGACAGTTCACCATCCACCTCACTACCCAATCATTCAGGCCACACTGCCTCAGTTTGGCTGCGAGGATACTGTGGGAGACTCTCAAATACCTTACTGAACTCAAGATAGACCACATCCACTGCTGTGCCATCATCTGTCCACCTGGTTATGCCCTCATAAAAGGCTATCAGGTTGGTCAAGCATGACTTCCCTTTGATTAAGGCATCCTGACTGTCCCTAATGACCCTCTTGTACTTTGATGTGCCTAGAGACACCACCAAGGACATGTTGTTCCATCACCTTTCCTCAGATGGAGGTGATGCCGACTGTTCTGTAGTTACCTGGGTCCTCCTTCTTACCCTATTTGAAGACTGGAGTGACATTTGCTGTCCTCCAGTCCCCAGGCACCTCTCCTGATTCCCATGGTCTGGCAAAGATGATGGAGAGTGGCCTAGCAATGACTTCTGCCGAATGCAAGCAAAGGGTCATAATCCTTTCAGGGAGTCCACTGGCAGAGCAAGGAACTGGTCTGACACTGTCAGCAGCAGATCCTCAGAATGTTTCTTCCACTGAGACGGATGTTCTTGTGTCTGGTGCAAATAACAGTAAAAATATCAAAGTCTGCAGATTTGTTTTAGAAATCTGAAGCACGTCATTTTAGCCTACGACTGTATGACTCCTCCTAATAGTCTCCAAACATTGTGCTTCAGTATCCTGAGATACTGTGAAACACACGCAAGAATCAGAACTCTAAAGTAATTAAAGCCTTATTCCTCTAAATGCCATGTGACTACTCATATGTTCAAATCAAATGCGTGCTTAATGAGACTGGGGACTGTGAACCCACTCTAAATACTAAAAGCCAGAAGAACATCTCCAGAAGTTTGTAGGAAATTATAGCAGTCACTAAAAATTACTCTGGATCTTGCATTCCTGTGCTTTAAACATAATAATATCCATTATCCCTCTGGAGAACCCGGTGGCATTAGCAAACACAGAAATACGGATTGAGCTAACCAAGATGCCAGTGAGGGCTCAGAAAGGTAGGCAGCTGAGCAGTGTACTGGAAAATTACCAGATGTATTTAAACTGGCATGATCCAGTTCACTATATTCTGAGTCGGTGCCAAAAGTTCAGGGGCACTGCAAGCACATCTTACGTAAGGGACACACATTTCTGCCATCTACTCCTGGTACTGAGCACAGCTGAGCAGAGGGCAGAGGGTATCCCAGAGTGCTCTTTCAAACTTGACACAGATTTCCATTTTGTCACGTCCTTAGCATGTGTTTATTTTCCTTGTATATAGAAACATTTGGAGCTTTGCAGTTGCCAGAGCTTATGAAAAGTGCATATTTAGCTCAAAGAGTTCCCAGATGTGAATCTCAAAATGACATTGTGTTGATTAGCTATAGGCAGCCAGTCAAAGAGCAGAAACAATAACATGTGACTTGGCATTCCCCAGACAGCCAGAAAATAATCACCCATTTAATTTTTCACGAATTTTCAAAAATCTGGGAATACAGCAAGAGTTAAAGGCGTGAACAAATGTTTCTATGTCCTAGTCCACACCTAATATCTTACCCTATTATCACTGCTGGTTCACTGCCTTGTGTTGGGAAAGGTCTTAAAAATATCTGTGGGGTCATTGGAAAGCAGTGGTCAGGACTTTGAGGTTCCTCCATCACTGAAGTCATCTTGCCATGGAGACACCTGGGGCTCTGAGGCATCCCTGGGGGGAAAAAAATGAAATTAGAGTGAAATGTGTTTATTTTCTCTTAATGCTATGCATTGTCTGTGGTTGATCATTTATCACCACAGCTCACCCCTATGAATGATTCATAAGGAGACAGCTGTTCCCAGGGCCTCAGCTCTTGAGCCATACATAGGACAGGAGGCATCCCAGGCTGGTTATGTAAGAAGCTGAGCACCTGAGAAGTGGTAAGGCTCTTCATCTAAAAAAGCTTAATTTGCTCAAAAGAAAGCAAGGCTAACAGTGCAAGGGGCAAAGGAGAAGGTAAGTAGGTTACAAACAGAGATAAAAGGTGCTTCGAGGTATACAGTAAGTGAGGCTTTAAGGAGACGCAGGATTTTTCTGATCAGCTGGAAAAGCTAGGAAGCAATATCCTGTAAGGATTGTTCTGGGTTAAACTTGCTTAAAAGGTGACAAGCTCTGCAGATATTATTTGATTTGTGCCCTGGTTTTCAGTACAAGATCTAGACCTGTACTTAGACTGCAGGCACTACAAAGGACACAGTAAAGCCAGGTTTCATATCCATTTCCGATTTGTTTCTGAATCTTGTCTCTATATAGTAAGCTGCGCCTCACACTTTCATGCACAGTGTGTATGGTACCCCCAACGACAGACAGAACTTTTAATGAGGCTCTCCAGCTTTAAAGTAATGGTAATATAAAAACAATATCCTCCTTCTTTCTTTACTATTACCTCAACCGAAGAAGACAGGCACACGAGAGAATTAAAATCTACCCAACAAGAGCAGTTGCAATGTTACAGTAAATATTACTAATTGGCTATTTTTTCCATATACAATTACAATTTTGCCTTAAGAAAGTAGAAAATTGGCAGAAGAGCTGAAGTGGCAAACAATTTCTGCAGTTATGTGTGAATGTTCACAGAATCACAGAACATCAGGGATTGGAAAGGACCTCGAAAGATCATCTAGTCCAATCCCCCTGCCAGATCAGGATCACCTAGACCAAGTCACACAGGAACATGGCCACGTGGGTTTTAAAAGTCTCCAGTGAAGGAGACTCCTCAACTCCATTGGGCAGCCTGTTCCAGTGCTCTGTCACCCTCACTGGGAAGAAGTTCCTTCTCACATTCA
>JAOXOE010000256.1:58675632-58701736 GCA_028565055.1 Phoeniculus purpureus
CTCACCGAGACCTGACTGCTTTGGTTTCCTTTCCCCTTAAAACCTGGGAGCAAAGCAGTTTCTTAGTTTCAACCTGTTACAGCACTCACTTCTGGCTTTCTTCCAGCTCACTATCAACTCACATTACTGCACTGTTCCAGACGAAAATCCAACTCCAAAGAATGTTAAATGCTAGAAATGAGGGAATTGTAATAGAGCAGCTTTCTATCAATTCCCTTTGATTGTGGCTGCTCACCTCAACTGGTGAGCATGAGTCACTAGTGACTACTGGATAGCCTTTCCAGCTAAACAAGTACAGATAAACATGTGCACATCAGGTACACTAAAGATTTCATCATAACCACAAAGCTGCAAATGCAGACCTTTCACCATTAAGCCTGAAATGCTTGTACAGTGTGTGGGAGATACAAGTGTTGATATAGTAAGTTAGTGCTGTCCCAGGGCCAGCAACATGGCAGGAGGTTTTAGGTGTTGTCATATTCTCACGTGTCAAATTATCTGGTCCATGTTGTCCTTATGATGTGGTCAGAGCCTTATTATAGAGCTCTTTGATGCAATTCAGTGCAGGGTGGATGAAAGAATAACTTGTAGTAGACAAATATAAAGCCTCTTAACTAGGAGTGTGATGTGTTCTGTGTGGGATATGTTTCATCAGCATATTCATAGCATGCGCCTCCGACAGATCTGAGTTTGATTCTCAAGGTGTGAAAGTGTCAAGCTATCATCAAGTCCCATTTTCCCATGCATCAAGTTTCTCATGTTTATCAGGAGAGGAAAGCCATAAAGCTCCACAGATCAGATATCTCCAACTGTGACTGCAAACAAGAAAAAGTTTTAGCTGTCTGCATCAGCCCTCTCCTCAGCTGAACAAGAGGATTTCACTTTCTTCTTTATGCAACAACACGACAACGCAGCATTGCTCCCAATTTCTTGTTCTGTCAGAAGGGAAGGAAAGGGATCTGGTCTTCCCTTCTCTCTTGAAATTACAGGAAATTCTTAAGACAGAAGAAACATCATGGAAGGAATTAGTGTGAACAATGCATGTTGTTAAGTCTATCATCCACATGTGGTCTCCAATGTCTGAGCTATGGGAAGATCATTGCAAAAATAAGTTTTTATCATATATAATCCACGTTGTGAAGACAGTGTTTAAACTATCCTCAGCAGAAAAAAAATAGGAAATTAAGGCTTCAGCAATAGACTTGGAGAAGGTGAGAATTAGGGAGAGTCAGATTCTGAGAATGAAAGATAGCCATGTCAAAATAACTCTTAAAACCAAATTTGGACTACAAGCTGTCACAACTGTGTTGCCATTGGCTAGAAAAAATGTGAGTTATCAAAATACATTGCTCTCTATATAAGGAAACTAAATTTAAAAAGCAAGAGTGAGGAAGGAGGAAAAGTGCAGAAAGACAACAGTCATTAAAAGGAAGGTCTTCTGTATAACCTTTAAATCTAGATCATGAAAAGGTCCAGCATTCAGACCGTGAGATGAACATACAGCTTGAGATGAGGGAGCTTAAACAAATAAGAAGCTATTTTATTGTACTTGTCTTCTATGACTGAACTGATGTTTTATTTACTTTTTATTAATGTCTTTCCAACTTTTTACTTAAGAGCTTAACTCATTGCCTGACTGGAATCACCTTGCACTGCTTTCATTCTTAAGTGACTTTGGTTTAATAGGCAAGTTCCTGTAAAACTGAAAAATAGGGTATGTAATAATAAACTATCAGTGCAGGTGATGTTCAGTTAAGCAGAGATGGCCATAGAATAGGTGAGTACGGTAAGAATCAAGGGAGTAGTATATTGTTGTTTAAAATGTCAATTCCCTCTGACATTGGAGCTCAGAGTTTTTGGACCCCACTCTGCAGGGATCAACCTGCAGAGAGGCAATACATCTACCCCAATACAGCACAGATCCCTCACACCACTGTTCTAGCTCTCTTTTCTGCCAGTACCATAGCATGGCAGCAGTCAGTGCCCCACAACATTTGCTTTACACCATGGATAGAAATCTGAAGAGACAGTTCATTTTCCCCCATGGCCAGACAGGCTCAGTCCCTGGTGAATTCTACATAGGAGGAACTCATGAGTCAGAGATGGCCAGAATGCCAGTGACAAGAACACAGAGTAAGCTGTAAGTTTAGAGGAAGAACAAGGAAGAAGTTGCAGCAAGCTGGACAGAACAGGTTTCCTGGGCTGCATCAGCCAGTATCTCTTGTAAAAGAATTGATTAATAACAGCTGCATCTGTACTGAAGAAAATAAAATCCTGTTTTATCTATATATATTTGTTTTAAAAGAACAGGCTATTCAGAGCCCAGTCAATAGTGGCATTTCTGGAACTCATTTGGAATGGACAATGTTTGGCCTATTGTGTTAAATTCCTGAGGGTTTGCCTATTTTTGTATCAGATTACAGCTTTATTAGGTACAACTGTTTTTACATTGCATTTTTGTGATTAATGATGCTAAAAGGATTTTGGCATTTCAAATGTTGGACACAAACTTAATGGGCAAAATCTTCTGTAAACTTCTTCTAAGCTTTTGGCAAACTGTCCTTGGGAGCAAATATTAACTCCAGATAGTGTTTATTAGCTTTTATAAAATAATCACTGTAGTAGTGGCATGTAATTGCTGGAGGTAAGAGAACATCCAGGCCAAGAATTAATTAAGTTTGAGGTCCTTAATAGAAACAGGTCAGGAACAATTTATTTCTTGCTCAATTTATATTTAAAATAATATAATTTTCTTCTGATTTTAAGTCATATTCCAAGAGTGATTTCATACACAGCGTTCCCTGAATAAACTGTTCTTAGCTAGAGACGGGTTTGAACAGAAAAGTCCAGGACCCACTTTATACTCTGACAAAGTACGCAGGCATTTGTACTTTAAGCTTTAATTTGCACATTAAGAGGGCTAGGGCAAGCAAAGCATTCAGATCTTAGTCCAGACCCACTGGCTTTTTAACCCTTTTAACTGACCAAACTTTGAAGGTTTCTGCAAATAGGTGTTTATTTGAGGATACTGGTCTAGGTGATCCTGCTGTGGCAGGGGGATTGGACTGGATGATCTTTCAGGGTCCCTTCCAATCCCTAATGATTCTATGATTATTTGATATCCTGTCAGTATGAGACAAATAGGAAACTAATACTGTTCATCAAAGTGTTCAGAATAAGTAATTTTGCTTGACTCAGTTATAGGTTACCACAGCTTTTAAAAAAAAAACCTTTTAAAAATCATAGCAAGAGAAATACAACCATAACTTCTTGTATATGGTATCTTTCACGTAATAGGCGTAAAAGTCTCTTGTAACTGCCTTCTAGAAAGTCAGTGAAGCCTTCCTAATGAACCACTGTGAGCCAGCTAATTCCTTGAGCAGAAAGAGTGCAGAAACAATCTTTTGATGAGGCCGATGATGAATATAGACATATCTCTCTATCATGAGTCTTCACGTATATAAAACAACATCAGGTGAAAGAAAAAGAAACTAAAAATTATACCATAAAATGGACTTAACCAGTTAAATCCAGCCTCACAGTTTGGAATATGGATATTAAGGTAGATATATTACTCTGTGGCTGACACTGCCTTAGGCACCTCTGATTCTTTGTCTATGTACAATGAAGCTGTTGGTCATGCATTTTGCCTGAAGTCCTAATGGCAGTGTAGGACGTGTATCAGAACACGTGGCTTTTCAGGCATGCCAAGCTACATTAAGGCATCCAAAACCACTTTCAGCACAGGAAGTGAGTGACGTTTAACACCCGCCTGGACATGCTCCTGTGTGACTTGATCTAGGCGATCTTGCTGTGGCAGGGGGATTGGACTAGATGATCTTTCAGGGTCCTTTCCATTCCCTAATGTTCTGTGATTCTGTGACATCATAGTGAGACGCTTACTGTGCCTCAGTAAGTCCAGACCAGTTTCCTTAGGGCCTGGAAATCAAGTTAGGGTTTTTTCAATTTTGCATTATTTACTGCCAGCGGTGAATATGCAGAGGTACCTGCCAACAAGTACAGCTCTTTTCCAGGCTACCCCAAAAACATAAACATCAATCATCCTTCAGTCTCTTTTTCTCCAACCTAAAGAGACACTGTTCCGTCAGCTTTTCCTCATAAGGGAGATGCTCCACTCCATCATCTTTGTGGCTCTGCACTGGACTCTCTCCAGCAGCTCTGTGTCCTTATGGAACTGAGGGACCCAGAACTGGACACAGTACTCCAGATGCAGTCTCACTAGGGCAGAGCAGGGGGGAGGAGAACCTTTCTCGATCTCCTAACCACCTTGCTTCTGATCCACCCCAGGATGCCATTGGCCTTCTTGCCACAAGGGCACACTGCTGGCTCATGGTCATCCTGCTGTCCAGCAGGATCCCCAGGTCCCTTTCTCCTACACTGCTCTCCAATAGATCAGTCTCCAAACTATACTGGTACCTGGGGTTGTTCTTGCCCAGATGTCAGACACTACTCTCTCCTTTGTTACAGTTCATTAGATTTCTCCCTGCCCAGCTCTCCAGCCTGTCTAGGTTTCGCTGAATGGCAGCACAGTCTGCTGGGGTGTCGGCCAGAGAATCACACCAAGCAGGCCTTGCACACCAAGGTGCACACACTCACACACATATCAAAGGCACACTGCTGCGGCGTGCCAGTCCATTTTTACTAATTGAGCAGCAACTATACAAAAAATACTTTTCTGTATTGCCTTTGCAGCGACAGTGTTGTCATAGAATCATAGAATTGTTTAGTTTGGAATGACCCCAAAGGCCATGTGGTTCCAACCTCCCTGCCATGGGCAGGGATATCTCTTACTAGACCACATATGCACATTTCAGATGCTCGGGACGAAAGTGTAGCTATGTTTTTATATCACTCATTCAGAAGCATAGTGTTATGTCAGTGTGACACTTAACTCCCGCAAACAAACAGTCTACAAAATCTTTTTCTAAATGTTTATTATCTAAATGGCATTGAACACCTTATTGCTGATTAAGAATCAAAGTTCTTCACACAAAAGGTTCATAATCTAAGTGAAAAACACGGTCTTCAGATAGACTATGTTAGTTAAGAAGTAAAGCAGTAGGCAAAAAAATTCTGTGCACAGTTATTCCTGTTTGACACCTTTTAGAAAAGGTGAAATGAAAAGGATATAAACACCCTGCCTATTTTGGAATCTTCCTTGTTTGTCAGTTATGTTCTTTTGGGGTCTATTTTAATCCACTTTTTGTTCAGGTTTCAGACTGTGACTGAACAGAAACCAGCCAATCTCTTTCTGGTACGTGTGTATTAGTTCACTACTGTTAGGTTCGTTTCTCCAAAACACCAGGGTGCTGGGATTTTTCAAAGGTTTCCACAGAAATTAAGAGGAGAGGGATATTATACCTTCAACTCAAATTTATTTCTTTTAATTCCTTTTATAGGCACTTGGGGCCTAAATAACTCAAGAGTAATTACTGAGAAGTTGCCTATTGTGTGACTTGCACCCCTTTGTGAGCAACTATTGCCTTAACTCCAGATGCAGAGTATTTCGTAACATGACTACACTCCATGCTCCCTTTGTGGAGCACACAGACAAGCAGTGGATCAATTTTTCACTTGCCTGCCAGAATAGCCAACCATGTGTGTACAGTTACTCATGTATATAAAGGCTAGCAATCAATTACAGCTACCAGAAGTTAGTAGAGACAAGGAGGCAGACATAACACCTCACAACTGTCTTTCTAAATACTAGTGCCCCCTAAGCTTATCACTAACGTAGAATAAAGTTACTTCTGATAACACAATGTGGTCCTTAAGATTTTCACTAATAAGTACCAACCTCTGGAAATACAGTCTTGAATAACAATAGCAATGACAAGTAAGAAGTTTTAAGCATTCATTCAAGTTGCTGTTCTCTGTCCAAATTGTTTCCACTCATAATGTGCCTTGAAAACTTTCATACACATGTTCATTTGAAAAGAGTTTACTTTGCGTTGCGCAAAGAAGGCAAACCCCCCATCAGCTGCACAACATACAGTCATATTGTTATTACAGGTCTCCAGGGTGTGTGTGAAATACAGATGAATGTGCAAGTGTTATCACAATGAAATGGCAGAAATGAGGAAAACATGGAACCAGCTAGACACATTTTACTAGGCTAGATAGCTACATCTTTTCTCATTTTTCCTCTCCATTGCAAGCATCTGGGGAAAAAAAAAAAGAATAAGGTGTGTGGGGAGAAGAGTCACATCTGAAATGTTTTTCCTTTGCTTCAATAAGATAGAAATATGTGGAAAATCTCAGCTGAGGTTTTTTTTTCCTCCTCAGTCCAATGAAAGGGAGCTGGAATTCCTTCTCATATGTTTTCTATGTATTCATTAAGGAAATGCAATTCTGAATCTGCATTACATTGTGTGATGCAGATGGACACATACCGGGCTGAACACACACGTAAATCGTAATGCAGTTTTAGAATTATATTTTCTTGATAAATACAGTCAAATATACACAAAACACATCAATATGAGACAACCTACCACTCAAAAAATATCAAACCACAGAACTAAGATAGTCTATGAATCCTTAGTTCATCCCTTTTGGAAGGGTACAAGATGGTATAACTGCACTGCCTCCTACTTTTGCAGAGGCTCTTGACTCACTCTTCCAGCCTTCTTCACTTAATATGTGATGGCAAGACGCCATGCACTGAGTATAGGATTATTAATTACCTTCTGGGCATTATGTCCAGCGTGTCACCACAGTAACCAAATTATTTCCAAACACAAGTGAATATATCTGCCTGACATCTCCAGGATATTAGCAGATATTACTATTAATAATAATTTACAAGTTAGGAATAAATGAGAGATTAAAGCTAACATTTTCTCTTTAGAAGAATTTGACAAATGAAGATCCTAGTTTGAGACATCTAGAACCAGATGTCTCAGAATAATTGATGCTTTAGAGATCTTCATGTATTCAAACACAACAACAATTAATTTTAATTGTATTTGTTGGGACAGCAGCCAGCATTCCTGTATATCTGTTACAGCATCCTACATTAAGTTCCCTATAAATAAGGAAGACACAGTGGCCAAGAGTACAACTGTAGGTTTAAATATTTTGTGACTTTTCACAAAATCATAGAATCACAGAATTACTAAGATAGGAAGAAGCTTCCAAGATCATCAAGACCAATTTTCAACTGAACACTACTATGCCTGCTAAACCAAGCTTCCAGGTGCCATATCTGCACACTTTCTGAACATCTCCAGGGATGGTGACTCCATCAACTCCCTGGACAGCCTGTTCCAATACCTGACAACTCTTTTGGTGAGGAAAACTCTCCTAAATGTCCAATCTAAACCTCCCCTGGTGCAACTTGAGGACATTTTCTCCCAGCATTTCTTTTTTCCCTCCTGTGAGTCCTAGTGACTTGGGAGACCAACCCCCACTTCCTACATCCTTTCAAGTACTTGTAAAGAGCAATAAAGTCTCCTTTCAGCCTCCTTTTCTCTAGATTAAACAGTTTCCTCAGCTGCTCCTCACAAGACCTGTCCTCCAGGCCCTTCAGTAGCTTTATTGCCCTTCTTTGGACACACTCCCACACCTGAATGTCCTTCTTGAATTGAGGTGCCCAAAACTGAAAAAAACATTCAAGGAGGCTTCATTAGTGCCAAGTACAGGAGAAGGATCAACTCTCTAGTCGTGCTGGCCACACTATTTCTGATGCAGGCCAGGATGTTCTTGGCCTTCTTGGCCACCTGGGCTGACTCATGTTCAACCAGCTATCAATCAGCACCTCTACGTCCATTTCCACTAAGCAGTTCTCCAGCCACTCAACCCCAAGGCTGTAGCATTGCATGGGGTTGTTGTGACCAAACTGTAGGACACAGCACTTGACCTTGTTCAAGCTCATACAGTTGATCTGAGCCCATCAATCCAGCCTGTCCATGTCCCTCTGCAGAACTTTACTACCATCCAAAAGACCAACACACTCACTCAGTTTGGTGTCATCTGCAAACTCACTGAGGGTGCACTCAATCCCCTCATCCAGGTCACTGACAAAGATATTAAACAAGACTGGCCCCAATACTGTGCCCTAGGAAATATCACCAGCTGCCAACTTGATTTAACTCCATTCAACACAACTCTCAGCCAGGTAGACAGTGTTTTACCCAGCAAAGAATCCACCTGTCTAAGCCATGAGCCGTCAGATTCTCTAGGAGAATGCTGTCAGAGACTGTGTCATATGCCTTCCTGGAAAGGGAAAGGTATGTGGACATGTGTGCCATTTCCTGTGTGATGATTTTTGATACCCATTTAGAGAGAAGTCATGTATCTCTTGATGATGTATATAGTCTACGTTCACTTGGACTGAGCAAGCGTATATTACATCATACAGCTTAAGAAGAAAGGCCATCAGTGTCTTGCTGTGATAATGTTTTTCTTCTCTAAGCACTAGTGTCTTAGGGCTTTATACGTCAGCTCACTAGTGAATAAGAACTAAAATGTCAGGACAGTCTGGGAATATTCTAGTTTACATATTTAGTTCATACGTGCACAAACACTAAAAAAGTAGAGGTTGAATCGAACACAGGTACTATCCACGTCTTCCTTCAGGTTTCTTTGTCTGACAATAATGCCTGGTTGCCTGAAAACTTTAGGACACCAGACCAGCATAAAGCAAATCACTCGTACAAGTCCTGCTAATGTTGGACTAGATCTTAAAGTTCTATGACTGTAACTAAATTTTTTGTCTTACGTATACCTTCTCAAGACCAAACATTTGCTCAAACACAGAAAAATTACTTGGAAGACTGCGTATGACAGCACCACCTAGTGATTACCTGCAAGAACCACGTGCTCTTCCAACACTGGTGTTCTAAAATTAAAACTAACGGAGGCAGAAGCATTTTAAAATACTCAAAGTCGTGCTAATCCAGTTAACCTATTGTACATCTTAAACTTTTTCGTAAATTGTTTCCAAAAGAATTATTCTTAGGTTAATGCCTTCTTTCAACAATTCATGAGCAATCCCGTGGGAGATGCAGACATTTTTGAACTACAGAAAGTACTAGAAAGAAAGTTTTTGCATTACTAAGGAATTCACCAATGCTTAACCTTTTACAGGAAAGATTACATCTTTTAACCGTTTACTTAAAAAATGTACCAATGTGCTAATAAAGCATTGCAAACAATTAATATTATCATTTTAAATAAAGGAAATGCCTAAACCCTACATCTTCTTGACAGCAGTTCTAACCCTCATCAGAGAGAAATCAATCTGCAGCGGTGAAAGCTAGCTATTTAGAGCCAGCAGATGAGGTCAGTGCCATGGTAAGCAGTAGCAGTCACATCCCCAGTCACTGTATTCCCACGCTCAGGACTGAGTCACTTTCAGTATTTCTTGTGAGCAAGGCTGCCATTAGTTTGACTTTTAGTTTCCTTATCTCTGTTTGGCATCTTCCTGTACATAGATCTCACTTATTCCCCCTGCATTTATACATTATTTCAAATATTTGGGGCTTGGATTTTTTTCTAGAAAGTTTTGAATCCAAAGGCTCACTGGAAATGGCTTGAGGGTAAGTGGTAAGAGCAAGAATCTGAGCTGGACAAACAGTCATCTAAAGTGCATATGATGGTGTTTCTTCCCTGACTGGATAACCTCTCTTTAGTAAGACCTGAGATATCGTTACATCATGCACTACAAGCCAGGTCAAAGTTGCATGAACTAATATTGCTTAAGCTGGCATTTCTTTCAGATCAGCACAGAGCTGTGAAGAGATCCATGCTTCATCTGAAAGAAGCAAAAAGGATTGTGTACCACACTGAGTAGCAGACCCGCTAGTCCCAGACCAACTTTGATGCATTACATACTATGCATAATCATGGCGCTATCTTGGATGCTGCTGCTTCAGCCCTATCTGCACCACGGTCAGGTTGGCAACATGAGCTTATAGCACTATACAGTGACATCTTCTGCACTCAGATATCACCCAGTCATTTTCTTTTATTTGAGGAAAGGAAAAACATCATCACTATTGCTATTTCCATCTCTTTCTGTGACATTTGCAGGAGGAGATTCAGCTTGGCGGCCAGCCAGTTGTGGCTATGTGATCCCAGTATTACTCTTCACCATACAGCCAAGAACCATAAGGACAGGATTTGTCCCAGGGCAAAGACTGCTCATGCTGCAGTACCCTTAGCTGGGTATAAGAGCTATAAAATCGCTACAAGACACTCATTTTCCTCTGTGACTATGGGACTTAGCCATTGAACACTGGAGACAAAGTTTGAGTGCATGTAAAGACATGTTGGCTTCTGCCCTTGTGTTTTATGATGGTTCTCCTTCAGCTAACTCACCTGCACTTCTTTCCTTTGAGAACCTTAATATACCTTAATCTAAAGCATTGACCCTACCAATTGCACTTTAGTACTCCAGAGTATATGGAAATTTTAAATACGGATCTGCATTTTCCTACTACTTTTCTGAGACATCTCTCTCACTCACATTCTGTTGTCATCTGTGTTTTCCATGCTCCGTTTTCACAACTCATTTTCACCTTCCCACATGAAGGATATCTCTGGCAGGGGACATTTATTTTGTAAGTAACCTAAACATTTTGGTTTGTGCTTACTACACTGAAACTGGCAGTAGTCTTAGAGTGATGAGGAAATGCATGACTCTGTGTGGCCTTGAAATCACGATGTATTACATCCACAACCTACAGTCCCTTGAACTCCCCACGTACACACTCTTGTCATTTGCTACAATCCTGTTTGCCCATGAAACCTAAGCTTCCATTTTGTTCCTCCGAACAGACTTGAAATGCAAATGAAGGGCTAGAAGAGGAATGAGGCTTGTCTATACATGAACTGATGGTGGCTTTAAGGAAGAGAACTGCCATATTTTAACATAAAAGAGAAGAAAAAAAATTGTCTGAGTCTTGCCACCTGTTTTGATCAGGAAACAAACTTCAATACTAATGTGGCACTACTTTGCGTGTTTTCCTTTGAAATAAAAAAACAAGTAGGGAAAGACCTAAAGGAGACTTTGTTTTGTCAGGATGAACGGCTGCTGGGGAAATCCAAGAACGTACAGTGCATATTTAATAAAAAGGCTGCTTCTTAAGAAAAAGAGAAGTCGCTGTACCTTGGTTGGGTACTTCCTCTGAGGACCTTGAAAGAAATCTGTCAGATGAAGTGTGAACTCATATGAGAGACAAAATAGGAGGCACTCTTCCTTTTGAGTCAACTCAAGGACTCGGCTTTGAGTAAGAAGACATTCTTCCCAGGAAGAGAAGTCTAAATGTCTTCCATAAGAATATAAGATTCCATAAATGTCTTCCATAAGATAGAGAATTTTAGACACAGAGAGAGAGACATAGATACATAGATAAAACCATACATATTCAGGTTTTAAAATTGTATAAAACTTGGCCTAGGACCCAACTTACTTGGAGACAACCTTTCTCAGTATGTTCCATTCTGAGAACCATTTCATTTCCTGACTCCAGCCACAGAGGCTGGAGTGACAGATGCTGTGGAGGAGCAGACAATAGGCTATGGGAATATGAAATTGTGTTGAAGACTGAGGGAAGTCTCTTAAAATCTTCCTACTTGCACAGGAAAAGACAAATGCAGTTCTTTAGCTGCCCTGTTTGAATCACTAAATCTTGTACTTGGACAAAACTTGTAAATTCTTTTAGAGACTTTAGAAACACAAGTCCATGATAATTACTTACTATTAAGGTATTCAAAGAAAATAGTATATTTAAATCTAGCTAAGTCAGTCCTCACGTCAACAATCTTAATTTACTCTGCAGTTCCTTCATCACAGATTTTCCACACATTTTCATCTGCTGAACTACATTTTCTTAATACTCACTGAAGCATTACCAAACCAAAACCAGTTCACATACCTCTGTGTTACATTCCAAATCAGAATTTGGAAGAAATGTCAAAAAATCTCAAGATAGAAAAGTAAGAAAATCTAGAAAAAATAAAGAAATGTTGGAACAGCTATTAGAATTTTCCATTGCAAATTATCACTACTAACCGGCTGCCTGGGAAACACTCCAACCTGATGTTGGGTTCTCTTTGATAACATGGTGTTTCTAAGCAACATTTCTAGTCAGCCCATGTGTATGAGTGGTCAGCCACCACTCCGTTACTTCAAAACAAGAATTTCTTTTGTTAGATGCAGATCCAGTTTGCTGTTTGGTTTTCATATGAAAAATGCAGCAGGCTTTTTAAGATACAGGGGTTTTTTTTAAATGAAAGTGGTGCTAAATATTGTAACATATTTCAACAGAGATAGCAGTGTATCTAATTTATTCAATACTACATTAATGAACCCTTTTCTTATTCTTAAGCTAAGCAGATGGGTATTCAGGTAGCATGTGTTCAAGTTGTCAAGAATTTATGTTCTAATTCCTTTCATATAAGCAGCCAAAGGCACTTCTTACGTAAGAATGACAGTGATAACAACTAGCTGGTCTCTTCAGTCAATATGTTTTCACTATGATCCCAGACAAAATATTCTTCAGGATTTGGACCTGCTCAGATAGAATTTCTGAAGTTTTTCCTTCCAAACCTTGTATGTGAAAAAGATGTGAATTCCAATCTCTCAGAGTTCAAGGACTGCACACCCAACTTGCAGCTATGCTTTACACACATTCAAGTGCAAGGCATATATAATGATTAGGTAATTCAGAATTTAATTTGGAAAATGTTCCTGCCTCACCCCAAAAATTATTTTAGTTTTATATCATATCAAAATAATTTTAGTTTTGAATCGCTGATAAATACTGATGATAGAAAGGAACTGGACCCATTCTTGGCTGATGGACATTGAGCTAAACAGAGAATCCTACAGACTGTAGCGGGGATGGGGATGTGGTGGAGCCATGAAGCAAGGCATAATTTTCCGTGTGTGCTTGCATCTCTGAAAGACTGACTTCAGATCACTGGCAAGGACAGTTGCATTCCACACTCAGGCAGAAAATATTTTAGATTTCTATGAAATCATCCTATCAAAATGAATATATTTTATCAACTCAGATCTGGAAGATATGCATCCTACTGGTGCTAATTATAATGAGACATATGGTGAAACAGCAGTTCAGATTGAGACAGTTTGGGGAATTTCTCTACCTATGATTTCTTCTTGACACTGGAATCTTTCTTACGGACATCTGTCAGGATGTAAGTTCCAGCAGGAATGTGGCACGCTCATCTTCTTCTGAGCCTTTGTTTCCATATTGACATTAAACCCACAGTAGGTGACAGAAAAGTTGCTTGCACCTGGCTCGTGGCTAAAAATAGTGAGCCATTAAACTTCGACGGTACTTCGTTTAAATGAAGCACACTTAGATAAACGCTGGCAACTTTCCAGAGCAAATGGTTATTTCAAGTCTGATTCCCAGGAAAGATACAGACTGGTTACCAAGAACGTGTGTTTTGATACACCTTTTCTAAAGATGACCTGAGGTACAGGAAAGGGACTCAGGGAAGTTGTTTCCTTTGAGTGGACTTAAACAGGGAGCAGACAGGACTGGGAAATACTCAGTGGTCCAGAATGGAAACAGGGTTGTCACTGTCAACCCAGAAACCTCTTAACCGAGGACAGAAACCACCCAAGGTAAAAATGAAACTGAAGCAGTAGGATGAATGTGGAAATGTTTTGTTCACAGATGTGCCCTTTTCATGCTAGCTGTAAGACATGATGGGGTTTGATACCTGTCTGTTCACCTCAGTTGTCTCATTTCCGTGAGAGGAGAAACTGCAAATTTATGTTGACCAAAACGTGGAGTTCTTTGAAAATGTGAGTGGAGAAGTAGAGAAGGAAGAGACAGGCTATAGGAGTCTTGCTTTTCTAATACAATAGTAGATAAAAAAACAATATCAAAGAAATTGGCTAACAAGAGAGGTTAATCTTACTGAGACATAAGAAAGCTTAAAACGTTTAGATATCTTGCAGTATTACCCAAACACAGCAGCTTGGAATGCACAAAGAGAACTGTTTTATCAAAGCTGCGACACACACAGCCTTAGAAAAATTAATTCATCTAGCTTGCAGCTATGTGTTCCTTCCTTAGCACAGTGGCTCCTCTTGTTATAGCCACAAGAGTAATTCTGTCACATACATACTCTCCCTTTCACAACAGGCAGTCTTCACAAAGTCCTGAATTTTTGCTGCTTATGTGGATTATGCCAAGATACAATACACAGAGGGGACTTTCTGACCTCTTCTAAAGTGTTCATCAGGGACCTGAGCAGTCTGTGGACTCCTTGAAAGCAGCAGGAAAACCATCTTGTATATGTTTTGGCATTTCATTACCACATGGAAACAAGACCAGATGAATTAGGAGTGCAGACACCATCCTTCCCTCAGCCTGTCCTCAGGCACTGGGAACACCTCCACCATAGCATCAGTGCATCAGCATTTTATGCCTTTCTCCAACAGTGCTAGCTGATTACTTTTTCCTCAATACCCCTGAAGTTCCCTGTACCTTTGTGGAAAAAGACAGTCTCTTCTGGAGAACTACTTAAACCCCTCACATGCATCACTGAGTCAAGATGTCTATCTTGCAGCATTCAGCATAAGCAGTGTTTAGGTGACATAGTCTCTAACAGAGAAACCTCATTTAAATACCTGAAATTCAAAAAAATGGAAGTTGTTTTAATTATGTGCTCTGGGAAAGACTACAAACACAGCCCTGAAAAGCATAGGTGGAGCTTAAGCAATAAAATTAATGCAATAAATTAATATGTAGAAAATCATCATCAAGACATTGAATTATTTCACTGTCAAACAGAGAGCTGAAGGAAGTATTCCCATCAAACCACCTATGTAAATTAATCTTTAACTTTCCTTTTTGCACTGGTGCTGGGTTCTATGAGTTACAGGGATTGCCCACAAAAATGTTTGTCCCTAAATACCTTGAAAAGATCTGTGTGACAGGGAGTTCCCACAAATGACCTTGAGAACAATAGCACAAAGGTCAAACCAGTGTCTTTAAAAGGCAGTGAAAAGTAGATGGTTAAAGTAAGTGTAAATGTTAGGAGAACAATCAATACGGTACTTTGTCTACTATATTGTTCCAGCGTTTAGTGCTGTGTAGATAAGTGAATTCATAAGCCAGATGTTGTAACTTTGCGGTTAGTAGTATTGATTGATTTTCTGCTTTTGATTTTAACTGGTTATTACATCTGTGTTTCAGACTATAGACTCATTTAATTTCCTTCTTTCGTGAGCATGTCCATGCTTTCTACCATGCTGGTCACTACACTTGAAGTAACTTTTACCTCTTACTTCATTTGATTCTCTCCACCTTAAAACTCAGTATTGCTCCAGAAAACCGCTGGGAAAGTAGTAATGAAAAGGCTAACGGATGTGTCTTTCAATCTTGATCCAAAATGCCATTGCTGACTAAGCAAAAAACATTGATTTGAGCCAGATACACACTACCAATATTGTTTTGAGAAATGCTAGAAAGTTTTAGGTACTTAAAAGCTCAAAAGTCGTATACATTGGGATTGAACAGTAGACATTACATTCTGTATATATGTAGACATTACATATCTGTATATGCTTATACCAGCGTTTTGTTCCTTGATTTAATTAAAGTAATAATGTTTTCATTGCAAATACAAATAGTTGTGGTTTTGACAATGATGTTTGGAGGGATTGTTAAACATTATGCCAGTATATTTTTGCCAGTTAAGATGCTTGGTGAATATTCACAAAAATCCAGTGTATCCTCAGAGTTTAGTATTATAGAACCAATAAACATTGCAGTCGCTTTTGACAACCTTAATCATGATTGCCAGTCCATGATTATGCCACTGAGTACTATGTAAAGAGTCACAATGTCCATGAAGGTCCAATGAGTCATTCAAACCTCTTTGGGTGTTTGACAAACTTGTCTCTTTTCATTAAGTCTGCAAATACGAAATTATGAAATCACCTTCCTATACCAGGAACAACACCTAATGCCAGATTGACCAGAGTGTTAAGAGATTCTCATTTTTCTTTGAAAATAGTAAAGGATAAATAACCCATGCCACGACTGATCAGTCTGGCAGGATTGTCACTTGTCCTTCCCTTTTTCATTTTCTCCAAAACCTTGTCAGAAACCACACGATGAAGCTATTCTAACTGTGAGCCTTTTCATTTTCTGTACCAGAGAGCTGCTGAAGTCTCAACACAGAGCCATTTTCTATGTCCTTTGCACATATATACCCCAGCATATACTTACTTAAACACAATATTACAAGGGCCAGCTTTTTTTTATTGGTTTTATTCATTCCTTTTAAGTTTCCTTATCTTAAAATGACTGCACACACCACACACATCTTTCCATGCTCACTCAGTGTCCACCATGCCATTTTCCCTCCTCTCTGCAGGACCAGTTAAGATGTAAGCCCTTTGGAGGCTATCCATAGCCTGCTACAGGGAGCTTCCCGAGGATGGAAACACTTCAGCTAATCAACCTTATGCTTTTCCATTCTTCCAGTGAGAAGCCTGCAGGCAAAGCCTCCTCTTACTCTCTGCCCCAAGCCTTTCCCTGTACTTAACTGCCCTGTTCAGCTGTTCTCCCTAGTTCAGCTCTGACAGGTTCATTGCTCCTTCCCTCTTCCCTATCCTGCTCTCCCAGCTTTCAGCTTTTGCTAAATTATCTTCTGATGTCCCCATAGGGTCCCCTCACTTCTCCAATTGACTTCTCCAAAGAACGTCTGCAATCCTGTGACCCCTCCTGTTCCTTTTTCCAGTTATTAGATTCAAACCTTCCTAATCAGTTCCAGTTGAGGTGCAAATGCTCAACCACAGGAAATTACACTTCGGTTTATTTGGCATCCCTCTGACAAACACTCCCTTATTTCACAGGATTGTACAGGGCGAGTCCTTCGAGGATCAGAACACTTTCCAAAGCCTTGGTTTGATTACCCAAATATTTCAGGGTGCAGAATCAAATGTTAAAGAGTTCTTATTCTTTTAGAAGTCAGGACATACTTTATTTTAACCTTCTGCTTTGGTGATAAAAAGATGTGCCCTAAACACCTCGTGAGAGATAACTTGGAACCCTTTACTTGCATGGAGTCAATTAGAGCAGGAGCAAGTCAGGCTCTGCACCTCCAGGCTGCCTTCTCAGTAATGAGGTGGTACATGCCCTGACTGCACCTCTGCAACTGCATTTCTTTTCCTGCATGGCATGTAAAAAAAAATAACTCCATTGCAGGCTCCGCTCTTCAATGTACTTAGTGTTAAGCACACAAATAGTTTAACTGATGTGAAAGAAATCGCCTACACGCCTGCACGTATGATTGACTGCTTTGGTGGATCGGGCCAGAGTGCCAAACATGCTGTTGAATCAAGCAACGAGCGTGTGTATAAGCAAGATCCTTACAAACTGACACAAACACAGCACTTGTACTTCTTTATGGATCTCATCAGTGAGTTCAGCCCTGGCCTAAATGCATTTGTTTTAACACAGAAAGGCTAGCAATTAATATACTCTTACTTCTTCTTTGACGTGACGACAAGCTGCTTAGGTAAAAGACGGTGGCTGTAATTTTATTCCTTACAGACATATTTTCACCAGTTTTTGTACAATCTTCCAATGGTGATCTACAGAACTGACAGCATGCAAAAATTTTTAAAATAGCTGCATTTCTATTTTTACCAAGCCCCTTTATGAAGGATGGTATTTGTGTTATCAGCCACTGGAGCCCAGCTAAGGACATCAGAACATTATCCTGCCCTGCCCCTGCTACTAGTGAACTCTTTTCCAGTGTGTCAAATGTTGGTGCTTTGTGTTTTCCTGGAAGGAATCTAGCAACTTTCTGTGCCTGCTCCCACTGAACACGATGTCAGATTGCCAGTCTGTATCAGAGACTGCAGCGCCTGTCCCCCTGCAGGCATTACTGCAGAATTAGGGGAGCAACCCTCACTTTTTAGTATTTTACTATCATGTACTTTCATTTCCTATCAAGCACTTTCATTTACTTTTTTTACTATCATGACCGCACCACTGTAAGTAATCTCCAGGTGGTGCAACTCCAATACTTGTGGACCTGTTAGTCACAACTCCATGCAGCAGGACAAGTAATGGTGATGCTTTTACAACATTGAAAGTAAACAGGGATTTACACATACTGTTTTAGTCTTGATCTTATTCCAGCTTTTTTTACAAGTTTAATTATTTTTATTAGCTGCCATGAATTTTCTTTCTTTGCTCCTACTTCTTTATTGAAACACATCACAAACCACCTTAAACAGGGTTAAAATAGTCCTCTCCAGAGCCTTCCAGCAGAGTTGCCAGAGGTTTCGTACTTTAATCAATCATTTATTCTGCATTTGAGAAAGCAGAGCTTCCACTGATTGAAATAAATTCACATAACTGGGACTGTTTGTGTAGGCTAAGAAGAATGATCAAAAAGTAGAAGTTACTACTTCTTTAGAGCTCGCCTCCTGTCAGCATGTGCAGGATCTGTACACCTCAAACCTGCTAGCGTTAATGAGAATGATCTCTGCAAACATGCTGCATGCAGCAGGGAAAAGGAAGAGACTCCGATGCTCTGGCTTGTTAACATTCTCCTTTGTTTCTGCCTTCTCCAATTCAAATGCTTTCTGGCTGTTTTGCTGGCAGCTTTAACAGCATTAATGCATTCCAAACCAGAAAAGTTTCTACTTTAATATCTTACAAGTAGCTCAATATGTACTGACCTCAAACCCAGGATAGCAGTAATTTGATATTGCAGCTCATTATTGTTACTCCCAGCAAGTTTCCCCTTGAAAGTGCCTGATGCTTCCCCCTCCCTCTCACATACTCCCTCCCACCCTCCATTCAGAATTTGTTTTTAATTGTTCAGGAAAGCAAATTCAGACTGTGAGCCAGCAATATATTTCCAGGGGGTACAAGATATTAATAGAGCTACATCATGGCCCCATATATTGTAATAAACTGTGCTGCAATTTGTTTACCCACCGTAGACGGTAACTAACATTCAGATAAATGGAGTTGGCGCCTGCAAGATTTATGATATACTTCTATGCTTAGCAATGTTTAATCAGGGAGTTAAAATATTACAGTGTAAAATCCTTTACAAGCATGCACAAACAGAGAACTACCATTAGAGGCTTGGCAGACGTACTCAATGTCAAATAGTACCTCCAGACACTCTCAAAACACAAAGAGGAATATTCAAAGCAGCTACTAACTGACTAGCATTATTTGAGAACCACGTCAGAGCTCATTTTTTTAGGGGGACTTGCTTTTGAAGTGACAGAATGACGGGCAGGGACAAGTGGGCTTGTCTGCAGAGCCCATCAAGCTGGAAGTAGTTGGGGTGGGTGGAAAGCGTGGAGGTGGGGGGAAGGGAGGTGAATTTTGGTCAAAAAGGTGGTAGATGCCTGTCACAGAGCTTAGTGTGTTTGGATAAGACAGGCTAGCATGTGGGGGGATCAGCATGAAGCATCACACCTGGAGGAAAAGACAACTAGCTCCAGCCTCAGTGCCATAAGCCTGGCTCCACAAAGTCTAGCCAACATCTGGAATGGATATCAAGAGACACAGTGCAGCCCTGACTGGCGCTCTACTATACCTTTGTACTTTTCACTGCAAATTGAAAAGCAAAACAGACATCAAGGATATATTTATATAACTGTCTTCAAGCTGCATTTTCTACTCCCATCTGCTGCACATGATAAGTTTCAAGTGTTTTCTAATAAAAAAAGGATTCTTTTTTTTCCCTCCTAGTTTGGTATACAGACTGACCTTTTTCTATTCACAGTTTTAAAGGAACAGTAAATATTTTACAGCCAGTGGAAGTGTCAGCACCGTAAGACTTTCTGCTATTGACATTATTTAACCGTGCTGGCTATGGAGCCAAATGTGACAGGGCAGGAGTTTGAGGCTGTGCCGATGCCTGCGTTTGCCCGGGTGTGTAAACAAGCTCACTCGTGTGCATTTGTGTGTGCACTTGTATGCATTTGGAAAGGAACATTCCTGGGAGTTTTTTGCTTTGTTTTCACATCATGTTGTTGTCATGTCGTTCAAAGAGGGAGGGGCACCCTGTATGTGCAGACAGAAGAGCCTGTAATAAACTACTCTCCAGAAGGGATACACCAAACGAAGGCAGCCACCATATCAGAAAAACTCTGTTTAGTCTCTCTCTGCTTTTCAGCTATGGAGCCGATGAGACCATAGCCAGATTGATTAATCATGAAGAAAATAACCAGAAAGTTATTTCACACATGTGAGCGTGAAACTTCACCCTCCAACCATAAGGCACCAAAATGAGCCTAGCTGTACATGGGTTTTGGCAGAGGTGTACACAGCATAGCCTGATGTGCTCCTCAACAAAAGCCAGACAGGCTCTAGACTCAGATATTCCAAAACACGTTCTGGACTACGTGGGCAATCACACGTGTGAGTAGCTGTGACAAAGTACAGTTATCTTAGAGAGTCAGCTTCACCCCATGAGCGAGAAGGAACCAAAGATGCTCATCCAGCTCTAAGACATAGCTCTTCTTCAGGACAGAGCAGTAAGTCTAATCCCTATGTACAGCACTTGTATGAGTTAGGGGTATGAATTACGTATGAATTAGGGGTAGCTAATCCACACCAGTTACATTGGTGTGTGATACTGGTACAAAATATTGGAATCCACCAGCGAAAACTTTCACTAACGACACGAATAACAATTAAAAAAAAACCTGACTGGAATAACACAACTGTTATTTGCTATTACTTGTTGCTATCATGAAGAAAAATAATCATACTGGAAAAAGTTCCACTTTCTCTCCTTCACATTATAAAGAACTACTTTCAGCTGGCTGGGTACTGTGAACAGGAGATGGTGATGTAGCTCCTACGATTCTGTTGTGACTGCACCAATTCACCTTATAAATCTAAGGAATTAGTAACATCTCTGTCTACTTCTTTGGAAAATGCATATAATTCATCCATTACAAGGAGAATGTGAGGCTTAAGGAGTGGTCCTAGTCGAGATAATCCTAAATTTTGTGTTCAAAATTTATTGCTGTGCTAGAGCTGTTCAGCGAAGCAAAAATATTTTCATTTTTCTCCATGGGAAAGGTATCTCTTTCCTATAAGACAGCCTTCAAGAAACAAGATGTTATCTTTAAAAAAAGTTTGGGTTTTGCAATGAAAATATTTTCAAAAGTGAAAAATATTGTTTTCACTATAATTTCTTACATGAAAAATCCCGTAATTCCCAATTTGCTGTACTTGTAATGTGCTTCAGCTGCTTCAGTGAAAAAACCCCACCAGTATAAGAGCAAATACTATAATTATAGCATAGGAAGGATTTATATACTATGCATTGTGAGGCCCCATGAATTTCAGAAGAGCTGCTCTTAGCTGGACTTTTATGAAGTACAATTGGAATATGCAGGCAAAACCAAACATCTAATTCATTTGCTGCTGTCTTATCAGCAGAAATTATTTTGTAAAGTCACTAGGGGGAGGGGGTGTGTGTTTTGGTTTGGTTTTAGTTGTTTGGCTTTGTTTAAAAGCCTATAACTTTGCCAAACCACCCAAGTTTTATTTAGAAAAAGGGGTGACATAGGATCTGTGAAGTGAAACTCAGTGTCAGTAAAGCTGGTCAGAAATCACCAAAAGGAGAAAGTTGGGTTTTTTTTTTTGGCTAAAACCAGTCACTCTGCATGAGTCAGCAAACTTCACAGACAAAAAAAACCCACCCTAAATGTAAAAATTGCTTGCTCTCCTGACTCTGAAAGTATTGTTTTTCTTTCAAGCATAACTGGCAAACTTCAGGCATCTTCACAATGTAATTTTAGAATTTACTACTTCTGAAGGTACGGCCCCCAGTGAAGATATCGCAGCAAAAGTACAAGATGACAAGAGATTTGCACATGCTTCTAACATGGGAACTCTCTGAAAAGAAAGTGTAGACCAGTGTTTGGATATGAAAAAGGAAGTGCTTTCTCCTTTCCGTATTCACAGCAGATCTTGAGATGTCTATCCGTTCAAAGTAAAAGTTCTATGAGTTTGCTTTCTGAAGAGCGAGACATTCCTCGTTGCCTTTTAGCAGAATGGATCACAGATCAAAGGGTGGTTGTCCAGGTGGGTCAGAGGGAAGCACTAGCATTTTCTGACCCTCCCTTCTTGTTTACAGATAAACGCCAGATAGCTGTAAAAATGACTATCTAATGTGTTAGCAAGACTCAGGAGGAAATAGACTCAGAAGGAAATGGAATAAATAAGAGTACCTTTCTAAATTTTATGGTTCTTGAGTTTTATTAAATATAAATGCTTCTATAGTGAGTTAGAACATGTTCAGCATTATATATCTATCATATACTTGATATTAACTCATTCCATAAATTTTGATGAAAGGATTTATTCTCTGTAGAAGCCCTAAAGAAACCAGAAAGTCATCACTACAAATTCAGTAGTGAGAGAGAATATCTGCAGCAGACCATGCTACCAGGTCATCTTGTACTACATAGGAGGTAATTAAATTAGCACTGTGAAGAGTTAGACATCCCATGCTGAAAGACCCAGTCTGTAAATTCAGTATCAACCTCAAAATTATGAAGAGCGAGATTCAGTTTCTGAGCTTGTTCTTCCCTCAAATTTCACTGTAGTATGTTGCTCAAATAGGGAACCTGCTTATTTCTTCTGTTTACCATTATCTGCCTGATGAAGCAGAACTGAAAACATTGTTTTGTACTGAAACATGAATTGCTTGCTACAAAAATAAAGGTAGACCTTTCCTATACAATCTATGAAGTCAAAACAGGGATACAGAACAAGTCATTGCCAATAACTTTAACTTCATTTATCTATATTTGGCAAAAATTGTGCTGCAGCTGGAGATGAAATGCTGAGCTAAATAACTGTGGCGACGTGAGCTCCAAAACAGCAATTACTAAGCTCTGCTGCCTTGTGTAAGATTTTGCTCTTGCTTATTGTATTTAAAGCAAGCCTTTAGCTATGTACAGTACAACAAGAACTGCCTGATCAAATGTTTGATTGCAAAGCATCTCAGACCTACTGCTCATATAGTTTCGCAAGGCAAACCTGTTCTTTTTCATCACACATGAAGCCAGACTGAAGTGGTCATTTTACTGCTCTACATACCTTTTTATTGTCTCGAATGGCAAGGAATAATTAAACCTAAATTTAGGTTATCATAATGTTGCATATATTAAATATATCTCTATATATGTATATTATATATCGTGTTGTATATATTAAATTTAATTTTTAATAATATTTTAATATTATTAGAAAAGCTATTGATAGTTTGAAAAGGCTTAAGAGAAGAGCCACACAATTCCTATTCACTTCCAGAGTGAAAAAATCACCATCTCCATGATTATTTCACATTTCTTTTTGTCTACAAGAACAAATCAATCTCATATTACTACAGCTGTTCAGGGAACTGCTTACCGACACGATTTCTATCATCTAACCTTCTGAAAAAGAGGACAAAAGAGGTGGGACTTTTTTTCTGCAATGTCATGTCTCTCTTCCTGGTGGATGCCGCTCTTCTCGCATGTGAAGTCCAGGTAGGTGTAACTGTAGGTGTTCTCCAATGCTATGTAACTCAAATTGTGTGCTAATGTTACAGTGGAGCCTCACGGTAGCTTCTGTCCCAAACACGAAGCAGAGATACAAGAATTTTGAACAAGTTTTGTCATGCATTGACATAAAATCTAGGGAAATGTTGACGTTTGTGAGAAAGAAAAGGAGAAAATGGTGTGATATATGAGTGTTCTGTGAATTGTTGTAGAAAATGGATGCTGACACCATAGATTTAGCTCATTCCCAAGAAGTAATGTGTCTGAAATAATATCGCAGTGCCAGAAAGGCAAAGGTGACATAATTTTTCCAGACGACACACTATTAGTAGCAGTATTCAGTTTTTAACATAGTGAATTTCTTCCTCATTTGCCATATTTCTCACTCTTTTTTGCCTCACTTCCACAACTAGAAATCCTGATAAGGAACCTTCCCTTCTTCCAATTTCTTGGTCATTCGTGAGCCTTTTAACCCAAACTAGCACCAGTTCTTAAATATCTCAGTCATTTTCTAGATGCTGACAGCAGAACTTGTTTGGGTCTTACTGCCTTACAGCAGCTGGTTCCCAAATGTTTAGGGTCAAGGGATCATTGCTGTAATTCCAACTAATCAAAAAATACTTTAAAAAAATATATTAATATAGCTCCAGATTTCATCTACAGATACCTCCCATTACTTCATTGATATTATCAGTGAATACAAAACTACCAATCTACTGTACACAGAACTGGTGACACTTGTTCCTCATCATCTACATCCAGGAAACAACTATGTTAGTGGAAGCAGCCACCAAGATAATAGTAGCTCATATTGCTTTATTTCTCTCACACAAGGAGAAGAAATGTTTGATTTTTCTGTGCTAAGGGAGCACCAAGCTGTCTGCTTTTATGTCCTGGGATGTTTGTCCATTTATTTCAAGAGACTGCAGCCTCCTGGGAGAGGTAGGAGTGCGAAGCTGGTCACCTTCTCTGTTTCTGAGACTGCCTTATTTAATGGAATAATAATAGCCTGTCAACACTTGGCTTCTCTGTGTATCCATACTATGGGTCACTCTTGCACTTCCATAGGGAAAATGTAGAAATATTTCAAAGTATTAACCTACAACTGCATCATCATCAAGATAATCTACAAGTTATAGTTGTGCTCATAGTAGTTGTTACTATCAAAGATCTTTCAGAATAAAGAACTGCTGAGCAAAAGCATCTAGCAGCCATTTACATCCATACACCTGATCTGTTGTACTCAGTGAAAAGCTAATGCCAAAGACCCTCCAGCCAGTGAGTAGGTTGGTCATCACTTGCTTTTCACAGCCAAGTCTTTGCACCTTAAAGGAGATGAAAACCATATCACGGCTTACTTTTCCTTTGCAGAGGTACCAAGAAATGGCAGAGTTAAACATTCCAGCCACCGTCATTTTAAACGCAGTAAGCCAGATGAGCTGAAGAATCCCAGCAGCATTGCTAACGATTTCAAAGTACAGTCCTCTTTTTCTGTTTTTACATCAGAAAAGTCATCCTTACGTTGACTCCCTGATAAAAGAGAGACTGCTCAAAAACTTCCAGGGTAATCTAACTTGCACCAGAGGCTGCAAGACATTAACTGACTGGGTGTTACTGATGTTACGCTCTGATATATGGCTCTCCACTTTAAAGTCTTACGAACATCACACATGTTGGATATTGTTTGGGCTGTGGTGCTTCAACATAACATGAAGCAGGAACTACACCAGCACATAATTTACAATGGAGGGTCTATGTTTTACTTTCACATGTAGAACACATATAGAATTCTTCCTTTTAAAGTAAAGCTTCCTTGTCCATACATCACACACCACTAATCACTACCACTTAGGCATCCTGAGGAAAATTATGTACCATGTATCACAAAACCTGACAGGGCAAACAACTGAAATTGAACACATCTGTACAAATTGTGAAGAAACTGCAGGACTGTTATGCAAACAATAATAATGGTAGCCACATTTATTTTCTAAAAATGGAATAATTCCCCTGCCATTTACCAGTTTAGTATATAACAACCCTACAAGTCTTCAAACCACTCTTCCTGAGTGATTCTGAGACCCAGATCAAGTGCATAACAAAGTAACAGCCTGACTAATTCCTTGTACTCAGCAGGATAATACCACTGAGGAATCTTCTCCTTGTTAACAAGGTTGTATTCTGATGAAGACGTACACTCACACAAATCTCTGATGGCATTTACTCTCCATATTGAGATCTGCTTTCCATTATCTCCATTATTGCCACCTTTTATATCTTGTATTCTATTCTTAGGAAAGACTATGGGGTTGAAACTCGTGTTAATGCATACAATTACCATGGTAATGGAAACATTTGGTATCTCCTTCAATTTCCTGGAATGTATTCAGTACTCTTGGTTTGCTGTACTGCTTTCCTCCTCTTGACTATGGTGAGACTGAGGGGTGACCTCATTAATGTCTATATGTATGTGAAGGGTGGGTGTCAGGAGGATGGAGCCAGGCTCTTCTCAGTGTCATCTAGTGATAGGACGAGGGGCAATGG
>JAOXOE010000256.1:58701836-58770320 GCA_028565055.1 Phoeniculus purpureus
TGCAGGGACCGGGGCTCTTCCTGCTTGCGCCGGGGTCCCGGCCGCTTCTTGCTTCAGGCTGCGGCGGTCCCCGCGGTGCTGAGGTCTCTGCAGTACCGTGGCTAGCTCTTGCCCCGGCTAGCTGCCGGTTACAGGAGCGGAAGGGAGCGGACCCGGTGAGGCCCCTTCGCTACCCCCCCACCACCCCTAGCAAGGGTCGGGGGGGAAGAAACACGAGGCTGAAAGCCCCGTGCCCGGGCTGCCTGTGCAGCGGGAAAAGAGGACCAGGAACTCACTCCCTGGTCTTTTATACAGTCCTGACCACGGGACTTTGGGAAAGGTCACTTCCCCTGGGACAGTTCTTGGGGGGGAAAGTCCTCCTAAAGCCACAGAACGTTTTCTTTTCTTCATGAAAGCACAAACCTGTAAGTCTGAAAATTCTATAATTTTCAAACCACAATAAGAACCTTCGTGAGGAAATTATTATAGTTTCATGGAGTTTCTAATACATTCTTCTGAGCAATCTGGTACTGGTCACTCTCAGCACTAAGATAATAAGACACACAGATTTCTATACCTGACCAAGTAAAACTGTTCTGTGGAAACAAGTCGTATGACATATGCTGTAGATATTCTAAAGACCCATAGTGATGGTGCCAGATGGCAGGTGGTAACCCATAGCCTACGTTATTTCAATTCATTTTATTACATTTAGTTTCTGAATGTCATATTAAAAAAAATCATATATAATACATTTAACTTTAAAAATATAATATAGTATGTATTCAAAACTGTGTTATGTATAGTCTATATTTTTATATATATACTGTATATTTTATATATAGTATGTTTTTATATATACTATATTTTTACATATACTATATATTTTTATAGTTTTTCTTGGTTTTTTAGTTTTATTGCTCAAAGCTATTGAGGTTGTAAAGTCCTTTTTGATCAATATAGGGATCTGGGGCTTTTCAGTCTAGACAAGAGGAGGCTGAGGGGAGACCTCACTGCTCTCCACAACTACCTGAATGGAAATTGTAGTGAGGCAGAGGTGTTGCCCTCTTCTCCCTAATGACTAGCAATAAGATGATAGGAAATGGGGTCAAGTTGTGCCACGGATGTTCATATTGGATATTAGGAAAATCTTGTTCACAGAAAGATTTGCAAGTCATTAGAACAGGTTGCCCAGGGAGGTGATGGAGGCACTGTCCATTCAGGGGTTCAAAAAACAGGTAGAACAAATTTTCAGATGATTTGGTGTAAGGCAGATGTTAGGCATTGATGATTTTGAAGGTCTTTTCCCATCTTGATGATGTTATGATTTTATGAAATATATTCATAGATCAGGAGATAATGTTTATTTTATAACTTTAGGTATAAAAACAAGCACCCAGGGGGAATAATGTCCAATTTTTCTATTAATGAACCTGGTTCCATGACAATGCAACTTCTTTGGCTGCTTTCTTGACAAGTCTGTGGCGTAATTGTCAGACTAGACCAGAACGCTTTATCCGCAAAAGTAAGCTGCGGGACTCTTGAGGATTTGTATTCATTTGGAATCAGTTTGGTTTTCAACAAGGATTTTTTGTCATTGTTTTCCATACAGACATGGCCCAGAAATGGGACAAGGATTTGAAAAAGAAATTTTTGTAGATCTAGTCAGTGCTGTAGATGACAAATTAGTGTTTCCAAACCAAAATGTACTCCTTATTTCCACCCTGTGACATCGTGCTCTCCCAGGGAAGTCTCCCCTTGCTGTTGAGGCAACTGTGAGAATTACAGATAACATCCTGTGTCCAAAGCTACAATAAGATTTAAGTTAGAATTAAGGTCTTATGAAGCCCCAAAGAGAATTCCTGAGAAATATATGAAGCTGCTCATTTCAGTCAATCTCTACTTTTTCCTTTACATGCTCAGAACACATAGAAAATATTAGAAAGATAATTTAAATTATAGCAAAGCTATTCTCCCTCTATATAGCCCACAGAAAGAATCTATATTTCCTGTCCAGAAAGGATGAAATGGAAGGGTATTTGCACAGAACCTTCAACAAATGTCCTTCCTCTAAACAGCTTTTACAAAGTTTTCAAAGTAAAGCAAGGTGATGCAAATTCTAGGCTTTGGATTTCTCAATGTAAAATAGAAACCAATAAGACAAAAATAATATAAGGAAAAATTGAAGGAAAAAAAAGACAGTTCCAAATGGCTTAACATACCCAGAGAGAAACAAAGGGTGTGAATTCAGTGATTTGATTTTAGAAATAAAAATTTAAGCCAAAATAAGAGAAAAATAGCCTTTATTACTTTTGCTGTCAAAGACATTTTTTAAATAATTAGATTAAAACTATAAAAGGCCTTCAAAATTCCTTTCAAGCTCTTTTTTTTTCTACTTATTTCTCCAAAGGTTAAAAAGTGTGTAATGTTTCCTTTCTGGCCAAACACCTGTCAAATTCCTATTATAGTTAGGTTTTAATTAGGAGCAGGAACTAATACCCTACTAATTAATTATCTTCCTTTCCCAATTCCTCTGCTGCCTCCTCTTCTACAAAGATAACCCACGAAATGGGATTGTTGTACAGCCATGAAATTTTCCAAAATAAGACTCTGAAGATAATAAACAGTTGAACACTCAAAAATCTAATATATTCAAATTTATTCATATACTCTTAATTAATGATTAAATTTTTTTGGAACTGAATATCTTGAACAACATTGCATTTAAACAGCATAATTCCTTGTGTCTGATAACACGGTTGCTATGTATCTGTGTCTGCAGATTGTATATGAATTGCTTGAGTGAAAGCAAAAACACATCTCATCTTTTAATGTGGACTGTCTTTTGTTCACATTAGATTGCTCTGCTGATATAAAGGTATGATTTCCATGTGCTTTGGTCTGCGATTCACTAAACTCTTTGTTTTCTGTTAATTCCAGTGACCGCAGAGACTGTACAGTTCATTCAGGCAGGAACATCCCTAATCTATTCTCCAAAGCTTTTCTCCATCAATACAATCTCCTGCATCACAGTTCTTCATCAGTATTAAATTAAAAACCTGCTGCAAAGAGAAGTGAAAGAGAACTACAGAGTAAAATGTGCTTAATGGGCTCTTAAAAACAGCTGATCTTGCCTGACAGTGGGCAAAGGATGCAGAAATTTGAAGAGATGTACTTTTCAACGTCTCCAGACAAGGAGACTTCACAACCCCTGTTCCAGTGCTCTGTCACACTGTGAAGATCCTTCTTACATCTATGTGGAACCTCTTCTGTTCCAGCTTACACCCATGGCCCCTTGTCCTATCATTGGATGCCACAGAGCAAAGCCTGGCTCCATCCTTCTGAAACCCGCCCTTTCCTATTTATAACCATTAATGAGGTCACCCCTCAGTCTCCTCTTCTCCAAGCTAAAGAGCTCCAGCTCCCTCAGCCTTTCCTCATAAGAGGGGTGTTCCACCTCCTTCATCATCTTCACGGCACTGCGCTGGACTCTCTCCAGCACTTCTGGGTCCTGCTTGAATTGAGGGGCCCAGAACTGGACATAATATTACAGATGCGGTCTCACCAAGGCAGAGTAGATGGGGAGGAGGACCTCTCTCCATTTGGTAAACACCCCCATTCAGATCCACCCCAGGATGCCGTTGACCTCCTTGCACAAGGGCGCATTGCTGCTTTATGGTCATCCTGCTGTCCACCAGGACTCCCAGTTCTCTTCCTCCTACACTGCTCTCCAACAGGTCAGTCCCCAACCTATACTGGTACCTGGGGTGGTTATTGCCCGGATGCAAGATTCCACACTTACCCTTGTTATAGTTCATTAAATTTCTCCTTGCCCAACTCTCTAGCTGGTCCAGGTCCTGCTGAATGGCAGCACAGCCTGCTGGGGTGTTGGCCATTCCTCGCAGCTTTCTGTCATCAGCAAACTTGCTGACAGTGCACTCTAATACCTCATCCAAGTCATTAAATAATAGATTGAATAGTACTGGTCCCAGTGTTGACCTCTGGGTGACTCCACTAGATACAGGCTCCACCCACTCTCTTATTCTGAAGGAAAAAAAAAATAGAAGCACTTAGGGTCTACCTTAGAACAGTATTTCAGTGTGTTTCCAAGCCAGATATTCTGCACTACTATCCCTGAAGCACCTCCAGGGCATGTTCACCTGTATTATATTGCTTTGCCTCCAAATGAAATGTTCTAGTGCCATCATATCTCACAATACTACTTTCAAGAGATCACAGCAGTTCCAGAATTTGATGAACACCCAAATAAGATATTCCTGGATTCTATTATCTTTTTTGTCATCTAGAAATTTGGTCGTGCTGTCAGAGTTAAAATTAATGTACCAAGATTTTAGAAGCTCTATAAAAATTGAATATCATTATGCCTTTATTGTAAGTTGCGCTTATTTTTAAGCTGAATGACAGAAGTCATTCATCAAATAACTGTTATTTATACAACAGGTTTTATTTTTATTAGCTGTTTTATCTTAGTTATTCACCCAGCTTCACAAGCTAAGATCTTGCAAAGACTTCCAATACTTTCCTCCAGTTAGATCATTCTTTGAAACAATAGAGGGACCAGACTCTGATGTAGCTACATCTTTTACTAAATTCTAGCTTTTACTAAATGCTAGCTTTAACATTTAAGCAATTGTACACGGCATTGACATACTAAATATAAAAACAATTTACCCTTCTGACAGTCACCAACGTAATCATATGACTGAGAAATTTCTTTACCATTGATACTGGGTTTGGTTCTTTGATGGGCAGGTCTTGTAGTTGAAGGTCTGACATCTACCAGAGCAACAAAGAGAAGAAAAAGATGACTTATAATGTGTGAAAGCTGAAGATGAATTAAAAGATTTATTAAAACACAGTTTTAAAATTCTAAACTAAGTATCTGTCATTGGCCAACACTGGAGGCAGGGCATTGGGCTCAACCCAGATGGAGAACTGACCCAATTTAAAGTAGCTCAATTTATGCTCTACTCATTGGTTTAGATAAGGATATACTATCAGACAGTGCTTAATGTACACTTAATTCATTTTTGCCTGGGGGCAAATCTACTTTATGGCCACCCATATTTAAATAGAGATAGCTCTTTTCCTGCAGCTTTCAATGCATCAAATGTTAGGATTTTATTAATATGCTGGGAAATGTATTGGCATTATATTCCATAAAGTGATACCAATCTCTGCTAGGATGAAAGTAATTTAAAAGCTACTGCTTTATAAAATAGTTTTACAGACTTATTAAAGTAATTATCTCTATAATAGAGACAGAATTGCTCTTACACTAAAGTCTAAAGCACTTTACAGCTGTATTTCTTAACCAGAATAGTGCTTTAAATCAATTATATCCTGTTACAATGATCTTTATGCTAAAATACACAGTTTGTGGCATTTCTGTAAAAGCAATTAGTAGTAATCCTTTAACACAGACTCCATACATTCTGCATACTGTATATGTGAATGTGTAAAACATACCGTACCCTTAAGAAGCATTTTAAAATCATTTAATTGCTGCCATAAATAATTTAAATGAATTTTAGCCTGAGTAATTACTTTTGATTAGTTCAGTGTGCTGTTTTACCTAATACATTGTGTTTTTTCTAGTTGACCAAGACTTTAATAACAAATTACAAGAGGGTGTGGGAGAGAATGTGTAGTACAACTAGCAGTTTTTGTACGTGAAGTGTCCTGAACAAAGTTAATGAATTCAAACAGCAGCATTTGAAATGGCATCTGGTTGAGGCAACTTGAAGTAATTTTATAGTCCTAAAATGCTCTCTAACTAATCTGTTCAGGCTTCTTAAATATGTACTTTTATATTGTTATTATTTGAAGTAAAACACATTTGTTTAAAGTCTATGGTGACTGGTGTCTTCAGGATATATTCTCTTTAGACTTCTTAAAAAACTTATATGCTATTCTTCTTCCTTAAAAATGTTGCAATTGAACCTTCTGTCTTAAGAGGAGAAAAACCAGGTGTACTCTTTGATGGGTAAAAGTCTGGATGGCCAAGCCCAGAGAGTTAATGTTGAATGGAGTTAAACCAGGTTGGCAGCCAGTAACAAGCAGCGTTCCCCGAGGTTTCTTACTGGGGCTGGTCTTTTTTAGCATCTTTATCAGTTACCTGGACGAGGGGATTGAATGCACTCTCAGCAAGTTTGCAGAAGACACTAAATGGGGCAGGTGTGTTGATCTGCCTCAGGACAGAAAAGCTCTGCAGAGGGTCCTGGACAGGCTGGATTGATGGGCTGAGGACAGTTGCATGACATTTAATGAGACCAAGTGACAGGTCCTACACTTCAGTAGACATAACCCCATGCAATGCTACAGGCTTGGGGAAGAGTAGCTGGAGAACTGCTCGGCAAAAAAGGACCTGGGAGTGCTAACTAGTAGCCAGCTGAACATGAGCCAGCAGCGTGCCCAGGAGGACAATAAGGCCAACAGCAGAAATAGATCCGTCTATACAGCCTACCTCTGCATAGCCATAAGCCAAAGAGAACTCTCCCTGAGAAGCCCTGGGTGGAGCTATATCCTTCCAGTCCCTGTCAGAATTGTTCTTTTTATTTACTTATGATTACCAGAGACTTTCACAGTACGAATGTCTTGCTCCACCCATAATTCTCCCAGGACCTTGTTTATGTGTAAGCTTCTCAGAAAAGTCTGTGATCTCATTTAACAGAGCCATCCAGAACAGGGACTTCAGTCTGAGTACATGTCTTGGCTCAGGAGCTTCTTAGTTTACAGTCAGCTGGTTAATGTTACTCAACAAAGTTTGTGCATGTGAGTTGTTAGACCCTTTCTCCTGTTTTGTTGTTCTGCACTGTAGTTTGTTGTAATGATTACAGGCTAATGTTGTAATTATAGACTTCTTACTTTTAACTTATTTTCATGGCAACAGCTCTGGTGAGTTTTTTATTTGAAAAGTGGATACAAATTATAATGAAAATAATTACTAATTTAGGTGAATCTGTGCAAACAGATCAGTAAAACGTCAAGTTAATGGCTCAGATTAAAAAGCAACCAGATATTGAATAAACTCTCTAGGTTGGAAAGTGGGCAAAAAAAAATTAATCTCTTCCCACCAAAGATTTCAATATTTGGACAAGTGATTCTGAGCAACATGCGTCAAGAACACAGAATAATTTATGCAGTGTGTGCTAAACACTTGGTTTGACTGAGAAAAGTGAGACGTCGATTTGACTCAAGGGTCTCATTCCTATGATAGTTGCAATTACCATGTTTTGTCTGTAGATCTCTGCACGTGTTCAAATGGGCAACTTGGCACCCTTAGCTTTCAGAAACCTGAAATTTTGGTCAGTGTCAGGTCAGATCAGGTTCACCACTCCTTTTTCTCACCCTTTCAAGATCCCTTTCTTTGAGGAAATGCAGGTCAATGATGAGGATACGAGTAGCAAGAAACAAGCGAAAGAGCATCCCTGAAAAAAACCTGATAACATGATAAATCACCCAAAAGATTAACATTTACATGCTCCTGCACCCTTGTTCAGAAATAGTATGCATAAGTACTGGGGTATACATCCTTTGTCACAAGGGTTTTCTCAGTCCATGAGATTCAAGTCATATCTACAGTATGAAACTGTTTCCATTGCTTGTACAGGGAGCCCAACTGTATAGTGGGACAAAAGTCATTGCATCAGCCAACCACAGATCCTAGGTACCACCCACTAGCCATTGAGAACTGGATGCCCAAGACACATCACTAAGTGAGCTAAGTTAACTTTTAACTGTGAGTTACGTCTTTCTGAGAAAGGCCGTACCAAACCAAATGCTTTTTTTGAACTTTATGAGATGTACTGTTGACAATGTCTTTGAGAATATACACTTGATCCAATGCACTTGATTAGATTTATCTCTAATACATTAAAAGATTGGAACCTCAAAGAGGTCTTTCACCTTTTGTATTTCATTAATGCTAATTTATTTATTCTCTGTGAGTTCTAGTCCTACTGTCATCACTACGACTACTAAGAATCTTCCATTGAGATTCCAGTTGATGGGATTAACACTTGCATTTAACGGGCTTGTGTTCTTTCTATAAAATGGTTTTCTACGAACAGAACTTTTAAAGAACACTGTCAGTACCCTTCTCCCCCATCTTCCATATTCTTTCTCTTCATGTTCATAAAAGATTTCTCAGCTGAACATGCCCTTTGATATTCTGTGGGTGCTGATGCTACATAATTTGATTTTAAAAGTATTAACTAAAATAAACGATGTAAACAGCACATTCAAACTGTCCATCGGAAAAATCGTTTTCTTAGTAAAAACACTGTGTGGGAAACTGATCATTGCAAGACTTGAAATACCATAGATTGCTTTCTGAGATGATCTTGCACTAAATCATAAGACTGCAAGTGCTTTGTAGACTTAACAAATTATGAATGTTGCATGCAAACATCAATTCTATTTCAAAAATGCAAAGAAATCTAATATGCTAGAGGCGGTTTTCTCACAGTACATAATAATACTACACACAGATTCAGGGAAGAAATTAAAAATAACATTGAACTGAAACAGTCAAGGGAATTTAGGTAGGCAGAACGTAATTACCCAAGCTGGAATTTGGCCAAGACACTGAGGCTAACACTCTTTCCCTTTTGAAAAGTGCCAGGAGATCTTTAATGAGAACAAGTACCCGGGGATCTCTAATGAGAACAAGGTCAAGACCTTCATTTGATATCCCAGCTGAAACACAGCAATCTCAGCAGCACCATACTACCTAACACAAGGCTGGGGCAAAAGTTCAGATCTGACTCAGAAAGAAGAGTGACACCAACAGCATCACTACCACCTTCTTCTTTCATACCTTTCTCTCCATGGTTTTCTCCCACTCTACAGCTTATCTGTTTGTCAGGCAGAGCACAACATAGGAAGACTGGTATTTCTTTTTAAATGCATTTCACTCAGCCATCGTTGTTCTCGTCTGGTAATTTCTGCTGGGTAAATCTGTCAATGGGTACTGGCTGACTATGAATGGTGGGCTAAGCAAGGACATTAAAGTGTAACCGACTCTTGACATGAGAGAACGTAATTATGATCAGAAACACGAAAGCAGAAAGTGTACCATTCTAGTAATTTTAATCACTTGCATTTGTTAGTAAAAGATCTAAATTAGTTTTGCAGTGAGTTTTCAATTGTCAGAAGAGTAATTTCTGTTTAGCAAAACATTTTAACATGCATTTTGTCAGTCCAAATACTGTATTTATTACCTCTCAAGTTCTTTGGGTTCTAAAAGTGAGATCTTGGCGATTAATGTTATAATTTCCAAGATTTTGGTTATGGCGTATTATAGTCTATTGGCATATTTTGATGTGATCATTTCTGAAACATCCACCAAAAAAAATCAAATGAAAGAAAAAAGCTAACATAATTTCAAATGCTACTGAATTCAAACCCCACATGTTAATAAATAGTCCAGTTTTCAGAGGCACTGAGCACAATCAAATTCTGTTTATTTCAAATTATTCCTACTGATGGCACATGATCACATGCTAAAAATGGGCTTGGCAGGATTAGGCCCCAAGCTGAAACAAACTAATTTAAAGACACTTCAATAGTATTTGCAAGGGCAGCAAATATAATCACAGGCAGTTGCTCTCTTATTTGTCTTCCATTTATTCATACTGGGTCAACAATGAGCACAGATGGTCCCAGATGGTGTATGGCTTGCACAGCCAGAGAACACTGTTTCTGGTTTTATTGATAAAGATACAATAACCTTAGGGTTACAGGTAGCAAGTGTGTCTTTACCCTCCAAACACTACAGATATCACTATAAGAAAAGCTCAATAGAGCTTATTAAACTATCCTTTTCCCTAATCTTTCCTGCTGACCATGTAGAAGTCTATGAGTTGACCCTCAAAACAGCACCAAAGAGAAGTGTTCCTGATGGCTCTGCACCAAATGGAAAGATAGCTTTCCCCAGCTGGAAGAGCCACACTGTCCACTCTGTGACTCTCCCAATTCCATCAGTCTATTGATGGACTTTATGCACCGTAGCATAATGGCATAATAGCTTACTTTAGCTGTAACTCCTCTTCATGCCTAGTGGATACTAAAGACCTTGTTTTTATTTTGTTTATTCTTCCAACTAATTTGTTTGTCTGTAGGATCCTCCCTTGAGGAAAAAATACAAAGCAATGAGGAGTTAGGAAATGCAAGTCAGCCACAGTGTTCTTGGCATAACAAGTTGATTCTGAGCAACACACATCGAGAACACAAAATAATTTCTGCAGAGTGTATGGTAAACACTCAGTTTGACAGAGGAACATGAGAGACAATAATTTGACTCAAGGGTCTCATTTTCTATGATATTTGCAATTACCGTGTTTTGTCTGGTTTCTTGATAGCGATGACTTGCTTTATCCTGCTTAGTAAAGAGCACTTATAAATTGTTCTGAAAATTCCTCATTCCAAAGCTTCAACATGAAAAGATTCAAGATCCATCTGATAAAGTGTTTAGAATGGCAAGGCACCAGCACCTGACAAGGGGACAAACTGACACAGGAAATACCACACAGCGACATTAGCACCTCCTATTCACCTGACTACAGAAGTTGCCACCACACCATGTAGATGGTAGTAGTGGGGAGTCCAGCCTCTTTCATCCACCTTTTCCTCACGTAAGTCTGGCCCACCTTAAACAAGGTATTTTATCCAAAGTAGAGGGGGTAGCTCACTGAATTCAGGCAACTGTCTTGAAATCTATGTGACCTCAGTTGTCTTACCTGAATTTGGAGACATTAAAATTTGTTATTTGCTATTTTCATCCACAGTGTATAAACATGTGTGTGCGTATGTCCAGTTTAACAGGGAGGATGTAATTCAAGTCTACCTAGATATTCCGATGTCTCTATGTTCCCGTCATTCAGCCTTCTTTCATGTTCCACTGAGTACCTGAACAGATGTACTACATCCAGTTCATAACAGTATGAGGCTCTTGGCCAAGACAGCACCCGGATTTAACTAATTCTTTCTGTGAAGAATTTTTTCCTGATGTTCAATCTAAAATTACCTTGTTGGAGCTTGAGACTATTCCATCTGGTTCTGTCACTAATTACATCTGAGAAGAGACCAACATCAACATCTCTACAATGTCCTTTCAGATACTTGTAGAGAATGGTGAGATCTCCTATTGCTCAACCTAAACAGCCCCAACTGTCTCAATCTCTCCTCATCAGACTTATTCTCCAGGCCCTTCCCCAGCTTCATTGCCCTCCTCTGCACTCGCTGCAGCACCTCGATGTCTCCCTTGTACTGAGGTGCCCAAACATGGACCCAGTACTCAAGGTGTGGCCTCACCAGTGCTGAATATAGTGGGACAATCATCTCCCTACTCCTGCTGGCCGCTCTATTTCTAATCCAGGCTGGGATGCCACTGGCCTTCTTGGCCACCTGGGCACAATGCTGGCTCATATTCAGCCTCCTGTCAGTTAGAACCCCCAGCTCCTTTTCCAGACTGCTCTCCAGCCACACTTCCCCCAGCCTGTACCGTTGCAGGGGGTGGTTGTAACCAAAATGCAGGACCTGACACTTGGCACTATTGAAACCCATACGATTATCCTCAGCTCATCAATGCAGTCTGTCAAGGTCCCTCTGCATAGCCTTACAACTCTCCATCAGATCGACACTCCCTGCCAACTTATCGTCTGCAAACTTACTGAGGTGCACTCAATCCTGACATCAAGATCTTTGATAAAGAAGTTGAACAGGAGTGGCCCCAGCACTGAGCCCTGGGGACACCACTCATGACTGGCCTTCAAGAGGATTTAGCTCCATTGACCACAACTCTCTGGGCCCGGCCAGCCAGCCAGCGTTCCACCCAGCAGAGTACATGCCTGTCCAAGCCACGGGCAGCCAGCTTATTCATTAGGATGGTGTGGGGGACGGTGTCAAAGGCCTTACTGAAGTCCAGAGAGATTACATTGACAGGCTTTCCCTAAGCAGGTCACCTTACCACAGAACGAGATCAGGTTTGTCGAGCAGGACCTGCCTCTTATGAGCCCATGCTGACTGGGCCTAATCGCCTGGTTGACCTTTAGTTGATCCATGATGGCTCTTGAGATTATCTGTTCCATGGTATTGAGGTGAGACTGACAGGTCTTTAGTTGCTGGAATCTTCTTTCCAGCCCTTCTTGAAGATAAGCCAGCCTCTAGTCCAATAGGACAACCCTGGTTAACCAAGATTGTGGAAAGATTGTGGAGAGTGCCTTGGCAACTATGTCCACCAGCTCCCTCAGTACTCTAGGGTATAATCCGTCTGATCCCATTGATTTACGAGCATCCAGCTCATGTAGTAGATTCATAATCATTTCCTCATGGACTATGAGGGGCCTGCCCCTTCTGTTTCCCATCCCTGTCTTCCATCTTAGGGGGCTGTACACCCAGGGTACTACTAATCTCACTATTAAAGACTGAGGCAAAGCAGGCATTAAGCAGCTCAGCCTTGTCTTGATCATTGGTCACAGTATTCCCCTCTGCATCTAACAACATGTTAAGATAATTCCTATCCCTCCTTTCAGTGTTAATGTACTTATAAATTTTATTTCTGTTGTCCTTCACCACAGCAGCCAATTTTAGTTCTAAACCCTGATACATTGGCAGGAGTATCTGAAGTTTACTAGTAATTTCTTCCTATAATTTCTTGGATCTGCAAAATTAGGCTTGAAGATTTATAGGAACACGATGCAATAGCCTATTGCTGAAAAAAGATGAGGACAAAGCTAACATCTCAGCTAAAACCTTCAGTTGTGCCAATTTACAAAGGGTTAATGAAAAAAGGCAGATTTTGTATTTTATGGGCATTGCCTCACCCACTCTTTGTTAAGATACTGACTAAGCCTCAGTATGATAGAAAAGAAACTGAAGAGGTCTTTCCTTGGCAGCAGGTCAAGAACAGCTGTGAAAATAAATGATGACTAGAGAGAGAGAAAAAAAATATGAGGTATCAGTATGCCTTATCCTACTTTTATACTGCAGATGGTGGGGTGTTTTTGAATCTCAGCACTGTGAAATAACTAACCTGGCAGGTGCACACCTGGTGGACTTCTAAGGGGAGAGATCCAACCATTATTATAGAAAATCCAGTTGTTAAAGCTGAAGAATTGCATGGCCATGCAGTTTTTGGTGGCTTGGGGTTGTTTTCTATTTTGTTAGCTGCATGCCAAATCTACATATGAAACCATGGGCAGAGATTAAAGTCTGCAAAACACTTCATACATTCGTACCACATAACTGTCCATGTTTGCATGCATTTCATACAAATATATATTTGTGAGTATATGGAGTTAATGGAAAGTCAGCCCACTTTAAGCATTTTGAAATTTATTTTAATTTTTATTTCACTTTTATCAGCTTATAATTATCAGAAGTAAAGATAACAGGAAGGAGGCTCTACCTCCAATTAAAAAAAAAATATCCCTCAACTGATGTGATTCTTTTCAACATCTGCCTCTTTTCTTTCATAGAAAGCATGCATGAATAATCAAACCACAGTGCTGCTGTTAATTGTAAAAATCATTAGTAAACTTCCAGGTGCTGTTTACTATATAGCCATTGTAATTTTCTGTCCTAAAATCAGCATCTCACCAACATCATTGTCTGCCCTGGGGCATGGGGATTGTGCAGCTCTTACATTGTCAAAGGCAGTTGCAGCCCCATTTGCTAGCAATGAAAGAAAGGCATCCACACCTGCAGCGTTTGAGGCAATAATTCCTAATATTAGCCAGACCTCATGAGGAGACGGCTTTTTTGCCAATCCTTTATGATTCAACATTTTACAATCCATTTCAAATCATTTAAATATTCTTTTATTTTGTTACTCCCACCCCATGTTTATTCTTCCCTTCATTTTTCCCTCATCCAGTAACAGACCTATGAATTAGAGACAGGCACTATAGATTCCATACCTAAGCAAATTAAAGAATTAAAAAACACCTTTTATTTTAGAGTATTAATTACTAGACCTATCCAAGAACAGGGTGGAGAGGTATTCTACAATACAGTATGAGTAAGTACAGATGAAATCTAATTCTGTCTTGGAAATAACACTGGATTTCAATCCAAAAAAAAGTTATTTCAAAGTCTGAATTGAATCTCTGGGCCAGAGGAAACTATGTCTCGTAAGCCAAGCTACAGATAGCAAGACCTCAGCTGGTTCACATCAGAGTATTTTTCCTGACTACAAGAAAGGGCTGCACCTGTTTGCACCTACCTGGGCTCTGCCTTTTTGTATTTTCAGCTATAACGCACCAGCCTTCCACAAGCCTCTAGCCCTTTCAAAAATTACTTTGAAGTTGAGAGATTTGTGTCTTTGAAATGCCTCTTGAATTGTCATCTTCTGTTGCCCCAAGAGACCCCGCTCACAGCAATTCATTCAAAGAAAATTCAAACTGTCTCAATCTTAACGTGGTTTCTGAGAAACTTCAAACTATGCTGGCTGCCCGTACATAATTTGCTAGAGGGTTGATAGTTTCATCTTCAGCATCATGCCCATAGCTTTACTGGGCTAAAATCGATGCTGAAACAACCATGACAGTTATTTTTGACCTAGCGTACTCCTGGCAGGATCAGTTCTAAGTAGCTCTTCCCAAATACAAACTTATGACTTGTGGCACGGACAAGAGAAGAGCCACCTGAATACACTCAATTAGATGCAGCATAAAAATAACATGATTTAGAAAACCCCTACTTTTGCAAGCTAGCTTGGAAGCCACTGAAGCTGCTAGGAAGGGAAAAAGGTCACAGCACTGTAGCACAAGGAAGACAGTGGAGGATCTGACTTTTATAAAGCTGGATTCCCCCAAAACCATTTGGGGTCCCTGGGAACTGGTGAACGCAGCCAATCTGAAAAGAGGCAGGGATGAGAAAACTAGAGGCATTTTTCAACAACAGCAGCAGGAGAGAAGGCCAATACGAAAAGGATGTACTACGAGGGCTTCATCCAGCATAGCGTGCTTTAAAAACAGCACTGTTCAGCAAAGCATTTAAGTACTTATTTAATGGCTACTGCTTGATTAAGATGAAGTCACTGGCACGTAAATCCTGCCAGACTTAAAGGCTGACATGCTCAGAGGTGCGTTATTGAACTGGGGCCCAAGCAATACTGACAATTAGGAAGCAATTCTAAAACCTCTAAAATATATTGGTGTATTTGTAACAGATTGCATTGTCTTCCATAATAAAGAAGGCTCTGCCTTTTCACCAAAGCAACAATGAATTGTCTGGTAACATTTTCATCGTGACTAGCTATTTTCTAAGCTATTTGATCTTGCCTTTCATGAGTTCATATACATAAGCTTTCTTCTGATAACAAGGAGAATTAGTAATACAAATATGTTCTTTGAAAATACTCTTTATTTTCTTAGAAATATTTTTTCACAAGATACTATTTAAAAGATACGACTAAAATGCACAAGAGCTAGGGAACAGTCATCACTGTGGACAGTATTTCTGCATTTCTCAGTGTTGGCCTGTCTCTATCTTCGGAATTTTACTTATGACCTGACACCTTTGCACATCCCTTTGGAAATTCTGACAAAAAGTCAGAATTGATTTAGTGTTTTCAAACAGGTTTACATCCTGAATCATCTTAAGGCAAAGACCAAATATTTGGAAATATTTGTCCCTACTTTTACTTTGTACTCAGTGGTAAAGTGCCTTGAAACGTAGTCATCTGGGAAGCCTTAAGATCTCTGCATATCTGAAGGCTTCCATCTGACTTCTCAAACTGTTAGTCTGATTCCAAGCACTTTGAAGTAAATGGAAAAAACTTTAGTAGACACCATTAAGTTAATGGACATCATTGGGCCTTCAGAGAACCTTTTCTGAAATAGTCTGGCTATTGTACGCTTCATCCTTAATGCTCTCTTTTGCATCCCTAGACATGTATTTAAAATCTGCTCCACCAATGATATGGTATTTACAATAAATAGGATACAGCATTATTCGCCTCCTTGGCTTCCACAGAGCATTGTTCCAGATACTCAATTGGAAGTTTTTAGAGGGTTTAATTTTCATAACTCTATGAAGTTTGTTCCAAGATTTCCAGGTGTGTCTGATCACTGAGTTATTTGTCTTTAAATCTTTCAGGGTGAATTCTTTGTAGGTGCCAACCTTGCATGTGTCTGTTAATTGATGCTCTGTTTTCACCCATGGCAATTGCACTTCATCAGCTTGCCAGACTCCAAAAGCTTGAGCCAAATTAAAAGCCCACTGCTAGCACTTCACATTCGGTAATTTTAAACCTCCACATTTAAGGTTGGCAAAGTGTTTCATACATCCCATCTTCAGCCTATGCTTTGTTTGAGATTCTCATGTTTGAAATCCTCTTTTATGTTCTGACTTACGAGTCTAATGAGTTTAGAACTTTCTGAAATTATTTTCCTGTCTTCCATGCGTTAAAAGAAGCTGAAAGTATCATACAGTGTGCTTGAGAGAGTTTTGATTTCAGACTACTTTATGTGGTGTCTGGCTACCTGGGTGAAATTAAACTTCCATTTTCTGATACTATTCAAGTACTGAGCTGCATCTGCATAACCCATCCAAGCTAGCTGCCTTGTAAGATCCCCTTTTTGTTACAACTGTTTTGCTGTATCATATTATGTAGAATTGTGTATAGTCGTGAAGATTTTGTGTCTAACTAGCAATTTGTTTACTTAATATGTAAGGAAAAAAATCTTGACTCAATCTTGAATTTGTTCCTGTGTGGGTAAAAGCATCTATGTGATTTGTTTGTGTCTTCTAGCCTTCATGATTCAGATGTTATTCCCCCTGCTAATCTTGGAAAAAAGTCAATTAGTCCATATAGGTGGTACAGAGATAAATATTACTAGTAATAATAAACTTATGACACTCCATCACAAAACCATCCGTCCAACAAAAATCTGTCATAGAGCCAAGGATACCACCAGCATTGTCCCTGTCCAGCTCCTCTGGGACCTTAACCCACCTTAGCAATGGTTCAGGACCCCATTGCAGCCTCCCTGGGGCCATGAGTCACTGCCACAGTGATGGTGTGACAATGCTGTTCTCCAGCCCTATATTTCTGTATTTCCTTTTGCTCCTGGCTAGAACCCTTGGCTGTGCTCTGGCCCCAGTCCATCACTTGGTGTATTGGGATCTTCTAGTGGATTCCATAACAGCTCATGAGAATGTTCCCCATGGGAGATAGCATGGCCAGCACTGGGATCCCCCAGCTCTGGCTTCATGATCTGAGGGTCCTTGACCTAATTATACCATATATAATGGAGATTTAATTTATGCATTTTTAAAAACCAATTTACTGAGAAACTGATTGTGACACACCCTGCAAGTGTCTCCATGCCAGTTTTAAGAATATTCCTTTTTGCACCTCTGGAAAACAGACAAGCTGATTCAGCCCACTTTATGATATCTGAAGAACATCATTAAGAATATGGTAGCATTAGAGTCCTCTACAGTGTTTAAGACATATCGAAAAGTTTTGCAGTAGGAAAGCTATGTCCTGACATACAGTAGCCACTACTGTAATTGCACTGGAGAAAGCAGGTGGTAACTCCCAATGGGCTGGTTTCCACAGAATCACAGAATGTTAGGGGTTGGATAGAATGTCCAAAGATCATAGAGTTAAAGCACCCTGCCAGAGCAGGACCAAAACTAGGGCAGATCACTCAGAAATGCATCCAGACAGGTCTTGAAAGTCTGCAGAGGAGACTCCACAACTTCTCTGGGGAGCTTGTTCCAGTGCTCTGTAACCCTTACAGTAAATAAGTTCTTCCTCATGTTGAGGTGGAACTTCCTATGAGCTTTAATCCATTGCCCTTTGTCCTACCACAAGGCACAAATGAAAAGAGGTTGTCCCTGCCTTCTTGACACCCAGCCCTCATGTGTTTATAGATATTAATTAGATCCCCTCTCAGTCTTCTCTCCAGACTAAAAAGACCCAAAGCAGCCAGCAGTGAGTGGCTGACCTGGGCAACCCCTCTTGGCATGAATATGTTCTGTTGTAGACTGTAATTGCAGCTGTAGACTGTTAGAGATAAATACATGCAGCAGTTTCAACATCATGGGGATCCCTCTCATCTCAGAAACCCTTCTGTCCTCTATACATATAAAGCTGAGACAGTGCCATGTCCCCAGGTCCATCCAGTGGCAAGGCAACTGGGCACATATTACCAGCAGATAGACAGACATGCAGACATCGCTGGCCATCTGGATCAGCAGAGAACAGCGCCTTTAACAGCATCCAGTCAGGCAAACACTCCACTCAACAAACGTGAACAGCACAGAGATTCAGTTCTGTTCCTCCTCTCCAGCTATCAGGATTCAAATCCACTGATGGAGCATGTAAATGCACAGTTTGGGTCTCCTTAGCAGCCATTCAAAAACAGTCACTGGAACTGGGCCCTGTGAGCCTGTTAGGTCAACAGCCTCTCGCTCCAGTGGCTGGCACTGAGACCTCTCCTACCTACTAGCCACTCCAACTCTACATTTGCTGGCTGTTGCGCTCAAAAGCTCAGAACAGAGAGTACACCCACACAGAGCGTAGTTATAAATAGGATTTCATAATGTTATATGGGAAACGGTTGAGAGTAGAGGGCTGTTAGACAATAAACCAACTAGCCCCCTGTTTATCCTCAGCTAGTCCCTTTAATGCATTTTGTCTTCTGTTTTCCTATACTTGTCAGTCTCAAATCTATCCTGAACCTTCCCTTTCACCACCTTTGGACTATCTCTTAACCAGTCAAAAATAAATCATGTAATCCACTTAAAATATCCTATTAGGTTTTAAACAATCCCAAAATTGTCTTTACAATCTATAGTAGTCTATGGTTTGTTAGGCAAAGACCTCCTTTCATTTGTACAGCATTGCAGGGAGCCAGTGTCTTTTACTGGCTCAGCTCAGACCCACATCAAGGACAGTGGTCTCACCATTCTCCTTGGATGGTCTCAGGAACAGCTAAAGTTTACACACGTTCAGAGGAGGAATGGCTGCACTAATAGGGGATAAATTCATAGATTGACATAGATACTCATCTCAGAAAGTCCCCAAGTGCAAGTGACTGAAGACTGCGACTGAAGACTGTGAGAACACTACAAGGAAGTATCATATACACTTGCTTTGTTCTTACACTTGTCCTCTCCGCAGCTGCTTTTGGTTAGTGTCCTAAACAAGGCATGGGGAAGATGAATCTTCGGTCTTCTCCAAGACTGCCTTACTTACAAGGCACTACTTCAGCCTTAAGGGCAATGCAGGTCTATCCCCTTCTGACACAAACCAAAGACTTGGCTCTCATTCACCTCTGCCATATCTTTCTCTACTTCAGTCCTGTTTTGTGAGAAAATAAGAAATTAAAGTACAGAAGGATAAGAGGAAGAAAGGTCTCATTGATCACATGAAGACTCCAGCAGAAGCAAGGAGGAACACTGAGCCAGATGACAGAGGAACTGATTTCAGGAGCATTTCAGGAGCATTGTGATTCTGATTGTATAACTGTGATTCTGATTGTATAATTTCTCCAGTGAAGTGATCCTGCTGTGGCAGGGGGATTGGACTAGATGATCTTTCGGGGTCCCTTCCAATCCCTAATGATTCTATGATTTCCTGTCTTGCAAATTTAAGAACAACCAGTAAAATTTCTCATTTCTGTGAGCTAAAATGCAAGCTTGATCCTCTAGCACATTATTTGCAGCACTTTTTGCAATGCTTATTTTAACCTTCTGTTATTTGAGAACAGACCAAGTCAATACAGACAACAAGGTAGAGCAGAACAGGAAAACTGAGTTACTCTGCAATCCCCAAATCTTTTCTCACAAGCTGTTTCTTCATTTAACATCTCCATTGTGTCTTCCTCCGTAAAGCACCATGTTTTCATTCTGAGTTAAAACTGAACTATTTACTGTTTAATGTGAGGGGGGGTTTACAGATTATTTAAGGCACAATTTCTGTTTATAGTCCCAGGGTATATTCTAATCACCTTTGTTTACCTCATATTCCTTTCCTAATTAACTGACAACCTATTAGCATACTTTTTTTTTATCCCAAGAGTATTAATTATACATAATTTATATCATAAGCATTTATTCCTTATCAGCTGGCTGAATAAAACATTTACCTGTTTATAGCTACTTGAGGTTAACACTTTTCTACAAAAAACTCACCTGAGACTTCCAATCAAATTATCAGATTTTTAATTTTCTGTTACATAATGATACTGTATTAGTCATTGTAGTATTTTATCCCACTCTAGGCTAAACAATCATTTAGTGGAGCAGAGTGTTGGCAGCATTAATTAACCAATGATACATGCTCAGTTGAACAATAAGCTGCGACTATAAAAATGCAAAATGAGATAATGTATAGACCTTCTGTGTTAATTCTATGCTGGAGAGCAGGACTAAAACCTGCCCTCAACTGTGCTTAGTGAGACCTACACATCCGAGATCAGGCTCTGGCTGACAACAGGGTTCTGAACATTGTCACTCTTGGGCTGTAAAATTCACCGTGATTTTGTCCTTGCCCATTTATGTCAGACATTTCTGACTGCAAGCTGCAAAAGAATCAGACGGAATAAGAAGAGGTTATAATATCAACTTAGGAAAGTAAGTTGATAAAGATATAATGACAACGGGCTTTGTGAAAGTTACTTTAGAAATGGGCGACAAATAATTGTAGATAATCTTCAAGTGAATCAAACTTGATAAACTTAACTTAGAATCTTATGTTCCTACAATTGGATTCAAGAATTTATCCCAAGCCATACCATGCTTTGGTTGTCCTGTTTGCCTCTTTTGTTTGTCTCTCACCCCTCATCCTTTGATGTTTTCTGAGCATTTGGGATTTTTTTTTAATCATTCTGTGGCTTTCTGAACCACTTCCGTGTTATTCGCCTTCCACTGTATTTTCGTATTTTTTTTCATGTTTGATTTTTATTTTTCAATTCCTTCCTGTTTCTGTGGCCCTGCCTTTCACCCTCAATCTCCAGTATCTGTTTCACTGCATCTCCTGGTTCTTTCTTCCCTACTCTGTCTCTTCTCTCATATCACTGTCCATATACTCCTCTCTCCCCAACAGTAGTTCTCTATTTACTTAGCTCTTACTTCATTTACTATTCATTATTCCTCTGTTCTTTGTACAACCGTTGTGCCTTAGAGCTCTAGCTATGGAACAGGCTTCATTGCACCAGGCATCACAGAAGCACAAAGCAAATAATGTGCCTCTGACCCAAACAGGCAGATACAAGAGAAGAAACTAAAAGAAACGATTGCTAGGTCAAACAGCATATACATGTACAGGATTGCTTTCACCCCTGTATATAGATTTTTTTAATTTACTTTAGAAGGGGAAGAATAAGGACAGAGTTGTTAAACAAAAGTACATGAGCATTTGGAAGAAAAAGAGCACAAAACAGGAGAAAAGCTGAACAGTATAGGAATAAATTTTTATGGCAGGATATCTTTAAGGGCAAAAACACGTAAGAGGAGAAGACATTGAGAAGACCATACAGGTTGCATGACACACAGTCACAATTACAAAGACAGTGACTCCGTCTTAGGGTGAGGATTCGTCTGACCAACTTAGACATCAAAAATCTAAGTAATATTCTTATTTGTTTATATAGTCAACCAACAAAGGGGGCACCTGGACCGCAGTTCATCTCTATATGTCTAAAACAGCCCAGGCTGACTGCATCAGCCTTGACAAATATCAACAAGTGGAAACAGAAAATTAAGCAAGAGGGACTCTGCAGGCATGTCCTTGATCATAAGCAGGCTCGATCTTAATTTTGTCCTGTGTGCTCCAGCAGCACAAAGTCAAACACTTCTAAGACACTTTTTGCTTCTTAACACCAATTAGAAACAGTACTGGTTTCCTAAAGATAAAATTGAACATTTAAGCTAATTACTGGTGACTACCAACTGATGGTGGGACATTTAAAGTGTTTAAAACAACAGAGTTTCTTTACTTCTGCAGATTGGATGAAGACTGATCTCCAGAGTGAAGAAATCTCTGAGTGTGACTAAATAGCTCTTTGTAGAAGGTGTTTGGTTTCTTGTTACAAGTAGTCTGCACTGAATGAAATATTTTCCACTTCCTTGGTGAAAAGAAACTAATTACTCTGGCTGGAGACGTGTCCATGGATAGGATTTATCCAGACTGACTATCTGTATTGTTGTGACCCCTCAATTCAGGAAATACTTCTTGTTTCCCTTGATGCTTTTATCTTTTTTTTAACATATTAAAAGGATCCTTAGATTTTGCAATCTATCACTTAGCAGTTTTGCTGTCTGCATCTTTTTAGAACACTTTCTGCTTACTTTGTCAGAGACAATAAGGCTTCCAGGACTTTTCACTCTTATTAGACTTTCTGATCCAGCTGGGGTTTTATTTCTCCTACTGTAGCACTAGTGTCTTTAAAGAAGCCTTGCCCAGGCAAACCTATTGAAAAGAATGAGGCTGTAGCATAGACAATGATGACACAATCTGGCTTTTCAATGCCTTTGATCCAGCTGAGGAAGCCACCAGTGTTCTTGATCCTAGAGAAAATTCAACAATATAATATTAAAAAGGTATCTCCTACTTGTACATTTAATACATAAAATTATTTAAAGACCTTCAAAATGCAGTACTGGCAGTTTATGCCTACGTGCTTAATACTGTGCAGTCTCTGCTAAGACAGCTTTTGAACTATGCTTTTACAAGTCTGATGCAACTGTTTCTCACAAGCAGTGTGTGAAGCCATTTAAGTACTATGCCTCCATCCTTCAGACTATTCTTTGTTGAGTGGACTGTGAAACCTGTGTAATTCAGTAGTAGCTGGAGATTTAAGGCACTACATGATCAGAATATCTGATTCTGTCAAATTGTCTTCAATGAAAAATGGTAGAAGGAAATGTGGAATCTTCCTCTATGTCCTCCTTAGGACCCAGAGTTCCTGTTCACCCAACTTTTATCATTCATCTCATTTTATCTTTTTGCCCATTCTTCCTTTCTCCCCTAGATTTTGTCCTCTTCTTTCTATCATGATCTGTGCTTTCAGTTCTTTTCTTTGCACAACTAGCAGTTCTCAAGTCCCTTTGGTAAATTGTTTTAAAATTCCCTGCTCCAACAGTAGCTTTTCTTTTCTGCTAGCTGACTTCAGGAGCTGGCAGCAGAGCAATCTAGATGAAACAATGGCTTTTAGAGAGGCCCCTTTGGATTTTGCTCACACAGGAAGGGAATCCCAACCAGTCTAGAGACTCTGTGGACCTTTCCAGTTCTCAGCGAAATCTATTGAAGAGACTCCTAAGCCTAATCCATCTGAAATTCATGTTAGCAGCTGCTGGACCACAAATGTTTGGCTGCTCTACAGACCACATATGGTAGCTGATGCTTCAGTAATGAATGAGAGATCTCTTGTCCACATCAGCTGTACAAAGCTTAATTATATTTCACCTTGCCCCCTTCCCAGAAATAGGTCAGCTGCACGGAAAATAAACTAATATATCTGGACAAGGGATGATGGAAGAGCATTTAGTCATTGCATGTGTTAGTAGAAACAAGGAGAAAATACCGGTTTCTAACCAAAAGGTTTTTCTAATATTGCTTTCTCTGCTGAATAATAGGCAAAGGTGTATATTTTCACCTCTGGTTTGTTCGGCAGCATTGTCTATGTAATGCATTTATTTTTTTTTGTTAGGAATTTCTGCCTGTCCTGATTTCTGTTCCAGAAGCACTCAAACTGAGAGAGCTGAGTGCATTTCTTTGTATGAATGTATATGAAGCTAAACTTGGGTATTATGAAAAACAGTTCACAAAGCCAGTAGAAAGCTATATATAAAATGATATTCTCATTTCGGATGAATCCTAAGACAAAAGGGATATAGGTAAACACAGCTGCAACATTTTTAGGCATATAATCAAAGGCACAAAAAAATATTGGAAAACTATGTTAATTATTGTAATTAAATTGTGAACAGTATTGATAGAAAAATATCTTTAAAGCATATAAAATCAAAATGAATCTTTTAACATATGGGAATTTATTCTAGAGGAAAGATGTGCCAAAACAAAAGTACTAGTTACCTACTTGCTGCTTGCTGCTAGCAGAAGTTGAAACTTAAGAGGAGCAAGAAATGGAAGAAACATTCTTCAGTTCTGGTTCACTGAATCCCATAGTTTATGAAGAAATAGGAAACTAGCATCAAAACAATAACAGAGGGTTTTTTAAAAAAAGCTTCAATGCTAAGGCAATTCCTTCTCCATCTGCAGCTCCAATGTCGTTCCCCTGTCATATCGTGTTTCTGTATCCTTTTCTTTCTTTCCACATCAGTTTTTTGATTCTGATCTTTTCCTTTCTCCCTGTAATTTTTTTTCGCCTCATGGTGAACATCACAGAAAGGAAGCGAGTGGTCAGTTTTCAATTGGACTTGCTTCCACTGGGCTTAAGCGCAAGCGTAAAATTGTATTTGTTGGTAGTAGGACATGAAATTCCATATGCAGGCTGCGGAGACAGGCAACCTCTCCCCAGATGAATTCACATTCAGAGTAGAAGCTAAACTGGACACTTTGTTCTTCCAAAATATGCCCTGACTGTGCGGGCAGCCTGAAGCAACCAGACACCTGAAGGACATCTTCATCAGCCCTTGGTCATTCTGTGGAAGGCAATTGAGACCCCACAGCAGTACTTTCTATGCTTTGTCTTTGTCAGGTTTGTGCTTCTTTTTAAACAGGTGTAACCAACACTTTGCTTTACCAGTAGCTTGCACGTACAGCTGAACGCCACGGTGCAGCACATGCGCCGGCCTTCAGCACAGCCCCTATCCTGCCCCATGCTGATCAGAGGGAAGTTGCAGCGTGTTTTATGGAGTTCACTCTATACAGGCTGTGAAAGTCACAGTAGTCCTACATGCAGTGTGACAAGTAGAGTGTGTTACCTGCTCTAAACAGTTAAGCCTTAAAGCAGGATGTGAGAAGATACTGATAGCTCCACAGATCTGAATAGCTGCCTCATAATGAGAAAGATGTGTTTTAGAGAGATGTGGGTTTTTTCTGGTTTTCAACTTAGAAACTATTTTTCTCAATTTATCTTCTGGAAAGAGGGATAACATCTTCCTTCCACAGAGAAACATTGAATTTTAAGGCAATTTGTGTGTAATACTTTGCTTTTGCATCACTTCAAATAGAACAGTTTCCCATTAAGAATAGGCAAGGATGAGCAGGCTGGAGCCACTGAACAGAGTGTGCTGGCAGAGTAGAGCAGCTGTATAATGACATTAAGACTTAGATTTTTAAAACATTCAGAAAATAAATCAAATTACAAAAGGAAAAAAAGGTCCAAAATTGCCAGAGCAGCAGAGTCACTTGGAGGTCCTTCACAAATGAAGAATTGGCTTCACCTACAGCCCTTAACTACTCCAGCTGGTCATTACTTGACTGCTAAAGCCCTTTGGACAAGTCACTAATGTTTAAATAATCCACATACAGACACTGTCTTACACCTTCCTTAGTGGACTGCTGTGTAAATGTATGGTACAATTAATTAACACTGGGACCAAAACCAGAGTCTCCAGCTTCCAAAATAAATGCTCAGCAGCATAGCCAAAAACACAGCTCCAATGGCATAAGCCAATTTATTCTCTGTTCTATTAAACTTCCACAATGTTTAGAATCACTAAATCATAGTGGTTGTGGCATGTCCCGTGATGCACTTTGATGAGTATTTCCTTACCCACTCAAACACAATTGTAAGTCTCTATTGCTACTTCCGCTATCTGACGTGGTTCTGGTCTGCTCCTAATCGTGTAAAATGGTGTAAAACTTGGCAACATACCTAACAGTGCTTGAACCTAATTAAGGCAGGTGTCTGTCTGTGTATGCGTGTGTGTCTGTGCTGAGAGTCTGAAAATAATTATTTGGTCTGTGTGTTTCTCACAGCACTGCCTGAGAGCACTCCTAACGTGCAGGCAGCTGTAGTCAGCTTAGCTTTGTAGACACGATTCATTCTCATTTACTTTCAGTCACCTGAAAGCTAATTTTCAAACATAAGCTGACTGTCTGGACTGACTGATGCAGGCACCTCTAGAAGGCAATTTGTCCTGTACTAATTGTAACTTTCAAAGAGACACAGAGTCATTTGCTCTGAGGTGGCCCATCTCTTTGATGGGCATCAATGTACTCTAGAGGTCACCTTATAAGAAAACAGGTTTTTTTCAGATGCCACTAATCACATGAGAGAGATATTTCAGAATATGATTTCAATAATGTTCAAGCACAGTACACAGTTTAAGGAGAACAGCCACAGGTAAATTCTAGAGCAGAACAAAAATTAACTCTTTTCATTTTCTATGGATGTTCTTCACAGAAATAAATTTTATTGAAATACTGCTTGGACTCCATGTGGCCAGAGGTAAGACCTGCTTGTTGGTTTCTCCTAAATATTCTCATTTTCTCAGTGGGAGGAGAAAATAATAATTTTGTTCTCTGTTCTTCAACCTTCTTGCAAAAGACAATAGTAAAGAACATTCTTTAAGGAACTAAGGATCTTATACGTGTAAATTGATCAAAAGACCACTTTTAGCAGGATAAGAACTCAACATTATAATCAGAATTAATTACATTCCAGCACCAGCTGAGTCACCCTAGGCTCCCTTTGTACCCCTTTAGTAAACAGAAAAGGGCACTTTTATAGTGTGATTGATCTGATGTCCTTTAGACTGAGATGAAACTTTGGCCTTTGGAAGGGCCAGTTTCTCTCTCAAGGAATAAGGAAGTTTATGGTTGCTAATTCAGTTACAAAGATCTCAAAAATAGACAGCAACATTTCATTCAATGAGTTTGGGGGTCATGGGGGAGGATCAATGTATTTCATATTTAACCACTTCCTAACTGAATTAAGGCAAATAAAAATGATAGTAGCCACTCAAAGGGTTTTCTCAAACAGCCACTATAAGTTCTCACTTAAAAAACATTCAGGTCACCAGACATGGCTATATACTTAGTGTAAGCTGTGTGGGGTTTTTTCACTTCATTGACTAAATTGGTATTTAGGCTGCTGTTGCCCTTGTTCACATCTCACACACACACACACACACACACACACACACACACGACCCTCCATGTGAGCTCTGACACCTGCCTCACATGTGGACAGCACAGTGAGAGGACTGGGTGTGAAGCCAGACATGTATTACTCTTAGCTGTTCAAATTTTACAGCCCATAACTGTGAACTCCACAGACCCAAAAGACCAAATCCTACCTGTTGTCTGGGATTACCTAGGATAATTTCATATCAGTTCATCTCTATCAAGAACATTGTGAGGTGCTGTTTTTATAGTACACAGATTAATACAAGAGTGACTTTTACAACAAGCATCAGCTGGATCTCTAAACATTTTAAATCATCCTACCCTTCTAAAGAGCACTGGCTCTTTAAAGGACCCTTTCTAGACTTGTAAAGTAAAAATGCGACTCTTGCTTCCCACATATTTAGAACTGTACAGGCTATTGAAATAGCATAATGTGGAAATAACTGTGGTCAGCAGGCACAGTGCATCAACTACATTTTAGCTCATTCCTGGACTGTACTTGTCTATAAGCAAGTTGTTTATAAGCAAGTTTGTTGTTTTAACATCTGTTGCCTTCTTGATATGATTACCACTTCAGATCTTCTGATTTGTTCCAAAATAATCTGAAGCAAAGACAGGCTATTTTTTTTTCCTCCTTTTCCACTCATAGCTGTAGGTAACTGATAGTAAACCAAATCTTCTCCATTACCTATCCTCACCTAAGCCAGATCCTCCGGTTGCCCCATTCGGACAGAACAACAAGACCTGAGTAATAACTCAGGTTTTGTCTGTAAAACCTGCCAGGTGCACTGCCCTGATTTATTTGTGGCTACTCTTTTCAGTGGTTCTACCACACCATCTTTGACAGTATTCACATACGGTATTGGTTGTTTCTTTATAGTTTTAATAGTCATAAAAAAAAATTTTTATAATGTTGCTAGCAGAAGACATTTTTGCTATTAGAAGTTGCCTGTTGCTCTACACTAGCAAACTTGCTTTCTGATAGCAAGATCACTTGTCAAAGGAAATGTTTCAAAGGTTTCACTGCCACCTATAATGCATATTTCATGTATGTGCTCCCATCATTACACCTGCTTTGATGGTATTCTTAAAAGTTGTGTTAAGAACCTGCAGAAAGCAAAGGATAAAGGAAGCAGAGAGAAACCTGTCTCAATTTTTAGCTAGCACCCACCCTAGAATGCTAAAAACATCTTTCAGTGTCCAGATTTCTTGAGAACATGAGACATTCTTGGAGACAGCAGAGGCCATTTGGCTCATCATGTCTCATTCCCTTTTCCATCTACACCATGATGCCTTCTAATTGTTTCTTTAATGGCCTCTGTGGTTTTGCCTTAACTATCTTGCCTAGTAAGCCATTCCACACATTTATGATTCGCTGCTTGAAAAAAATGCTTCCTGACATCTGTTCTGAATTTGTTTTTCTTTAATTTTCATTTATGCCTTCTCATTCTATCATCTGTGTTGGGCTGGAAATAGGAACCCATGTTGACATTCTCTGAATCGTTTAAATTTTATGTTCTTTAATTAAAATTCTCTCTTGAAGGAAGTCTAACCTGGTGTAGACAATATAGTACTGTGTTTAAAAAAAAGTATTACTTTTATAATCAGAAAAAATCATATATGTGTATATATAATATTCCATAGGTCACCTCATCGTCTCCTAAAGAGAAAATTCCAACATTGCTAAGGTTGATGCCTAAAGAGGCCACAAAATGCACTAAAAACCCCCTTAAAAGTATCAGGATCTAAGGGGGTTTTTTTTCTGTGATGTTTATTTTATGGTTATATTCTTCTTTAGATGTTCTAATGTTATGAGCATTATTAGAACTATAGTTTTCCCTTAGTCAGATTTTCACATTGAAATTACAATTTTTCAGAACTTTGACCTTTTCAGAAAATATGTAAAAATCTCTTAATTTGTACCACCCCAGATTGAAACATAATCCCAGCCCTTTTCAAAAGGAGAAAACACATTCTAGTTTGAGAGCTACACTAGGACTTTCTGACACTAGTGGACCATTTCAAGCTCAAGATCTTTACGCTCTATGCTTCACTGATTAGTGATCACCGAAATCATTTAGGATCAAGTTGTTTGGTACATTTACTCCCTCTTGTTACTATCTCCTCTCCTTTTTGGCTCCTGAATTTTTTTCCTTTCCTTCTGTAAAACAATGGCCAAAGTGCCAAGGTGATACTTGTGTTTCACACAACACAGTCAAAAACAGCATTAACATTAAAAGCTATTTAATTCTGACCGTTTGATTTAACTGATGAACAGATTTCTCCACAGTTCTTCCACCTGGTATCCTTGGGCAAGCTTTTCACACCATAGGTCTTGAGGAGCATTGCCTGTTCTAGTCTGGTGGGCAAGCAGCCTCCTTGGAAAGGACCAAAACAATAATGCAAACTATTGTTCTCAAAAAACATAAACAATGATGGAAATCCTCCTCTGGGATTCAGTGGCATCTTGATACCTCTGCAATACACCATGAGACAATACACTGTTAGATTCTTACAGTAAAAATCTTACTTGTTAAAACATCTATTGTTTTCAGTCCATTGAATATGGAAAGAAGAGAAAAAGAAGTGAAGACTGTAAAACTGATTAAAAAAATTAAATGATAAACTTGATCATTCTCAGTAATTCCTTTCTGTTAGTAGTCAACTAAATACCAATTTTAGATCCCGTTTCTGAGGATGTGATTGATTGTGAGGAGTCAGGTTCTGGAGGTTCTCTGAGCCTGTATGCAGAAGGAAGAGAACTCCTCCTTCTTTCTAAGCAGATTAGAAGTAGTGCAAAAAGCAAAGGACAAAGTAGGTTGCCAAAATGGGTAAACACTAACCCCTCTCAAACAATTTAAGCAGTAACTCTTTTCTGCTTTTCTTTAGCACCTTTCTGCTTATATCTTAGCAACCTTTGCCAAATTCTTATTGCCTTCCTTTTTGATACTCTTGCCAATACTCTGATCTTTTCTGCCAATGTTCTAAGTGTGTGCTCTGATGAAGTCATGTATTGTTACCCAAGACCATAATAGGACCCAGGAGTTTTGATGCACCATATTTGAGTGGAGTATCCTCCAGAATTTTGCAGTTTCTGCTGCTTTTTGGGCCAACAGCCTTGACTGTGGAATTTAGAGGAGTTTCAGAAACTTACACAGAAACAAAGCAATTCAGAATCAGTTTAACAGAACCAGAAGCAATAGCCATCTCGAGAATTTTCCAGGGCAATTTGTCTTGGTTCGTATGCCCAAAATTCATTTTGTTAGTGACTGATCTTTAGTAGAACTGTGTAATGAATGGACAGCTAGGTTAATGTCAATGTGCTGTTAGAGACAGAAGCCAAAAATTCTCTTTAATGTCATCTCATTAGGAAGCCCCCGTGTAAGCATCTTTCCTGGAATACTGTGAGAATCTGTGCGCCAAGGCTGGTGGGAGGGATCCTCCACCAGCTGCCAAACATGACATTTCTGGACAGGCTGCTGAACCCTCAGCAGGTGACATCTGTGAAGCAGCCTTTCATCTTCCTGTCTCTCAATGGCTGGATACCTGCATGGGGCATGGATCCCAGAGAGGTTCTATGAATGCAGCCTGTCTCTTTCTCCCAGCTGGGCTTCCACAGCCACAGGCTGAGGATCCCAGTATTTGAGCTTCCAGTGTCAACATCTGCTCTCAGAGCCTCTTTTGTCCATTTCTCTCTTTATGTGCTGACAGCTAAAGCCCAGTCCAGCCAATATAAACTGTCTGCAATCAACAGAACACAATCTACTGACTGTTTACGGCTTACAAGCACTAGGTATATTTTTTTTACTTCTGCAGTGTATTTAACTGAATAGGAAAGTGATGAACCAGAAGAAAGGATTGAGAAGTTTAGAAGTTTTTAACTTTCTATATAAAAAGAGATCAAAGCTTCAAAACATGATCTGAGTGAAAATTTACTTATGATGATAAGAACATGAGAACAATTTAAAATTTTAAAGCATAGATGCACCACTGGCAGTTTTCTTGCATAGAATCTCCTGTTAAATGAACTATTTTCTGAAAAGGGAAAAATATCTTAAAATGGAAAATATAGAAAAGCTGTATGCATTTTCCTTTTCACAAAGCCACCAAAAAGGCAAGCATCTTTTCATGAAATTCCAAGTGATGCTAAGCGTAATTTATTCATCACAATTAGTGTTATCGCAATGACTACTAAATGAATTGCTAATGACTGGCCACCCAATTTTAAAGTGTTACCTATCCATCTGTCTGTTTTCCTAAAGGTACTTTTCATAACATGTGTTTCTTTTGTCTCTTTGGATGCCACTAGGAAAGGCATAGTCACCTATCAGAAGGACATTCAAATAAGTAACAAGCAGAAAATCACTCATGAGTACTTCTGAGTCTTTGCTAGATACTTCTGGTTTGCTTTTCTTTATGGAGGAAGCAATGCTTTACCTCAGTGCTGGACAAATATGTGAAGATTATTTCTTGTGTTCAAACAATAAGGATAGGAAGGGTGAGGTCTGGATGCTTCTCTTACCTCTGCCTCAGGCAACCAGCTCTCCATGACCTTAAGCCTTTCAGAATAGAAACAGAACCTAAGAAAGTATTTTAGGGTTGAAATGTCATTGAATTTCAAATTTGGGTCCTATATAGTTATGATTAGATTTGGGTCGTACATAATCTTTAAATAAATCAACCACAACCTTTAAGCTTTGCTTTTTAGAGTTTTTAAAATGAGCATCCAACAAGCATTATCTGATAACTCATCTATACCTCTTCGTAATGTACACTGTGAGACTAAAGGATCTTAGTTACTATGAGGTAGAGCCATCTTCATGGAATTCATCCTCCCGAGATTCATCCACGATGAAACTATTCAATGATGTTTTCTTCTACCACTTCTTTTCAGGTGGTCAGTGCCAAGATTTGCTAAAACATATGTAATAGTTGCTATGGACACAGAAGCACTTGACAGGAAACATTGCACTGTCCACAAAATGTGATCTGTGCATAGCAAAACACCTGGCCTGGCCCCAGCAGTGGCCCTATACCTGCTCCTCTGCACATACAGCCTGTTTGAAGAGACACCGTGCATAGCAATGAAGATCTGACTTGTAGTAGGACAGGATAGAAGCCTGAAAAGGGTAGATCTTAGAAGGCCATCTGTGAGCAGGATAGGTCCCAAGAGTTATTCTCACTACAGGGAAATAAATAGCAAGTTTCTGTATCAGTATAGTTCAGAAAACAAGACCTAATACCTGGATAACATATTCAGTATGAATGGAAAGGAGACCTGTGACCAGACTTGTAACCCTAAAAAATAATTTAGGTTTATGTCATGGCTGTAAAAATAAAAATATATTTACCATTAATAAAAGCATTTAGAAATTAATTTAAAATTTCAGGAACTAATCAATAGTCTCCATTCCTGGATATCTTCCTGTGTGACTTGATCTAGGTGATCCTGCTGTGGCAGGGGGATTGGACAAGATGATGTTTTGAGGTACCTTCCAACCCCTAATGATTTTATGATTCTATGAGTGTACAGACCTCAGTCATCTCTTGTGTTTCTACTTACATTCAATCACGATTTTTCAATCTCTGTTAAATTTCCAGTTCAAAATCCATACCCAGGTAAAGTGCCATCTCTACAAACAGATTCTCTGGAGAACATCGGCAGCCTTTTCCTTAGTGTTCACCAGCATGAAGGGAGGGGAACCACCTGAACCTCGCTTTTCAAAAACAGTTGTCTTAAAATTACACAGTCTCCAGTTCTTCTAGATTATTGGAATACAAATATTCTATGAAGAACAAAATTATCAGCTGTCCAAGATATTAATGTGTTGCATGTCAGACATGCTGGTTAGTGAAGAACATTCTCTGGACAAATACAGGAATACAAATTGAGATAGGTCAGCCTTGAATAAAAATGTGAATCTTTAAACGTGTTGGCCAAATGCATGCATAATTTTTAAAAGTTGGTTTTGGGTTTTGGGTTTTTAAAAAGTTATTGTAAAGGAATTCATCTGCATGATAATCTTAGTGGAAATGATAATGCCTTCCATCTGATTCTAATTTACTGTTAGAAAAATGTCAAGAAAGGAAGGGCAGAATCTTTTAATGTTTGTTTTTGCTGTTTGAAAATGCTCTAAGAAAGGCACTGTGACTCTGGTGGGGGCTCTTTGATGGAAGTTTTTATGAAGTTAATGTTGCGGAGAGATGGTCGGAAGCCCCAACAAGTGGACTGTGGTGTGTCGAATGGTCAAACGATTCCATCTGTAGTTAAATCTGCTACTGGAAGCATTTATCAACCTCCCAGTTGTTTAATTTGGGATCCTGCTGCTCCCACAGTCTATCTGGATTTTGTCATTTACTACAGTAGCACCCTTGCTAGGTATGGAAAGAAAAGCAAAACCATGCAAGTGGTTCGGCTGCTTCAGATACTCTTATTCAGAAACCAAAATATCGTTAAAAAAATTCTTCTAGCTTTCTTGCTTTAATCATATAATCTTTTTATTAGATGAGTTAGGAGGATTGCAGTGACGGATTCTTCAGAAACTTTCCTGATAGAGTTAAGTAAGCTTCACTTATTTCATCCTAAATCAAATTCTTTTTGATAGAGGGACTCAAAATGAAACTGCAAACAGGAGCCGTCTTCCCTAGAACTTGTAAAAAGCTAAATCTCAAGTTTATAGCTTCACCCTTCTCCAAACATCTCAACTCAGCAACCCAAATCAGCATATTTAACACTTTGCCCACTTCTTCCTTGACTTCATTTGCACCTTTCTACAAGTTCCACTGGGTCTGTGACAGCTCTCAAAACAAGTGGACCTAAGAATTTCTACACAAGACTGCAGCTGAGACATAAAACTTCTTTACCTGAATAACATTAACAAATGGTTTTTTTACACAAAGGAGACTGGAGCCCCAGAAATTTGCCTTCTCCACTGCAGCTATCACTGTTCTTTATGATAATGTGAACCTAGCTGGAAATAATCTCTTCATCACAACATCCTACTAGTGGACCCCAGCCATGATGCAGGGCCCATACTGAGGGAAGAAAGGTTTAATCTCCATTTATACTTAATTTTTCTTTAAGGGGGCACCATACAGAGCTCTTATTTGGGAAGAACATCAACACTCACTAGGGTGATGTAGAGGTGGAAGGATCCACATCAACCAGTATCAAGTTACTGGAATAAACATATCTTCTAAAGGTACTGGATTGGCAATGGTGTAGAAATGCATTACTAAAGAAGGATGAGTCCATGGGCATTTAATAAAAATGAAAGTGTCACATCAAAAATAAAAAAATAATTAGAAAGAGGGTAAGACAATGAGAGAGAAAGTAAAGTAGGAAACTGTATAAAATGCATGCCTATTTACATGATCTTTACGTGGCAAGCATGCTGTGTTCATCTAATGCTCATTTGGAACAAACAGTTACATTTTTCATTTCAGTGCTGGCAGTCACAGAATCACAGAATATTAGAGATTGGAAGGGACCTCGAAAGATCAGCCAGTACAATCCCCTGCCACAGCAGGATCAGCTAGACCAAGTTGCACAGGAACACGGCCAGCTGGGTTTTAAACTTCTCCAGAGAAGGAGACTCCACAACCCCCCCGGGGCAGCCTGTTCCAGTGTTCTGTCACCCTCACCATGTCACCATGTCACCACACCTATTTATGTGGCTCTGTGCTGACAGCAGTTCTGTGTCCTTCTGGAACTGAGGGACACAGAAATGGACACAGTATTCCAGATGTGGTCTCACCAGGGCAGAGTAGAGAGGGAGAAGAACCTCTCTCAATCTGCTAACCACCCCACTTCTGATCCACCCCAGGATGTCGCTGGCCTTCTTGGCCACAAAGGCCCACTGCTGGCTGATCGTCATCCTGCTGTCCACCAGGACCCTCAGGTCCCATTCTCCTACACTGCTCTCCAAGAGGTCTAACCTATACTGGTACCTGGTGTTGCTTTTGCCCAGATGCAAGACTCTACACTTTCCTTTGTTACAGTTCATTCAATTTCTCTCTGCCCAGCTCTCCAGCCTGTCCAGGTCTCGCTGAATGGCAGCACAGTCTGCTGGGGTGTCAGCCACTTCTCCCAGTTTTGTGTCATCAGCAAATTTGCTGACAGTGCACTCTAATCCCACATCCAAGTCATTAAATCTGGTTAGAACATCACATTGCCTGATGTGGTCTGGATGCCCATATCTTACTCTTGTAAGCCTCTACAACAGGACAAGTTTCCTTGGGCCATGTTTTTCTCCATATACCTACTGCATCATCTCCTAGCCCATGTATCAGACACGTATACTATAGGAATTAATTTAAGTGGTAGATTTGAGGTCTGCTGGTATTAATGTACTTCAGAGTAGGCTGTGAATTAGCTTGCTTAATTTCAAACTAGAATGATTAGAAAGTCAGTTACCAATGAAAAGTAAAGTAATTTGAATTTTCTAATATTATAGTCATAGTATGCATATTTATCTAATAGATAGCTTAACACTATGAACTTGATTACCATCCTTAGTTCAAAGTCTGGTTAAATAAAAGAGTGGAAATGAAGACCCATTTCCAGTTCCTTTTTTAAATTAAAGCATTAGCACTGTTGCAAGTAGAGATTATAGCAGCTTTGTAGCTGTGGGAAGAGCAATATAGTGTAAAAGCTAGATAGCCCATATATTAGGTGCCCCAAGACAGAATCAATAAGTGGTATAAATGCATTCTGTATGGTCTATTGTAATTAGAAATGAAATGCCTGAAATAAATCCAAACACTTGCAAGAAGTCAGTTTTCCCTAGAAAACCTGTTTTCAAATGGTATAATACTTCAGCATTCTTCAACTTTGTGAGATCACAGCATCTGCTGCTTAAATATAACAGCACATATGGCTGCATCATTTTGGAAAGCAATGTAAAAAAAGACTGAAGAAACTATTATGAGAACTGCTGTCATGCTCTTGGGGCACAATTGCAATCTTGTGTTCCCATACGGCACCACTGGAGAAAGAATGTGAAGTTTTAGTAGGGTAGATAGGGTCAAATACTGTATAATAAACTAACTGAAAAGTTCCCTGTTTGTACTTAACATTTTCTTAGTTCCAAATGAAATGTACAATATCATTTAGTCCTGACTTTGTACTTGGGACTAAAGAAGGTGCTTCAGATTTAGCATGAGCCTAAGTGCTGTTTTGAAGCCTCAATCAGCATTCATGCGAATTCCAGCAAATGCTGACATTCTATCTCTGGCAATCCAAGTGTATAATTAATTTGTAGATCATCATCCACTGCTTTTGTGAATTGGTATCAACTTCTAACTATTCTGCCACTAGGTAGACATGTGGTTTTTATCAATGAATCTTTTTTTCTGTCCGATCGTATTATAGTAGAGAGGAGTGGTGTCTCTCAGGGTTTAGCACATTCCACTGGAATTCCACTGGTGTTTCATTATTGGCAGAGTTTCATAATGTACAAAAAATGAGGTGTAATTATGCCATTAGGACACAGCCTCCACCCAAAGGGAGAAGTATTCCCAAGAGGTTTAAGAAGGTACAATTGTTTCATGAATTCCTGGAAATACTATTTCCCTTTAGGAGTATTAAAGGACATGTATCTTCGGGAGAATGTGGACCAAGCTGACCCGTCTCTCTTTTGCAAATATGAATAGATATAGCCACAACATAGGGAAAATGCTTTCCCTCTGTCACTAACTGCACAGAGTACATTGCAGAATTTTGGGGAGGCAGTTTTGAAAGAGGAGGGTAAGAAGATGTTCAAGAATTGTGAATATTTTCTGGGATCAAGCAGAACGAATCTGGCCCTTTTCTTGGTCTGTAGAATCCCATTTGAATTGTCTTGTGATGGCTGATACCACTTGTGTCCTGCCATTGCAAACAGGTGCACAGGAAACATAATTAGTAGCAAGCAAACAACAAAAGGAAAATTGTTAAGAGATCAGTGTAGTCCTGTCTCTTGCCCGATATTCATCCAAATGCAACAGTGGCCAGTGGAACTCTATCAAAAGGCATAAATGAGCACATTTTTTAAAAGTAATTGAAAACTAACAAGGTTTACTGGCAATTATTTTTTCTTGTTTCCATTTTTAATCTTGCAAACAATGTAAAACTACACTTTTCCACTGATTATTAGGTTATTTTTAGGTAGTTATAAGAGGAAAGAACCAAAGCTGCAGCACAGCACTTCATGTAATTACTGACATGTTCATCTTCCAGCCAGTGTATTTTCTTGTATTTCTGTACCAGACTTACCTTAGAAAAAACAGTCTCCCCACTATTGGCTAAGAGACACAATTTTTACCTCTACAAATGCCATGTTTGGAGTATGTTTTCTTTAAGAAACATTTCTCATTTACTGATCAACCACTGACAAGTGTACTTCAAAATGGCATTTTTAGCTCAATGTGTAACATGCAGGCTCATTTAGAAACCAAAGGTTTATGCCCTAGTGTGAGACCTTAAACGAACTTAGCAGTCATCGTTAGCCTATAAACATTCAAACAATCTATTCTGGAGAGTCTAATTGCACTGCAGTTGGCTATGCAGGAGACATACAAATTACAGTTTTGCTTAAAAGAAGTATGCACCTAATGATTTCTTTCTTTGGGCATTATACTTAGATGAGACACTAGACCTCTATAAAGGATTTGTCTGCTTACTGTCATCCCTGCAGCTCTTGATCACATATGGGTAGAGAAGGATGTACTCAGTCACTGTGCCCTTCTTTGCTATATAAATCAGTACCCACTTCAATACTTCTAAAGAGCAAAGGGCCTAGGACCATTTTTTGGTAGAAAACAGTACTGGAAAACTGCAACCGTTTCACTAATAGACAGTCAGAAGATAAATTTATAGCAGTTATTAGCACAGCATTGACCATTTGTGTTCCAATAACGGTTCAATAGTTTTCAATAAGTTAATCATATCATGTCCTAGAAGATGTCACTATTTTTTTGAGAAGTATCAAGAACTGAAACTATTTTATACTGAATTTCTCCTTTTCTTTTTTACTGCTTCACACCTCCTTCCTTTGATATATGGAGTTTGTTTTTTATGAATACAAAAACAGGAATTTCATGCTGTGACCCAGATTTCTATCCCATCATATGCATTCCCCTGTGCATCAAGTTTAAAAACTAAAAAGACCCAGAGCTGTGCATGAAATTTGCAACTTGGATTTTTTTTCCCTGCCTTTGGATTATTTGAAAATGAGTCATTTTGTAGCAAAGGAAAAAGTTTCTGAGGAAAAACTGATTCTTATACAAGTAAGGCATCTATAGAAAAATGTCAAGAGAAATTCTGTGTCACAGACAAGGAGAACCAGCTATCTACATTTCTAACGTTATCAAGAATACCACCTACTCAGCCAACAATCCACAGTCCAGCAGGTTCCTCCAGTGCCTTGTGACAATTTCCTCAGGCAAATGGTGAAGGAGCCCACTAGGAGAGGAGCACTACTGGATCTTGTACTCACCAACAAGGAGGGTCTGGTTGAAGCAGTGAATGTTAAGGGCAGCCTCGGTTGCAGTGACCATGAGATGGTGGAGTTCAGGATCTCATGTGGCAGGAAGAGAATACCTAGGAGAATCACAACCCTGGACTTCAGGAGGGCCAACTTTGGCCTTTTTGAGCAATTGCTGGGGGAAATCCCATGGGACAGGGTAGTGGCAGGTAAAGGGGCCCAAGAGAGTTCATTAGCAGTCAAAGACCACTTCTTTCAAGCCCAAGACAAGAGCATTCCAACAGCTAGGAAGTCAGGGAAGGGAGCCAGAAGACCTGTGTGGTTAAACAGGGAGCTTCTGCACAAACTCTAGAGGAAGAAGAAAGTCTATAGGTCATGGAAGGAGGGGATGGCCACTTGGGATGATTATAAGGCTCTAGTCAGAGGGGTAGGAACACAAATAGGAAAGTCAAGGCCTCCTTGGAATTAAACCTAGTAAGAGAGGTCAAGGGCAACAGGAAGGACTTCTTCAAATACATTGCAGGTAAAATTAAAACTAGAGGCAATGTAGGCCCCCTGCTGAATGGTGCCCTGAAGACAGAGGATGCAGACAGAGATACTGAACACCTTCTTTGCCTCTGTCTATACTTCTGGGGGCTGTCCTGATACCAAGCCACAGACTGCTAAGGCCCCAGAGGAATTTGAGACAAGACAGGAGCTTGCCATTGTTGATGACGACTGGGGTAGGGATCAGTTGAGCAAACTGGATGTACATAAATCCATGGGCTCTGATGAGATGCACCCATGAGTGCTAAGGGAGACAGCAGAAGTCATTGCTAGGCCACTCGCTGTCATCTTTGCTAAGTCATGGGGATCAGGAGAGGTGCCTGGGAACTGGAGGATAGCAAATGTCACTCCAATCTTCAAAAAGGGGAAGAAGGAGAACCTGAGTCACTATAGGACGGTCAGCCTCACCTCTATCAGAGGAAAGGTGATGGAACACTTTGTCCTTGACGCTGTCTCTAAGTACAACAAGGACAAGAGGATCATTAGGGACAATCAGCATGGCTTCATGAAAGGGAAGTCATGCTTGACCAACCTGATAGCCTTTTATGAGGGAATAACCAGGTGGATAGATGATGGCAAAGCAGTAGGTGTGGTCAGTCTTGACTTCAGTAAAACACTTGACACAGTCTCCCACAGAATCCTCGCAGCCAAGCTGTGGCAGTGTGGTCTGGACGATCAGGTAGTGAGGTGGATCATGAACTGGCTGAAAGATAGAAGACAGAGGTAGTGGTCAATGGCACAGAATCTAGTTGGAAGCCTGTATCTAGTGGAGTCCCCCAAGGGTCAGTACTGGGACCAGTACTACTCAATCTATTCATTAATGACTTGGATGAGGGATTAGAGAGTACTGTCAGCATGTTTGCTGCTGACACAAAGCTGGGAGGAGTGGCTGACACTCCAGCAGGCTGTGCTGCCATTCAGCAGGACCTGGACAGGCTGGAGAGTTGGATGAGGAGAAATGTAATGGACTGTAACAAGGGTAAGTGTAAAGTCTTGCATCTGGGCAAAAACAACTCCAGGTACCAGTATAGGCTGGGGACTGACCTCTTGGAGAGCAGCATAGGCGAAAGGGACCTGGGGATTCTTGTGGACAGCAGGATGACTATCAGCCAGCAATGGGCCCTTGTGGCCAAGAAAGCCAATGGCATCCCGGGGTGGATCAGATGTGAGGTGATTAGCAGATCGAGACGGGTTCTTCTCCCCCTCTACTCCACCCTGGTGAGACCACATCTGGAATATTGTGTCCATTTCTGTGTCCCTCAGTTCCAGAAGGACACAGAACTGCTGGAGAGAGTCCAGTGCAGAGCCACAAAGATGATGAAGGGAGTGGAATGAGGAAAGGCTGAGGGAGCTGGGTCTCTTTAGCTTGGAGGAAAGGAGACTGAGGGGTTACCTCATTGATATTTATAAATATGTGAGGGGTGGGTGTAAGGAGGATGGAGCCAGGCTCTTCTCAATGTCATCTAATGATAGGACAAGGGGCAACGGGTGTAAGCTGGAACATAGGAGGTTCCACACAAATAGAAGAAAGTACTTCATGGTGAGTGTGACAAAGCACTGGAACAGGCTGCCCCGGGGGGGTTATGGAATCTCCTTCTCTGGAGATGTTTGAAACATGCCTGGACATATTCCTGTGTGACTTGATCTAGGTGATTCTGCTGTGGCAGGGGAATGTACTAGATGATCTTTTGAGGTCCCTTCCAATCCCTAATATTCTGTGACTCTGTGATTCTGTGATTCAGTACAGTGCCAAGCTCCTTCAATCTTTTTTTGTTTTATTGTGATTAATTTAAAAACCGATTGCACTCCCTTGCACTGTTCAAGAAAATATGGAGACTTTGCAACTGGGTTCAACTGTGAAAAGATATTTAAAGTAAGTTCAAGCTGCAATAGCGGAGGAGGCGATAATTTAACACTAAATAAAAATATTTATACAGTCAGTGGTTATATAGAGTGTCTTTTTTTAACTGTCTTGCAGCTCTGATTTTCCCCTAGCAATTTCCCTTCTTCAGGGATCTAGTTTAGATGTCTTTCCTTCTACTTCATGAATGTTTGTGCTTTTAATCCAGTTTCTGAAACCCAAGTTTTAGAAGGCACTAGCCCACACTATTGGTCATCAGTTCAGGACCATTTGTGTGTGATAAACAATTTTAGAATCATAGAATCATTAGGTATTAGAAGGACCTCGAAAGATCACCTAGTCCAATCCCACTGCCAGAGCAGGACCAGGTTTATTTTCCCCCTAAATGATGAACTCTGTGAAGGTTCTCCACTAGTTTTTCAGAAACATGTACATGAAATCTTAACTTTATATGTGAAGCTCTATGTGATCTATTCCTAAACGATACAGAATGCCTAAATGTGGAAAAAAATTATTTCAGAGGTCTCACAGTAGCAGTCTTATGTTTATCTCTGTGTTTGGCTCAGAATGTGAACGGTGGTGATGAATGTATTAAAATTCTCAAGCGTTCCTTCAAGAACTAGAATCTGTACCTTCACCCACAAAAGAAAACAAACCAGATTTTGTTTTGATTCAACCGCAGCAATACATTATCTCCTTATTTTTAGGTTTGGCTTGAAAGAAACTTCTGTCTTGCTTCTCTTTTAGAAAGGAAATATCTTGGTAGCTTTTTATACAAAGCAATTATTTGGAGAATAAAAGGTTAAATTTCCATGACATGTCAGCTTCCCTAATTTCACTTGAACTACCTAATACTTTTACAATATAAGGGAAAAAGGCAGTTAAATGTGAGTCAAATGAGAGTGCCACATTGCCTTCAAGACAAAATACTGAAAATCCTCAGCAGTTCAGGAAGAACACCAGTATTAGTACAGACACTGGTCCCAATCTAGAAACTTACCAGATTTTACCTCTCCACACAAGTCAGACTTGCACCTAGTCATACAGTTCTGGGTTTAAGCTTAACGTCTGTTTACCACAAATATCCAATGTCAATAACATTGCCTTTTGTACTACACCCATACATTAAGCTGTTGAGCTCATTTGCTTCTAAACTAGTTAATTTTATTTTCCCGAGGCAAAAGAATATGCATAAAATAAATAACTGTTTCTCAGAACTGGAAGCCATACATTGCTAGAGTCCTGACTGCTGCACTGCTATTAGTGCGAGAATGCCATAGCAGCATTCTGCCAGGAAAGAAATCTACATCCTGCTTGTTTGGGTAATAGGTCTTCCATTAGAGGCAATATTAGAATTTCAGCTTTTGATCTCTCCTTGTGGACCCGTTAAAATCCAAGCTGTGAAACAGCAGCTGATGCTTTACATACTATCACAACAGCCAGCAATATATGAAACCTGGAAACAGCATGCAAGGGAAATTAATGATGGGCTGTTAAGGGATATACAGTAACTCACGTTTGCGTTACACAACATACAACAAATTAAAGCTCCCTTTCCTTTGTTGTGCTGGTGATAAAGCAAAAAAACATCAAGCAGCAATGCAGAATGGCAACATCTGAGATCACTTTTAATTGCTAGAAAGCACAGGAATGAAAAGATATCTTTTTAGCAGTAGCACAGAGCAATCTCAGGAAGTTACCCTGATCAGTAGACAGAAAATGAGCCCTGCGTCACCGTTGCTAGCTTGAATAATAGCATATGGTACCGCAGATCCATAACAGCAAAAGCCAAAGCTGGATACTGAAACCCTCATTTGTCAAATTAACAATCACTAAAAGCACAACAGTAACATTAATGTGTTTGTTCCTCTTCTTTTGGTGTAATTTTTATTATATTTTTGCGTATGATTATGAATAAGAAGATTGATTTTTTAATTTCATGGGGAGCTCTCTAGAATGCATTTTGTCTTAATGCAAATGAATTCATGTAGCTAAACAACCAGGACAAAATATGTACAGTGTAGAAAGTGCAAATTTGGAGTCTTAGTATGTGCTGCACTTAGTGTACCGTGGGTTGTATGCTGTTTGTACTAAATGCAGTATTTCAGCTCATATTTGACACTAAACATTTAGTGATTTCTGTGTAATCATAGAATCATAGAATCGTTAGGGATTGGAAGGGACCCCGAAAGATCATCTAGTCCAATTCTCCACACCACAGCAGGATCACCTAGACTAAGTCGCACAGGAACACATCCAGGCGGGCTTTAAACGTCTTCAGAGAAGGAGACTCCACAACTCCCCTGGGCAGCCTGTTCCAGTGCTCTGTCACCATCACTGGGAAGAAGTTCCTTCTCATGTGTAATAGTTCATCGTTAGGTACTTTCAAGCTGAATACAAATTAAGGACATTCTTTATAAACTGTGAGGGCACATAAATTGGTTTGTCTGAGAGTACTGTCAATTTATATTGCATGGTCATGTGTTTAATTAAATCCAGTATCAGATATTTATGTTTAATTAGCAAAAATATACAAAACTCTTCTTCACCTAAATGCCAGAGCAACAGAATCTGTAGCCCTTATTTAAAGTAAATTAATCTTTCATAAGTGAGGTCTTCTGAAATATCCCATGCTGACTTGCTTGATCTTCCATTCTCCCTACAAATGCATCGTTAGACACTGATGAAGGTTTTTTAGTCCCAGCTTCAGCAAGGAAGTAATATGAGTTAAGGAGCCTTAACATTAAAACAGAAAGCAGCATTATTAATATATTTCTTATTACTATTTTTTGTACCAATTTTACAACTGCTTTGTAAAAAGTTGTGTTTAAAAATCCACTGCTGTGGATTTTTTAAAAAAAATCAAAGACAAGCAGGTAAGAGCCAAAACTCCTTATAAGGGTTGTGTGGCCACAGCTGCAGAGAGGGAAAATGCTTCACCGTGAAGGCTAAATCAGGAGTAGGTGAAAGAGGATGGGACACAGCCATGTGTATAAGCAAAAATTCTGCTCCTGTCTACCTAAACACCATTCCTGTCTACCTATATCACCACTCCATCTTGCTGGACAACACTGGTAATACCAACCCCTCACCATACAGCCATGTAAGCAGGACATGTAGGTTCGTAATACCATGTAAAGATCACTACATGGCAGTCAGCCCATAGCTGGCACCCTAAGGTGGGCTCACAGAATTAGGAGAGGAGCCTGGCTCATCTCATGCTGTTCCCTGCACTTGTCCCCTAATTCCTTCAATTTGTCTCTCACCAAAAGTTGGATGCTGAGAGTATTCACATACCTCTTCTTGGTGGAGTTGCTGACAGAGATTCCCAATGCAGCAGTAAGCTAAGCCAACTGTCAGATCAGAAATAGTGCAGTTAGTTGTTGCCCTAGTTAAAGCTGACCACCCTGTTTAAGAGATGGTGCTTATTGCCTTGGATTGCTGTGTTGACAAAATTACACTTCTTTCAGGTCCAAGAACGCATCCTCTCACTTGATTGTCTATCTGCTGTCCCACTGCTCCACAGACACGTGCTCAGGTTAGAGTTATTTAGAGTACCAGGACCCATCATTATTTTATTCTCTCTGCAGCAGAAATTGACTCACCCAAGAAACTACTGACTCAAACAGCGTGTCTTAAAATATGGGCAACATCTGAGGCTGAGGGATGAAATAAGGCAGGGGTTGAGAACATAAGATCTTACATCTGTGCCTAAATTGGAAAATACATGGTACATCTCTGTGATCTGTTCCTTTGTGTGTGATCTCCCTGGTCCCTGTTCTTAAACTCTGTCACAATTGTGCTGAAAAAACACTGCCCTGAGAACCCTTGGCTATCTATCATTTATTACAGGTCGCATTTTTAATCTATCATAGGGTATGTTCAAAACGTAGATTTTATAGAAAGATTGGATATATAGTTAAGCTGTGTCTAAAGTTGTGTGTTTAAAGTACAACCATAGTTCAATAAATCTGTCAGAATCAACATTTGACACTATTGCTGCATCAGAAAAGTGAAACTATCCTACACTAAATGATATTCAAACAGACTAAATGATCCTTTTCCTGTTTCAGAGCAGGAATTCAAACCTTATTTGTTCAGGATGTCAAACTGTTGGCAAAGAGGACTTGGCTCAGCACACTCTAAATCCTGTACTTAAATTGAATCTGATACCTTTTGAGTGAAAACACACTGCCAATTTTTAAGGGATACACAAGTGGGATAAGAGACACTAATGGTGCTTTACCTAAAGGTGTCACTAATCACAGAAGAAAAGCAACACCAGTGAAATTATTTTAAAGCATTACAGATCAGGCTGAGACATTAGGACAGGTTTGGACATGAAAACCACGAAGTATTGCAATATTCCATATTTTTATCATCTAGTACAATATCCATACTCTTATCATGTAGTATAAATGGCTCAAAGCCATGTATTTATCTCCCTTCTCATGCAGTTCAGTTGTGTCCAATGACTCTTTGTGAGCAGCAGTAAACTCCCTACTCTTGCTCCCTTGCAGTTTAGACATTAACAATAAAATTATCCAAACACCCTGTGCATGTGCACACACACATATAGCTGCACTAAGAGCATTTACAGCCATATTCTGAGTTGCTCAAAAGGATGTCTTAAGAATTTGTCATATTTTTTTTCCAAAACATAGAGAAAATGCTTAACTTTAGACTTCTGCAATGCCGAAGACCTGCATAAAACCTAGCCTTAAAATCCATCATCTTGAGTTTCCTACATAGTCAATGGAAGTTAAAAAAGGCATTGTTATCAAGCAGTTTTTCCAAAATGTTCCAGAAGTATCCATTAATTTATAATGCTTGCCAAATTACTAGCACACATGTGGGTTCGTAGCATGCATGGTGGATGAGGCGAATCTCACTTGAAATTTCACAGAATCACAGAATCATCTAGGTTGTAAAAAGCCTTCAAGATCATTTAGTACAACTGTTATCCCAACATTAACGAGTATTCATAGACTCACAGAATGGTTTGGGTCACAAGGGAACTCAGAGATCATCTAATTCCAAATTCCTGCCGTGGGCAGGTATACCTCTCACTAGACCCAGTTGCCCAGAGCCCCATCCTGCCTGGCCTTGGACACTTCCAGGGATGAAGCACCCACAGTCTCTCTGGGCAACTTGTTCCGGTGCATTACCACTCCCATAGCGAGGAATTTTTTTCTAAGGTGCAATATAAATCTACTCTCTTTTACCTTGAAATCATTCCCCCTTGTCCATCATAAAAGTCAATTAAAGCATATCCTTAAGCACTATGCCCACAGAATTCTTTAATACCTCCAGGGAGAAGATTCCACCACAGCCTTGGGCAACCCATTCCAATGCCTGATTACCCTTTCCATAAAGAAATTCTTCCTAATGTCCAATCTAAACCTCTCTTGGTGCAACTTGAGGCCATTTCCTCTTGTCCTATTACTTGTCACTTGGTTGAACGAACTGATCCCCACCTCTCTACAATGACCTTCAAGGTAGTCATAGAGAACAATAAGGTCTATCCTTAGCCTCCTTTTATTCAGCCCAAACAGCTCTCGTTATCTTATCCTCTCTCCCAACTCTTTCTTGTGTTGTAGCTACTCATAACAGATGCAATGAATCCCACTTTTGATGTCTTGGTCATATATGCAAAGCTTATGTATGACAGAAATAAGAAAGAGGAACTTGGAGGAATGTTTTTTCTTACCTACATCTTTGCTCGCTTACTTTTCCAACTACTGCTCCTACCTGTATCTCCACCCATGCCTCCTACTCCATAAGCAGGCACTTGTTCTAAGACTAGATTCTAGCCTTTCAATATGCCAAATGGCTCACATGCTTCCATCCCCAGCTCTCTGTCCCCTTCAAGGGCCTTCTCCATCCTCTTTCACAAGGTACTTCAGTCCTGCACTCCAGTTTGTCGTACTTTGCTTCCAAATCCTTGACAACAGGCAGGTTTATAAAGAATTTCTTTTTTCCTTGTGAACAGTGAACTATTGCAGCTACAATAACTTCTGCAGCTTCTCTTACTGTAGCGTGAAGTAAATTCACATAAAGACTGCCGCAGCCAGGTCTGTGCATCACTTCAGATGCAGAATAGGGTTTGTGCTGGCTCTGCAGAGTGAAGTTCACCCTTTGGGAGGAATTCCTCCAAAGTCAGAAGAGAACAGAAGGGAACTCTGTTCTCTCTCTCCATCAAACTATATTCTCCTTATAAACAAACTTTGAATGTGAGACGCTTTGTATTGCCTAGGTTTCCAATTTTATCACGAGCCCAAACTCAGTGGATTTTTTATCCCCGTTGTTGAATCTCACTGCTAAAGTCATGTGAATACCCGAGGAATTTCAGTTGTCTTATAAAAAGATTGCATTTCTGGCCCACACAGACGCAGAGGAAACCCTGCAAATGTGACCCCATTGCACCCTAAACACTCAAAACCAGAAGGCAAATAAAAAGAAGCCAAGTGTATTCAGTTGCATGAATTTCAGGCCAATCTCATGATTATTTCAAGCCTGATTCAAGATTTTTGGATGGTTTGGGTTGGCAGCACTGAAGACTTCATTATAGTTTCAAAGACTATAAAAAGAAAAAAAGTTTCCAAGCTGTATAATTATCAAAATGATGGAGAGTCTGAAATACAGCAGAAATGACAGGAGCACTTGGGCCAGCGTTTTCAAATGGGGCCTGATAGAGCATGCTTCAGCTATTTCGTTGCCACATCCAGACACAGTGGACCTGATTAGCCTAAATATAGATCTCTCTGGAAATCAATTGGCTTAGGCAGGAGTTCGGCGACACAGGTCTTGTTCTTGACAACTGCCAGGGGTGAATTTTGCCCTGAGAAAGTCAGACAAGAAGAGGGAAGGATTGCTGACCTTACTCAGACTGCGTCTGAGTACAAAGCAATTTGTAAAATACAGGACAGAGGTTTATTCAAAAGCATGTGGAAGTGATTTATTGATTCTGTTGAAGATTTCTGGTATTAAAGCCTGGAAATAAGTGCTACTCCTGTGTTTTCATTGTAAGAGGGGTTACATTATGGCATCTTGTCTTCGAACAAGCACACCAGCTTCCAAAACCGCACTGTCCCTTTTCTCTCTTCTCTGTTTTTCTGTATTCCCTTGAATTTTCTTCCTGGCAGTCTAAGCTCTGTTAAAAAGGCAGGTTTCAGAAAGGATGGAAGTGTCTGCTCTATATATTCTTATTTAGAGATAATTTTCTGCCCTTCTGTATGTTCGGTGGTATATTGTTCCCCAAGCAATCCCGCTGACATTAACAGGCAACTCCTAATGCCCATGTGGGCATAATATGGACGAAGAAAAGGAGGGTGAACCAGACACAGCGAGACAGGAGGTAATTTAAAGGAAGTACTGAAACAAACAAAAGCTTGTAATCTTTCCACGGGTTTTTCCATGGAGACTTACTCCTTCTTGCGTTGAAGTCACTGGGAAAATTCCTATTGATTTCGGCAGCAATAGGCAGTTTTCTTCAGCCTGTAATCATAATTACAATATCACACTGCCACATTGAAGCTTCCAATCTATAATAACATTCTTTTGCCTTCAAATGCAACTATTGCTTCAGCAGGACAAATTCGATGCGAAAAACCAAATTCACCACAGTTCAGTACACCCTAAACTTTAGGTACACAGTCAGGGGCTCTGATTTACATTAAAGAAAGTCACCCACAAATCTGCCCTGGTCATCACCAATTCAGAGAGTCTTATTTATTCGAAATAGGTGCAGAAGCTATCCCCTTATCAGCAATGCTGCAGTACAACACCAGAAAGTACAACTCACATCAAAGCATTCTTGATGGCACCAAGTCAGTGGTTTGTGTACCACCAGTGAGGAATAAAAAAGAAATAGGCTGAAGTTCATGGTTTTCCAAGGCCAAAGATCTAACATCAGCTACTTAATACCACGTACAGAAGAAAGCCTCTTCACTTATTTATTTATTTTGAGGGAAGGAGGAGGGGGTGAGGGGCTCCTTCAGAAAACCTGCAGGCATGAGGCCCCACACGGTGGGGGAAGAGGGGGTTATTTTACTTACAGGCGTCCTGGTAGTTATTCTACCTCCTTGAAACATTTTCCTGACAATCTTCAAAAGCAAAGTCCCAATTTGCATTTTTAATGCTGAAATGTAATATGCTGTTACCGGGAGACACCCCTGAGTGTTATTACTTATCACTGGGCCATTATAAACAATCATGAAAGATTACAGTTGATCTGCCTGGCCAGATGCATTCTTGAGAACCCAGAAAGAGGGTTAAATGAGAACCAACATATGTAAAAGATTCACAATGCTATATTTCAAATAAGAAACATGTCGGGAGTGGAAAAAAAAGAAAGCCAAAGAGCATAGTGGTTAAAGAAAAACTGAAAGAAAAACACATAATTGCTTTTAGTCTGTCATTTCCCCCCACAGAGTAGTAAATAAGAGCTTTGATACATAAAAGCCGTTATCAAACAGCAACAAATTAGTTCTTCACCATCTGTGATCCACGCGAGGGGGGTGACAGTTATAGGCAAGATTTTAAAATATGAAATCAACTATTTATGAACTGGTTTCAGAGTCTTGCTGTCTACTTTGCCTTTTAAAATGTGGCCACAAGAAAGAGATGGGGTTTTCAAAGTTAACAAAAAACAGCAGTTGTGGTTCCACTCTTTAAATGACGCTAATTGCTGGCTAACATTTGTAAACAAGATGTTTCCTTTCCTACCACCGCCTACTATAGCGCAGTGTCACTTTCAAGAACAATATCTCATTTGAAAAAAGTAAAATAAAATCCTGACACTGGCCTTACCAAATCTTACTACTTTGAGCTCCCTTATGCTACACACAATTTCATGCTGGATCCACTGGTTCAAAAATATTGCAGTTTAAGTCTAATTCCTTTTCTTTCTTTCTCTCTTTCTCTTTCTCTTTCTCTCTCTTTTTCTTTCTTCCTTCCACACTTCCTTCCTTCCTTTCTGCCTTTCTCCCTTTCTCTCTTACCTTTTTTCTTTCTTTCCTTTTTTATTTTATTGTTAATTTTCTCATTTTCTTGCTAATTTTCTCATTTTCTTGAATTCTCACTTATTTCCTCTTTTCCTCTGTCCTCCTTTCTCTTTGTTTAATTCTTTTTTAATCTTTCATCTTCTTTTTTCTTTTTCCCTGCAAAAGCATCTTTCATAACTCTGTAGGTGAACAGATACTTCGGTTCCTGAATGCAGCAAGTGCTGAGTACTTCACAACGCTCAAATTACTACATATTAACTGACAAGTAACCCTAAGTTAATTTAGGAGAAGGAAAAACAACTCAAACCCATTCATTCTTTACTGGTTCATCTAGCGTTTCTTTTTTTCCTACATTCCTCTGTGCAGAAGGGGGGTTTTTCTAGAGTGAAAGCAATTAAATCTCAGAGAAATTGTGGCAATTTGTTTCTGCTTGGGAAGTGAGCACATTTAAAAATGGATTTGAATTGATCTAGGGGTTTTTCCCTAGATCTCCACAGTGAAAGGAAAAAAAACAAAATGAAAAGCCCGAAATGTTAGGAGACTCCATTACTTAGAAGCTGCTGAGAACGATTATTCTTATTTTTTTGAAAACAATGGGGTTTTTTCTTGCCATTTGGGGCAATACAAAAGGAAAAAAAATTGCCTTAACATGCTGTGGATTGTTGTATTTCATGGGACAATCCAATGCCTTTGCAATGTGTCATTTTTACTTTCAGTGAAATATAATGGACATTTCAGCAGGAATACAAAAGTGAGAAAGGATTGGCCATTTGTTCCCACAATCCGATATCCATTGACTACAGCTCCAAGAGCTCTTTCATTTAGATTAAGAGACTTTGACTGACAACAGTATATTTCTCTGCTGTCATCAGTTTCTTCCAAGACAATAAAATATGTTCATGTGGCAAATCACAAAGACCAAAGAAACAGCATCTGCTTAGGTCTTTGAATAGTAGAAGTGCCTTGGGTGCCCTAAGGTAATCTTACATGAAGTAAGCTGAAGTTCTCACTAAGATTTCAATATCTATAATGACGTGACATCTTTCTGGCCAAATATAAGCATCTACAATGCACAATATGCATAAAAGCTGTTTTTCTAAACCCAGTAGAGGCAAATTTATCACACGATACAGCATTTTGACACATCTATATCGCTGAATCTGTGACCGAGAGACAGACAGTCAACAGTAAGTCAGTGGAAAGAGAAGAATGCCTCTTCCATTACTCACATCAAACAAAATAGATACAAAACAAGAGAACAAGAGTAGATGCATTGTCCTGTGTTATTTTCTCATTAGAAAGGGAGTAAGGGGGTCAATGTTCAAATGCAAAAGGAGATGTCCAGATTTCAGTGAACTGTATCCTGTCTCTACAGCCTTAAAATGGCACTAGGCAGAGTCCAACTGACCTTAGTATGTAGTAGTAATGGCCAAGAATTTTCACTTCCAACTTTTAAAAGTAAAAATTGAGGAATTCTTTTCTCTAACAGCATAATCACTTTGTCAGATTGTGAAAAATGTTCAGCCCACATAACTATGAACAAAGACTTGGCAGCACAAGCAGTATGGTAACATCAGTATTAAAATGTAACCCTTTCATTTCCATTCTAATAAATTATTTTAGATTTCATTATTTTTCATTCATGACATATTTAATCTAAGGAGCTAATATATTTTTGAGATTATAGTATGTTGCCAGCAAGGTGTAATTTAAATTCACTGCATACTTTGTTAGTATACTCTTGAATTAGAAATTAAAAGGCTTGGTAAGCTTGGAAGCAATTGGTATTGTAGTGATCATGTCAGTGTTCCACATACTTATAATGGTGCTTCTGAAAAGGATGTAATGCAATAAATTCTTGCCTCATTTAAAAAAACAAAAAAGAAATCAGGTTTTGAACTTTTCGTCCACTTCCAAGAGCTATATGAGATTTACCTCATAATTGAAGTACATTTTGCTGATTCCTCCAGTATCATTCATTCTCCTTTTCTACAATACTTGACTGTGGCTCTACTGAGGCAGTCATGATTTTTACTGTCTTCCAGCTGTTCTTGTTTGGTCTCAGGTGACCTGGCTACCAGCCTGGACGGCAGTTTTCTGCATCTGTCATAATGTTTCTGTTTCTTTTGCCTTTCATCTGGATTTGGAAATTTGGTATTTGCTCAAGTTTGACTCTTGTGAAAAGAACAGCCAATTAACATCTGTTCAGGAGTAGACAATTGTAATTCATTACTTAGCAATGTAGAGGAGAAATGTTCATCTCACCCTTAAGTTTCCTTGAATATAGGAGAGAATAATAGCTTTCAGTAAGATGAAGACAGCAAAAAGCTTAAAACAGTGCCTAACTTCAGCACAATAGCTACAGTAACGTCAACATCTCCAGATACTTTTCTGCTTAAAAATCCCTGCTTTTCAAAAAAAGCTAATACCTGTGACTTCCCATGCAGAGCAGCTTTTTATTGTTTAATTTTGCTAATAACTAAAGCTTCTTTAGACAATGATAGAGCAGTAGTTAGGCACATTTCCCAATACTACTGCTCTTGGTATCTCAATAGTTTTGAAATAATTTAAGGAATAAAATCAGATCATAATTAACTAGACTCCATTTCAATATAGTGTTCTATATTGTACTTCCATATAAATGATTAGCATTCAAAATCTTTTGCTAATTTTGAAATTTTATACCTGTTTTTTATAAGTATCTGAATTAAATAAACACTTTTAAAATATATTGATATTATCACTACTTTTTGTAATGAGTTTGGTCTTTTGTGTTGGTTTGGTGGTAAAGAAATACATGTCTTTATTTGATAACTTGTTTCTGGCTAGAACAAAGCTAAGAAACCTTTGTCTTTAACAGATTATAAGTTAAAACTCTTCAGGAATTGGAAGTACTCACCTTGGAAAGGACTTAAGCCATGGCCTCTTTCTTCAGGCAAGTGATGTGTAGCTAATACATCTGAAGCCTCTTCACTACTTAGGCTGTTCTGTGTAGAAGGACAGAACATAAAAACACTTTTCAAGATTAGAAATAGATGCTTTATTAAGCAGTTCAAGATTTAATCAGGGTGCCAAGCTGAAGCAAGATCATCACTAATGAGAATATATTGAAATCCCTTAATTAATCTGTTGTCTGAAATACATGCAGATTGTCAACTCTGTGTATTTGATCTGACACAATAATTAAATAGATGTACAAAGAAGCAAGGAAGGTCCTAAAAAGTTTTACAGAAAACAATCACAGTAACTAATAACTAATCACAATATTCTTTCATCAGTGCCAGTGCCACTTACCAAGTTATTGCTGGTATAAAACAGGCTGGTTTTAGCTTTCATAACTATAAGGGCACATGACTGAAGTGGTTTAATCTGGTGTCCACAGGGACTCCCAGGTATATTTTTGTAGATCTGATGAAAAGACAGCCAGTCTCTAGTTTGTCCTCAGATGCAGGATTAGGTTTTTTTCCCAAATGAAGGACTTCTCAAATTGACTTTTGCAACCTTCACCAGTTTCCACTCTAGCAAAGGAGTGGAACTATCTTAACTGCACCACAGAGTGCTTGGGTAATGCTATGTATGTCCTTGGTTGCATGTTCCTCCTTTCAATTTCCATCCCTTCATTTCTGCATATGAATTCAGTTTAAACTCCCCATTCATTCTGGTCTCCTATTCTACATCAGGGTGGATTGATCTTGTGTTTTGAGTAATTTACACATGGGCCAACAAGCTTTAAATTGTTCCTTTGCACTTCAAGGCAGCCTTTCACAGGACTTCACCCATCTTCAGAAATCAGTTGTTTTGTTTTATAAGAAATGTCTTTGATACGTGAGTTATAGCAGTTGGGTAGCTACATTTTTTTTGAGGCAGTTGACTTACAGACTGTTCTGAGAGCTCTGGCATTACTATACAATCACCAAATACTTCCATTCTGATTTGGATATGCTTTTTCTGTCAGAGGAACTTTGTTGGTTCAAAAAGTATTTTTGTGTGTATTTGCCAAAGTGTGTAGTAGCCAAGACGTGTGCCTTATTTCAGCTACTTCCTTGAAGACAAACACTAAGCCTTCATTATTGAAATACTAAAGCTCTGGTAAGAGTTAAACAGACTTAATTTGAGTGGGATCTGGAGCTGCATAAAAAAGCAGCCTTGTAGGTCATTTTCAGGTAAGTTTCTAAAGAAGGTACTAGTATTTATTGCACTGTACTGTTTGTAATGCTTGCCATGCTTTGTTTCAGAAATTATGCAAATGCTATGAGGAAGACAAATACCACAGTGTGATAAACAGACAATGTTTATGATCATTCCCTCTCTTTAAAAAAGTTATCTGTTTCTTTCTTGGAAAAAATATACAGTAATGATCCAAAACAGTGTAATCTTGTTATACCACAAACGTTGATTGCTGAAGAATATTTTAAAGGCCCAGTCTATTTATAGAGGTTTGCGTATACGTTTGTAAACTCCTTTTCCAGCATTCTCACAAACACACTTCTTCAAAGGTTTCAGCATGCAGTCTATAGATTCTGTAAGTCAATATAAACTGTTCTTCATGAAAGCAAAGCTTAGAAATTATCCAAGTCTAATTCAACATCTATTATCATGGAACTTTGTTGATTGCATTATATCAGTGCAGAATTGTCCCATGAATAGATCTGTTTGCTGGCTGTAAGGGGATAAATTCTGAAGTTTGGGTTGATTCAGAAGAGCACCAGATGCTTATGTGAATGCTTTCATATTTGGAAATCAGAACTGGAAATCTTAAAAGAATCTCAATACTTCCTTCTCTAAATCAAGATTGAAATATCTTGAGCCACTGTCTTTGTTGTGGCATTTTGGTACTTAGGTGTCTAGTCTCAGACAGAAACTAGAACTACAAAACCCTGTGAAAACTAGAAGAATGAAAAAAATGCTAACCAAACATTTCAGATCAGTCAAAAGAGTATGGCTGTTTGGAGGTCTGAGGTGCACAACTTAGAGTATTAGCCATGTCTCTCTGAAAGGAATGCTAAGACCTGTTGCATTTCACAAGCTTATCATCGTCTCTGCAGTGCATTATGTATTTTTATGTAAATATATTTGTGTATAATTGTAAGTTATATGTAAGTGTGGAGTCCATTACATAGACATTATGTTTATTTACATTATGTTCTCGAACAATGTTCCGTGTATCTCATGAAGTCATGTGGGTCACGAAAAGAATAGTTCACTGATAACATTTACCAACATTTACTGTTAGACAGACAAAAGACACAAGACATGTGTTGAGAGAACAATTTGTTTCTAGAAAGTTTTCTAGAGACCAAACTGGAAAATATTATACAATAGGAAATTGCTATAGATATCAAGGTCTGTCCCTTGTCTATATTTGGTGGCCTAATTTCAATTTTTGGTTCTACCAGACTAGACAAGCGGCACTTGTCTTAGTTGTGATGAAAGTGTTAAACAAATAGCTGAAGTAAATGACAACTTCAAGACTTGCTGGAGCATTGTTCACTATTCATAATGAAATTTACTCAGATGCACACATATTAAGGCATGTTGTGGCTCTAGGCAAACAAATGACCCTGGTCTCCCAATAGTACATACCTACACATATATAAACACATGCTTAAGACATTAACATTCTAATATTATGAAGAAAAAAAAAAAATCACAATTTTCCAGGTGAGGTGAAAAGATATAAGTGTTATGAAGAGTTTTTAAAGCAGAACAAATAAAGCAACAAATAAATTCTAACAAAGGTACGTATTAACCAGCACAGCAAGCTCACTGTTTACGTCCTTTGATTACTTGTAAAAATTAAGTCTGCTCTTTCTACAGAGCTATGTTGTCATTTACCATGCCTTATCGTTGAGAAAACAGGACTTTTGACATACTAATAGATTAAACAGTTTGTTTTAAAGCTACTGGTTTAGTTAAGGGAAATATTCATAAAACGGATGTTGAAATTAAATAAACTGTGAGACAGTATAACTCATTCATTCCTATATTGCCCAATGGCCCTGGGCAAAAGTCCAACATTTAAAGCCCATTAGTGTAAAATTTGTTAAACTTCCTCAGTTCTTGTTTAAAACAAAATATCTTTGTGTGTCTGAATTTTATCGGCTATTAGTAAGTTTAATACTTGAAAAGACTTTTGGAGTTTTTGTCCCATCAAGGTTTCCTTGGACAAAATTCAACTCTCTGTTTTAGTTATTTACTTCTCACTTTATCTTTCAAATCAGTGACCCAAGTGCTCCATTGTTCACCAGTGCTGTCTGTAATACAGTGTAGCGTGGGCCCACTACAAGTTGGTGCAACAGCAATCATGGTCAGTTTCTTCTAAGAGAAGCAGAGACTGTTCTCAGACTTGTGCAGGCTGGTCTTAGCTAACTGAACTGCTGAACAGGGCAAAGCATGAAAAAAATATTGGTACTCATTGCTACTGAATAAATCCCATCGGTTGCCCCTAAACAGCCTAGTATTACAGAGGCTCAGGAGGAGCTGAAAAATCCCTGGAGAACGCAGCAGTGGGGAGAAGTCAAGAAGAATAGTGATTTACCTTAACACTTCAAAACTAAATCATGGACTGTTGTAGTTTGAAAATTACCAGAATGTTCAGATTTACAGGTTTGTGCTTTCATGAAGAAAACGTTCTGTTGCTTTGAGAGAATCCCCTCCCCGCAGTGACCTGTCCTGGGGGAGCTGACACTGTCCCAAGTACCTGCCCTTAAGGGGTGTTGCTTGGTGAGCAGATAAAAGGTGACAGTGATTTCGGTCCTGTCTCTTTTTGCTGACGGCTTTCAGCCCAGCACGGGCTAACCCCCACCCCCCTTCCCGGGGCGGTGCGGAGGGGAGGACTGCTTCCAGCGGCTCCCTGCCCCAGGACGGAGTGGGCTCACCGGGTCGAATCCGCTCTGCTCCTGTAACTGGCGGGGACCAGCAGGGACAACCCCGGCACAGCAAAGACAGCCGCGGCCTGGCGCAGACCCGAGCGTAGAAGGGAGAGCCCCGGTCCGGTCCTGATGCCACGGACCGGAGAAGCAAGACTGGTTTCTTCCTCCTGGAGCTGAGACAGGAGGAGAGAGAGAGAAGAGGAGAGGGTCCTGGAAAACCCTTTTGGCCATGTGCAGTGAAGGCGGAGGGGGGGCAGCCCTGCTGACGCAGCCGTGCGGTCGGGCGTCCGCCGCCGTTTTAGAGACCCCTGATCAGTGGGAAGAGAGACTGTGGGTCACTTCTGCCGCTGTGAAAGACTGGGGGGTGCTTGGTATTGGGGAGAATTCCTCTGTACTTCGCTGAAGAAAGCAGAAGGACTTGAGAATCCTTAAAACTTTGGGCATGAAAGACAGAGTCTGGGGTATTTGAAAGCATGTCTCCTGCACCAAGGGATGCAGTTCAGGCACTGAGGAGTCAGGCCGTCCCGAGAGTGTTGAGCTGGAGAAGCTACGCTGAGGAATTGAAGAATTCACCAGTCTGCAAACAGCCTGAGTGCCACTGTACCGCAGGCAGGGTGTTGCGTGAATAATAGAGAGGGTGGTGGTACTCGTCTCTACTTGACTGACATGCTCTTTTCCCCCAGATCTCTGATGTGAAAAAAAGACCCAAGGACCAATACGACAGTGATCTCCCATTGCATTTTTCTCAGAATATGTGATGGCATTTGTGACACAGTTTCTAGTGCCTGTGCACTAACTTGCTTGACATTTTCTTCTTTTCTGTACACAGTTACAGAGTTAATAAATCCTTTTCCAGTTTGCCTAACCTATCCATTGTCTGGCAGATTTATCCGAGATCTCATCGAGACCCGACTGCTTTGTTTTCCTTTTCCCTTATCTTTAATTGTGGTCTTGAACCCACCACGTGGACGCAAAGGGAAGAATGGACCCCTGGATACCAAGGGGGATAAAGGAATGGGAAGAGAAAGGAGGAAACCTTTTTCTTAGAAAGTGCATTTTTTCCTCAAGTTTCTGGCTAGTCAAAGCCATATTGTGCCTCCCAGTCTCTTGCTCAGCGGAGAAGACACAGCAATGTAGGGACAGCAGCTGACAGTGTCATTATGGCACTGCTGCCCTGTGTGCATTCACAATGGCTCTACATGTACATTAACAGAGGTTTAGGCTCCATTGTGATGGATCACAATAAGCAGGATTCCTCTCGCAAATACGGCCATGGTTCCCCAGGCTGTTCAGTACTGTCACTACGGTATTCTATTCAGCATCTAGGGGCTTTGTTCATTCCTCTCTTCCATGTTTAAAACACACCCCAGACTCAGTGATAAGAGGACACAGGCAGAAACTAAAAAAGAGATGATCCTGTCTGAAATACTTCTATATTATGAGAGTGACTGAGCAGTGGTACAGGCTGTCCAAAGAGGTTGTTGAATGGAGATTCCTGGAGGTATTGAAAAGTTGTAAGGACACAGTTCTGGGGAACATGCTGTGAGGCGAAATGACCAGTTGACATTCAAAGGTCTCTTTCAACCTCAGCCGCACATAGGATCCTGTGTGTTGCGTGATCTTTCTCTGTGGCTCCTTCCAAAACAGTGTGGTTACAGGCTTGACACACACCAGAGTTAGGAAGTCCTATGAAGTCGTTGACATCCAGATCGTTACCCTCCAAGGCTTTTAGCTGAGATAGCTGAAGTCCCTTTCTGTCACTTACAAATCTTTACTGGTCAGGGTTTTACCCTTTTTTTTTTGCAACATCAGATTTTAGGGTGGTTGATGTTGTGAGACTTCAAAAATAATGAAGAAGGTATTCTTTAGCCTAGAAAGGATAAACTTCAAAGTTAATGTTGCATTCAACTTAATGATCTAAAAATTTTACATGTCGTTCTTACCATGAAAGGAATAAAAACAGTTTTGAAAGAAAAACCTTCAGTGTTCTCCAGCCAGATTGCCATCCAAATTCCTGTTAAGAATTAAGAGTTTTTTACCTGTACAAGAGAGACTACGTAATATTGATGTTGCAAGAATACTTTCTAAACCAGGATTCTTTCCCTGTATTCAGCATTCCCACCTCTTTCTCTTCTGTATATGTATGGCCTTCTGTGATGTATAACATCTCCCACTTTTACAAAATAAAACAAAAGATTTCATCTCTTGTTGATTCTGACATCTCCTTCCAACACATCTGCTGTTTTTCAAAAGGGCACAAGAAAATTGTAGGTGCTATCTTTTTCTTTAAGATACATTCATACTTAGTTCATTTCTACTCAAAGTCTAGAAACTATGAGAAACTCGTAGTTAATCAGTAGAAAAGGAATCAGTTGTAGAATTTCAAATGTAAAATTCCATCAAGAGTTTAAGTGTCAACATTGCTGTAACATACATCCTATATTACTGGCTTGTGTTTTACATGTCTTTAAGGGTTTATATTAATTAATGTATTTTATCAGTGTATCTTATTATAGTAATTTAATCAATTAATTAAAAATATTTTTAAATTTTTAATTACATTTTTTAATTGTTGCAATTTGTTACAAACATAGCAAAATCTGTGGTTTATGTAAATTGGAGTGTTTTGTTTGCATTTAGTAATTGAGGAAAGCCAACTAAACTGAACTAGATAATTATGTATAGATTTTCTTCCAACTTTATTTTCATGATCATTCTTCATGCAGTGTATTTGCTGATTACCTTTTTCAACTAAGAACCTTGAGAGAACACATGTGAGATGGCAATGAATACAACTTTGCAATAACTGACATACTATTTCAATAAAGAATTTTTCCAACAGAACGTACATAGTTAGAGGAGCCAAATATGAACGAAGATATGCAAAGTGGATGTCTCTCTTCTGGTACGGTTACCAGTAAAACAAAAAATGCTGTGGGTTCATTTTGACCTTCAATTTACAGAAACATATTTTCAGTCTAAACAGCAGCATTCACATGGATGTAAATGTAAAAGTAAGACCTCTTCATGACTAGAAATCTCATTGAATTTCATTATTTTTTTCTTTATAAATAATTTAGTCCTAGAAACAGTATGTTCACAGAATCACAGAACATTTGGGATTGGAAGAGACCTTGAATGATCATCTTGTCCAACCCCCCCAACACAGCAGGATCACATAGATCCAGCTGCACAGGAACATATCTAGGCAGGTTTTAAACATTTCCGGAGAAGGAGGCTCCACAAGCTCCCTGGAAAGCCCCTTCCAGTGTTCTGTCACCTTCACTGTGAAGAAGTTTCTTCTCATATTGATGTGGAACCTCATGTGTTCCAGCTTACACATTGCTTCTTGTCCTATCATTACATGACACTGAGAAGAGCCTGGCTCCATCCTCCTGACACCCACCCTTCACATATTTATAAACATCAATTAAGTCACCCCTCAGTCTCCACTTCTCCAAACTGAAGACACCCAGCTCCCTCAGCCTCTCCTCACAAGGAAGGTGTTGCATTCCTTTCATCATCTTTGTGTCTCTGCGCTGGACTCATTCCAGCAATTCCATGTCCTTCTGGAACTGAGTGACCCAGAACTGGACACAAGATTCCAGACGTGGTCTCATTAGGGCAGAATAGAGAGGGAGGTAGTAACTCTCTCAATCAGCTAACCATTCCCTTTCTGATGCAGTTAGCCTTCTTGGCCACAAGAGCACATTTCTTGCTTATGATCATCCTGCTGTTCACCAGAATCCACAGATCCCTTTCTTCTATGCTGCTCTCCAGCAGATCTGTCCCCAAATTATACTGGTAGATGGGATTATTCTTGCCCAGATTCAAGACTCTACAGTTGCCCTTGTTATAATTCATTAGATTTCTTCCTGCCCAGATCTCCAGCCTGTCCAGGTCCTGCTGAACAGCAACACAGTCTGCTGGGGTGTCGACCAGTCCTCCCAGCTTTGTATCAGCAGCAAACTTGCTGACAGTGCACTCTGATCCCTCATCCAAGTCTTTAATGAATAGGCTGAATAGGACTGGTCCCAGTATCGACCCCTGGGGGACTCCACTAGATACAGGCCTCCAAGTAGACTCTGTGCCATTGACCACTACTCTCTGGCTTCTATCCTGCAGACAGTTCATGATCCACCTCACTACCCAATCATTCAGGCCACACTGCCTCAGTTTGACTGCAAGGATACTGTGGGAGACTGTGTTAAATGCTTTACTGAAGTCAAGATAGACCACATCTACTGCTTTGCCATCATCTCTCCTCCTAGCTGGACCCTTGTAAAAGGCTATCAGGTTGGTCAAGCATGACTTCCCTTTGGTGAAGCCATGCTGACTGTCCCTAATGTCCTTGATGTGCCTAGAAAAGGATAAATTGTTCCATCTCCTTTCCTCCAATGGAGGTGAGGCTGACAAGTCTGAGTCCTCCTTCTTATCCTTTTTGAAGATTGGAGTGACATTTGATATCCTCCAGTCCCCAGACACCTCTCCTGATCCCCATGACTTAGCAAAGATGATGCAGAGTGGCCTAGCAATGACTTCTGCTGTCTCCCTTAGCACTCGTGGGTGCATCCCATCAGGGCTCATACCATTCTGTGTTTTCATTCAACAATGCAGATTCATACACATACAGTTACCTTTTGCTGTGACAATCACATAGGTATCTAAGGGTAGACATGGAGCTGTTTTGAGCTTAGGATAAAGAAACATGGAAAACTTGCACAGGTAAGAGCAAAACCAAAAGTACGTTTAAGATCTATTGGACATTGTTTTACTGAGATGCTGCAACATTCTCAATGACAGAGGGCTTATAAGTAAAATTGAAACATCATTTCTTAACTGCGTACATTCAGTTGCACATGTAAAACGCAAGTTTCAGCATTAATTTGAAGGTATCATCTTGGTCAGTGTAAGATACAGCTGGCTAATGGGCTCTTTGTAGGCTTTTGTATGTTTATAGCAAATAACAGATGAGCACTAGGCTGCAAACATGTCATATGTTATTGAAAACTTCCTTTCAAGTAATTTATGACAACCATTAGAGATCTTAGCTGGAAAAGTTTTCCTCCTACATTTTTCTAGATGGTTTTCTAATTGATTTCGTTCAGGTTTGTGAATGATTTCTAAAAACTGGTCTTATGTGCATCTGAACTTAGACACTTGGGAGATAAGGAATACATTACAAAAGGCTCATCTGTGCTGTAAACAAGGTTGTTGACTTTAAAATTATAATCGTTCTTTTACAATACGTTGTCATTCAGTTCTTTTTTCTGTGCCTGCTTTAGCACATATCTAAGGGTCTTGCTTCTGCTTATATTATGACAACTTTTAAAATCAGTCACACATAGGGTTTTTTCTGCAGATTGAGTTTCAAACCAGCATTTTGGTTTTTGCCTGCCTGACTCTGCAACCCAGATAATTTTCTTCTAGCACATCTCCTGTTTGTTTACAGCATATAATAGAAGTCATTAACATTCCATTAACATGCTTCTGCTTTACAATTTGCAGCTTTATTATCTCTAACGAAATACCAGTTGCAGCACAGACACATCATTCTACAGGAAAAATCAGCAAGAAAAGGACCAAGGATGGGCTGGGGAGAGAACTGGAATGGAATTCCCACTTCTCTCTTCTACAGTATTTTCCATCTTTCTTTTCATCCATTCTTAAAGGATTTTTACAAAGAGGAATCATTATTTTGATTTTTCTATGGGAGAAACTGAGTCACCTGAAGAGGAAGTGATTTGCCACGCAATAAGAGACAGTGGCAGAGCCAAGAGCAAAGAACAAGACTCTTCATTTCCTGTTGGGTGCCCTCATGACATTAACTTAGTTTACAGCTCTGCCACAGTCTTCTTTATGACCTTATGTGAGTCATTTGGCTTCTTTATTCTGCTAACACTGAAATGCATATTTAATTTCAGCTTTTCCTCTTTGTTTTCAAGATCATAACTGGCTGAAACCTCTGCACTAGAATATTTGCCGTATATGTGGATGGTTCATTCTCACAGGTTCTTTGCAGAAGAGAATTTCTTGTTCAGCTCATTGTTATATTAGGTAATATTTTATTTTTCCTGCTATGTTTACCTTTCCTCAGAAAGTTTTCACAAGGTTTAATATTAAGCCAGAGAAAACCTCTATTCGCAGAGCATAGAAAGTGGTACGTTAGAGGAGCATCTTTTCTGCTGCTCAGAGGGTACATTACCTCTGCACTACAGATCCCCAATTCTTCAGCTTTGCAGCTGCTACTTTGCTTTTCCATTGACATCTGAGGCACAACTGCCTGCACTCCAGATGATGCCATGGTGTGGAAGAGAGTTCAGTCCTCCACGTACTGCTCCTCTTGCAGTATAGATGAATAGCTAAAAAACCCACCTTCTTTCACCTGTCCTACCACATCCAATATGCTCCTGTGAACATTTTTTCTAGCACTCCTTGTAAGAACACCTCTGCACTGTCCTATGTAGCCTCCTGTGGTATGAAGCAGCCATTTCAGTGTTTGGCTCTAATTCTGTTGTGTGTTTTGTTATTACTACTTTCTGCTGCTCATCTTTCTTCTGTTCCTTTTAGTTTCCTTACTTCTTTTTAATAGTCTGTTTCCTATTTCCACAATGTCTTCTCCCTTTTTCATTTCTGTACGGTTTTTATTAATTGTTATGCTTGTTTTCCTCAAGAAAAAGGAAGTATTCCACTCCCGCCCAACCTCAGTTGCACAGGCATAGAAGGTGAGCTGGAGAGCTGGCAGAAAGCATTGCTCATGTCTGGCTACGCGGAGTGAAGACTAGGGCTTTGTAGCTGTAAGGATTTCCCAGAAGTAATATTGGAGCTGGTCCAACAGTTTACAGTAAAAGGACTACAGTTCTAATGCAAGTTCAGCAAGTTTTAGTTTTAGGATTTTTTTTTATCCTTTTAGTTTTTTAGATCAGGTACAGTGACTAAGATGTTACTCTGGTATGAGAAATCAAATAGCAGTTTTAGACAGGATGCTGGATGGTACACAATTAGTGGATCCAGCCTTCATGTGAAGTCTGACATAGAAGAGGAGATGTAGATCTCTGTAACAAGCATAAGATCCCATACTTGGAGGACATTACTGTGTGACCGGGGCAGCAGTTTCTTGGCATCCCTAGTTCCATTCTCCAGACAAGCTGCTCTGCCTTTTTGACAATGGAGACTGACTCTGGAGAACATAGCTCACATTTAGACCAATCTTAGAGAATTAGTAGAGGGAGAATATATATTGATGTTTAAGTCACATTTTCCTGAGCAGAGGGCAGACACCTCAGATGCCTTTCAAAGCCATGAGACCTAGGTCTCTACAATACACTGCCCAAGCATTGGAGTAACCAGGCATATTGAGCTCAAGGACTCTGAAGGATGCATGTATCCCACTGTTGGACTTGTTGCCATGTCATATCCCACAGAACAGAAGATGAAGCAATAGGGCAGAAGCCATTAGCAGCATCGTTTGAGGAAGACATCTAAACACTGTTAAAGAAAAGATTTCAGTGCATTGTTCTCACAGAGGGAAAGTGAATATGACAATAACATCTACATGTGGCAGACAACCAGAGTCTGTGGTGCATGCTGGAGACTCCAATGATGTGTGAGACAGAAGCCTTAGTTTGGGTAGGACCAAGCATCCCTTTAGATATAGATATGGATAACTTATCTGTAAGCCAAAAATTAGTTGCTGTGAATGCTCCCTAAATGTACTCAATTAGCTTGGGGCTAGTAGGACTGTTTCTGCTGTCTGTGAGTGGATCTTATGGAAGTTCTTAAAGTTCTTCCCCTATGAGAGAAATGTTCTATGTGAGTGGAGTTATTGGCAGTGGATACTGCACAGATGAATGAAACTAAAGGATCAATTCAGCGCTTAGTAAAAACTGAGAATAGAAGAGACTAATGGCAATGAATGAAGAGACTTGACTCATGGCAGTTTGCTCTGCTGGGGTATACATGTGTTTTTTCTATACATATGCATGGGATTTTCTAAGGACTGCTGGCTTTCTGCTGAAGTGTCTGGCCTGTGGTTCAGGTAGTATTAATGGAGGCAAGTCGGTACTCAAGAGACAGGGAATATCTCCTCTTGTGTTTGCACAGTGCCAAGTACAAAAAAGAAACAAAAATGGGTTAGGTCTCAAAGTGCTAAAGAACAGTAGATAGTAATGTCAATAACTGCTTGGAGCATGCTGAATTTTGTGCTTTGCAGCAGCCTAATGGAAAAGAAATGGCTTTTCAAGACATTAACTTTGGATCAAAGTAACTGTAAACAGTGATCTCTTTGTGGCTATTCTATACTGCTCTTCAGGTTGCCATCAAACACTATCAAGGTCCCAGGCGAGAGTGCCATGTCTACACCCCTATAAAAGTTATATTCAACGTGTCTGCATCTTTGCATGGTGCTCACAGCTATTTCCTTACGTCAGAAAGGCACAGTAATGCAGGAAATGAGGCATCTCCAAGTTTTCAGGGTTCTATGGTTTTCAGACAGATGGGATCCCTTCCCACTATTCTCCTGTGATTAAGGATGTGTCACTAGTTTTTATCAGTCCTTAGACCTTGAAAATATTTGCAAGGGATATCTAATAATAGGATAGTACACAGAAAAAACCAGAATAGTGTATTTTCTTGACTTTTGGCCATAATGTTGCTGGTAGGGTGTTATACATGTTGAAGTACCTCTAACAATTCCAAGTGGCAAATGTTTTATCTAGACAGAGCTTCTGTATGTTAAGAGTAGTGAACTGATATTAAAAACAGTCTGCATGGCTACCAAACTGAACTTTACTTTTTTAAATCTAAAGAGAAAACTCTGAATGTAATCTACTGTAATGCTTTAGAGATTGAATTACACAAATGATTCATCACTTAGAACTGTCTATTACAGCATGAAGGAGTCTTCTAGCAACAAGTAATCTGACACATAACAGGGACAGAAAGTTTTAGGGACCAACAGCTGATGAACATTTTTATACTTTCCTACTTAGGAGACTGATCTATTCTCTCTGAATAACTTAAGGATGGGCCTCTCAATTATTCACTGCATTAATGATTTTATACATCCACCCCTCTGTAACTACAACGCTTCTGCAGCTTCCCAAAGAAACTCCAAGAGGCTAAAAGGTAAAAATTGAATAGCATAATAAACATCAGCTCTTAGTCATTATAATTGTGGCTAAAAGTAGTTGTTTTATTCCTAACCCACTGGTGCTTATCATTGGGGTATTTTCCTATTAGCTTTTTCTTATCATTTCTTTCTCACACTTTGTCATGAAATCCCTTCTCTTCCAGTAGCTGGCATTCTTGAAGTTCAGTTCCTGGGGAGTTGGGCAACTTGTGTTCAGGACTTAAAATAAATATACTTAGCCATTCTGGTTTCTGAGAAAAGAACTGAACACATAAAGCAAAATTTAGTGAAAGACTCACATGTAAATAAACTGTGCCTTTCAAATAAATGTAATTTTTTAAGCCAGTCAAGGATTTAGAATCCTGCTTTGTGGATCATTTCTCAACACACAGAGTCAGCAGTAATCCCTCAAACAGGCCCGTTAAATGGCCAATGCCCAGAAATTCAAACATAATTAAAGGTGCCAGGAATTACTGATCAAGGATGAACACCCAACTGAGAACATGGATCAGTACAGGTTATATAAAAGGCAAAATTCTAACTGTTGCCTTATGGAATCTCAGACTTATGAATTAAAATGGTTCACTTTTAGTGACAGGAACAGCTCAGTCATAGCAGGTCATCACATGCTTTGTGGGAGCAGAATTACTGTGGGACACTTATGGAAGAGTCATGATCTGGAAGCACGTGGCTGCTTCATGGGATGCAGGTATCTAGCACACTGTGCTCATGCTGTTGCAAGCTGTCTAGCACCACACTGGGAGTGTAAGAATTATATACCTTGCAGGTGCCCACATCTTAGCCACAAATAAGCAGCAATGCAAAGGCAAGAGACAGCATAAACCTTCTGAACAGTAACAGGATGCCCTCAGGAAAGAAAAACCTAACAGCAACTCACATGCAGAATGCCATGGCCAATACAGAAGTGGTACGTGTTAGCACTGTAAACCTACTCTCAACTTTAACAAAGATGGGTTCACTCTTACTACAACAACTCACATGCAAGTTGTAGGGAGGAGGAAAAGGAGCTAGCATGGTGGCAGCAACTGTAATACATAAAAATTCATTTTCTTAGTAAAAAAACCATTCAGTTTTACAATCCAAGAGTTATTTCATGTTCATCACTAGTATTTTAAACAACTGGATAAACCAGAGTGAGTATGTTTAAAAACAGATTTACTATTGAAAACATTAAAGAGTGATTTTTAACTATGGATACTGTCTAAAGAGTAACTGTATTAGTTCCTGGAGTTCTAAGATTGTTTGACGACCTCCACTTTTCTTGAAAAAGAAAGGAAAGGCACATTCCTACTCTTCTAATAACATTCACATTCCTTAGCATCACATTCCTAAGAGAATGTGAATGTGATTTGAGCATACCTTAAAGCTCAAAAATCAAAAGGTAAATAGAAAGACACCAGCATTTATGACAGTATGTTTTACAAGAAGGTCATATTTCTTTTAGATGTGACTCATGATTTCTAAATGCTTCAGGTACACAAGAGTAAGCTGTGAAGTAACTGGGCTGCATTAGTTACTAGAAGTTGCATTCATAGACCCTAAGATCTTGCAAAAATGCATAAAGTAGTGCGAAAAAACCACAAAGTTGGAATCAGGAAAGAAGGGTAAAAGAGGTATTAAATACAGGTTCAAACCCCAGTTAAATAAAGTAAACAGAAGTATGGTTGCTACCTTCAGGAAGAAAACTTTTTCACCCAGTGGAAGAACTGGTCGTTTCCTAAGAACACCAGTCCTTTAAAGATGAGAGGGAAATTATAATCCAAAATGTCTTGGTCAAAAAACAAGAGCAGTCTCCACATTCACTCCAGCCTTAAAAAAAAGAATCTACTATCAATACCTACTTAAAAATTTACTACATTGGGGTATTGATACTACTGAGGCATCAGTATTATTGATACTAATGTATGCCATTAAATAAATGTGGATAGTTTGGATTGGTAGTGGAAGTATCCTTACTTCATTATCAAGCAGAAGACCTATTTTTGAAGCATTTAAAAATATTTTGGGACACAGATTTTAAAGCATGGCTTGGAATTTGCAGACTTTCCAGTTGGCTGTTACATGTATCTACACAGTATAGTTTTGTAGGAGGTGATTCAATTGTTAACAATTTATAGTACTTACTGGTCTCCTGCTGTGAACAGTTTTATAAACTAACTCATGCCCTTGCTGTGATAAACAGACAGAATATATGAGTTGCATTGATGAGATGACATGATCTTCACCTCTTGCAGACCATTCTTCTGATAGAGGGAAGGTGCCCAAGCACACAGAGATGTGCCTGCGAGGGTGGTAAATGGCTGTTGCTTGTTTTACCAGTGTCATAGGCAGCTGCAGGTAAACAGGGAATGTGGGATCCCAAATAGCTGGTGGAAGGTGTGGGCTGATTCTCACTGAGGAGGAGGAATGGAATGACACAAGAACATGGCACTTGGGATATCAATTATCATAGTATCATCATAGTATCATAGTATTACCAGGGTTGGAAGGGACCTAATAGATCATCAAGTCCAACCCCTACCA
>JAOXOE010000256.1:58770420-58789567 GCA_028565055.1 Phoeniculus purpureus
CTAAGCGCTGCATCCGCTCATTCCTTAAACACCTCCAGGGATGGTGACACCACCACCTCCCTGGGCAATCCATTCCAGTTCTTACAGGAAGTTGCAGAGCACCTGCTGCTATCTCTGCAAGGCTGGATGCAAGCTAAGCATTATCTTGCTGCCCATGTTACAAGGGGCTAAACTCCCAGCTAGTACAGGCTGGCTGAAAGCCACTCAAGTCAGTGGTCCAGACCCCATAGAAATTTATGTTCTATTCAGAAAGCAGCACTGCCAATTAATAAAAGTATGCCAAACTGATTACGGAACATGTATACCATGCTGTCTCCATGTATACCCACTACAGACTTCTCCATGAACAGGAACTGGAGCAGAAGAATTGTAGGTCAAAGAAAACTCCTAGTTCACAACCCTGTCTTCTACCATGGTCTATTTTAACAGCTGTGGGAAGACTATGAACAGGACAAGCACATGCAGATATTCTCCTGGTATACACTGCAGACCTCATAAGTCACAGAATCACTCAATGGCAGGGATTGGAAGGGACTTCTGAAGATCAGTCAGCCCAACTCCCCTGCTAGAGCAGGTTTACCTAGAACATGTCCCATCAGGTTTTGAATGTCTCCAGAGGAGGAGTCAAAAGCAGCAGCACTGCAATAATTCATTGATGGATATTTTCTATTAACTTGTTCAGTTAGTTTTTTTAAGTTGTAGAACATTTAATATGCAGTGTCCTACAGCAGAGATTTTGTAAAGATTTTTCTCCTACTGAACATGACAGTGTCATTCAATGCCCTGTGCTTCTCAATAAGAATCAGAGTTCACCTTGGCTTCTCACTCTACACAAATTTGTACAACTGAATGAGAAAGAACTTGATGCTTCATAAGTATTTTTACACAGACCTTTTGACAAATTGTAACTGTCCTGTCAAGACTGCACTAGGTTCTTTGAAGCTCCATACTGGAGATTTCCAAAGGTATGTAAGACTGTGGCTGCCATACAGCACTACATTGCCACTCTACAATGCCTAGACTATGCTCTAGGTTTGTTGATGGGGATCAAAACTCCTTCAGAATTCATCAGTTTATGTCCTAAATCCCAGAACTTGCATCTAGGGTGGGCTGTCCCTGCCCATGGTGTGGGGGTTGGAACTGGTTGATCAGGTGGTCCCTTCCAACCCAGAGTGATTCTGATTCTGTAACTTCTCCAGTGACGTGATCCTGCTGTGGCGGGGGGATTGGACTACATGATCTTTCAGGGTCCCTTCCAATTCCTAATGATTCTATGATCTATGATTTATATTTTAATCAGACAAATATTTATGAAGCATCATTTCCTCTCTCCATGGCAGAGGCATCCATGACTCTGCCTTCTGAACACTAATCAAAGGACATTTAATTGTCTAAACAGACTGTGTGTGATAATTAAGTCATTAAAAGCTATGAAGCTCAGCCTGAGACCTGGCAAAACTACACTTGGCTTAAGCCTTGACCAAAAGGATAGAAGTGGCTTTAGCTTTCCAAACTTCACACTCTTTGAACATGACACATTACTGTCCCTCTTACTATCAACTATACTTTAAACCCACACTTTGGCCATCTCATTTTACATCTGCTTCCAGCACATGCTTCCAGTCCACAGCTGCATGCTTCAGACAGCCTGGCTGCTCAGAGACAAAAGTTGTTTAAGAAAATCCAGCACTGAATGCACAGGGTTCTTCTAGCTCTGTAAGAGCCACCAGCATGAGGCAGACTCTCTGGAATGGTACAGATACTTCACTGAAGCAAGAGATTTCTTACTGGAAAGAAAAAGAAGGTGGTGGGATATGACACAGAGGAACACTTCAAAGGAAACGGAAAATAAGTCACAACTTGAGAACTACTGACTCTGCGTTTAAAAGGGGAAATTTTGGAGAAGATGAAGCTGAGGATGCTGCCTCATGAAGCACATTAATGGGCAAATGTCAATGAAGACGTAATTCAGAGAGGTTCTCCACTGTCTCACCTTTTACTGAAGTGAGTAATTGCCTCATGTATTCAGTCACTGAAATTCAGGAGCCTAGCTGGCACAGCTAGCTTCAGGTCATCAGCTGCCACTTCTACACTAAGTAGTGGTGTGTGGACTAGTGGTTAGAGCAGTGGAAGCAGCTTGAGCTCTTCTTGGAGATAACAATCACCATCTTCCCATTCCCCTATCTGTCCTGCTCTGCTTTGCATTGTAGAAGGTTAAGTGTGTATAGATGGAGTCACACTACTGCAGGTTGTGCCTGAGAATGTTCTAGTACATGCGCAGCTTGCTGCGTTCACTCTTCTCAACACAAGCAGTAGTTACACAGACTTTGAAATTTCAGTTGATGCCTTGGTTCAGCAGCTGTAAAGAACAAACTATAGTTGAAGACAGCACCATTTTCTTTGGTGAAACGTGTTTCAGAAGTTTACAGAATCTTAAGCTGGCACTGAAAAATTTGGAAAGATGAGACAAAAATCTACACTGCACATTCACTGTGTCTGAAAGGGGATGTGCTACAGCACATTTCAATCACATCTTCCTCTGCAAGGAGAGCCCAAAGACAAAGGTCTCAAAGCTAAAACAGCTGCTTCTGTCATGGTTGTTTTCTGGCAGCTTTTGGTGTATTCACCACTTAGAAACAGCCAAGTGATGACAACTTGTTATCTTCAACTTCAAAGGGACCTGTGGAGCACAGGATAAGCTGTATATTGGTCTGACAATCCTGCCTCCATTGACACATACATTGCTTGGTTAGTGAATCAGCCAAGAAGCTGATTGGAATAGTGCAGGCCCACACAAGGATGGTCTGCATAGGGAAGAAGAAACCACACCTATTTCAGGGTAGCAACTGCAGTTCCCTCGGTGCCTTGGTTTTACACAACGGAGCCAGACAGCTATTGAACCAACCATAGCCTCCTGAGTCACTCCCTTCACTCAATGCCCTGAGCCCATGGTTTGTACATCACTTAAGGAACTCCCCATGAGTAACCTCGGGCATGAATAAAAGCCTCACGGGGAAACAATCATCACTTTTGGGGTGCTGGGAGGTGACTAATGTCAGCAAGCAAAAAAGCATTGCTAGCTCAGTCTCTCAGGTCCCAAGAGACTTCAGAGATCAAGAGAAGTTATCTTGGCTGTTTGTAATCATTAATATAAAAGCTGTACAGATAAGGCTAGGAGGCTTGCTATAGCGTCTAAGGCTTATCACAGTGCACATACCAAATAGCAGTAATTATAGCAAAGCTATATATGCACGTGGAGCATTATAAAACACCAGTGCAGAACAAAATGGATTGTACTGCTCCAGAGAGGGTGTGGGCTTTTCTGGTGCAGGACAGAGATTAGAAGGAGGTGGCTGAAGACAGGTTTACTGCTCTGTTACCATGTAGGCAGGAGGAGTGAGTGTCTTTAGCAGCTGCAGACAGCTGTCGCCTTCTTTTCAGAGACAAGCTTGTATGGACACCTGGGCTCTCTCTGACGCTGTCTCAGTGCTCTGCAATACAATTGACCAAGAGATGCTAGCAAGCAGCCCAGTGCAAGGGCAAGGTACAGACATGGGCATGTGTCTGAGCACACATTCTTGCATAACCCAACAGGCATGTCTTGTGTATCTAAGACTGCTCTTGATAATGTAAAATTTGATGACAGAAAGATCCAAACAAAGGACACTCATGAACTCTTAAAGGTCCCATCCTTCACACAGCTTTTTACACACACTAATACTTGGGGACATTTTACATCATGGCACGGGTCAGGGTGTAAAGCAGGATCTGTTGGGTGGCAGTTAGGAGTTACCACCTGTGTCAGAAACACCTCTCATGGCATCAAGGCTGGGATGTTAGCAGACCTGTTTGCAAAAGGGACCTCCTGTCATCTCTCCCTCTTCTTCTCTCTTCCACCCTCCATGGCAATTAGGGAGATATCCCAGCTACTCCAGTCCAGCAAACCACAGCATCTGCCTGGGTATGCAGCTTTGAAGCAGATGGCCCTGACCACAGCTGTATCACTGTGAGACTACCCTAAGGAATTTCCATCCATAAGCGCTGGCAGGATGAATAATCCATTTCACTTTGTCCGCTAGATAAGAGTTGCCTTCAATACATGTTACTCACAGAAGCAGAGTTGCTTCACCTTCACTTAGGAGCTGGACTACATGTCTTGTTCAATGCTGCTAGTTACTCACAGTCAGTCCACTGCCCAGTCTGCTTGATCAGAGAAGTGAAACCAGTCCTTCAGTATTATTTTAGAGAATGCAAAGTCTGATTCACAGGATCAAATAACTCCCTATCCTCTAGCTTTTATAAAATGCTCTTTGACTGTTTGCATGCCCCCCTGTGAGCCCTTCAAACAGTTTGAGCAGCAGCATCTTTCAGATGAAAAATATGCACAAGAAAATGCATTATTTGCTAAACATCAAATATTTCAGTCAGCCAGGCAGCAAAGGGACACAAGCAGATGTCCTGGCTGTGGTGCTGCCAAAGTAAATAAGGGAGAAAAGTCAAAGCAAAATGTTTACCAAGAACTGGCAGTATGTGAAAAACCCAAACCTTTCTTGCAGACCCAAAGAAAACAAGATCTGATTTGTGAGTTGCTCACCAGCCATACCCATGGCCGAAATTCCAAGCAATTAGTATTTCAAACAAACAATTCAACCAGTTCTACAAGCTGCCAGCCCAAAGCCTGCACAGTTAAGCACCATTACAAAAAGCAACACGGGAAGAACTGTGGTGCAACAGTGCATACAGGATAAAAGCTGGAGACAACACTTATCTTGGAGATCTGCCTCAGCAAATGAGGAGTATTGGCAAATAAGCCTGATTTCTGTCAGCCATCTTGACAGAAAATTCATAACACACATTGGCAAACAAATCCTGATGGAAAATCTCAGCCAGGCTCAGCTACAGCTTGCAGCAACTCACCTCCTCTACAGAAAGAGGTATTCTCATTATGGTGATGGGAAATGCTCAGGAGCATGACTGAAGGGTCTCTGAGAGCAGCTTTCTTTCACTTTCTCCTTCTCCAGCTCCACATATTCCTGCCCTGCAGGTCCTTCTCCCTGCTAAGTTTCAAAGGGTTATTTTTGAATCAAAGACTATTTCACAACCCAGACAGAATTTTCAGGAGACTTTAGGAAGTGCACCAATGCTCTGTCACTGGGATGAGGTTCTATATAGTGCAAGAACAGCTCCTCAAAGTACCTGTACTCAGAGAATGAAATTAACACAAGATTGTGCTCATACAATCCAAGGAACCTGGCCAAGCTCTGGGGACCACTGCAGGGCCAGTAAGTGAATTAAGCACCAGAACTGCTGCTGCAGGATGACTGAGCTGCAACTGAGTCTATACGTCTATACCACTGCGGTACATCTTCTGCGTCCCATCCCCAAATCATACCTATATTGTGAAGATCTAACTTAGCTTTCACAACAGATGTCCTCATTATCCAGATTGTTTACACACACAACCTTGTGCTAAGAGGGAGCATCAGCCTAAGTTCTGGAGCAGCTCAAGGGCAGGCCCAAAGCATAAGCAGTGGCCACCACCTCTGCTCAAGCAGTCCAGATTGACCTAGTATGCACCATTAAATGTGAGCAGGTGTGACTGGCTCTCACATAACCCAAAAGGCCTGGTAGCCATCCTTAAGAAATTTTCTAACAAATATTTAAGGGACTTGTCAGTGTATTTTCTCCAGATCTTGGCTTGTCCTAAATGCTGTACTGACACAATGAACTCGCAGTACCAGTCTCCAAGACCAAAGCAAAACCTAGTATGTGGATTGGAAGTCAATAACTAATGGATGTGGCAGGTTTATACTCATTCTTGAGGTGGTGCTTGCAGTGTACATGGACTCTCCATGGCCTGTCCAGGCACAAGAGAAAACGAGAACTTCATGAGAGACTTGTGTCAATAAAGTATAAAGGGTTCTCTGTACAACTTTTTAGGCAGCAAGGCTCCTGATTCTGGGTGGGGGTCCCCAGCACCACAAGCAAAGCACAGTGAGCGCATCTTCTAACAAATTAATCAATGAAAAGGCTTTACAGGTCACCAAGAGAATGCGTTTCAGTTATCAGGGGCTCCGATTTACCACAGAAGCAAGTGATCATCCAGCAAAAAAAATGGAGGTATAAGGACATTTCTAATGTGTACTCAGTATGTTTGTTTTTCTGTTTTGTATGACAGTTTGGGGCTTACTGTGGGTAAGATACATTTCTTCTACAAGTTTCAACCATATTTTATGAGGCATCAGTGGTAAGTAAAAAAAAAAAACAGGGCCAAATGATTTTAGCCTACGACAGACTGGTTTTCCCTCCCCTTTAAAAATTTTTACAAGTCTGCAAGCTGAAAAAGGCTGTAAACCTTTGTATCAGATCAAACATGTTAAAATCACATAACATGCAGCTCAACAAAGTACTCAATGGATGGTTTGATCCCTTCTAAAGGAAATTTTCCTATCACATGGGAAGCACCCAGAGATCCTGGATTCAGGGTAGAAAGTAAATGTTGATTGAACCTCAGTTTATTTTATTAACACAGATCTTTCCCTTCTGCCACTTCTAGAAATATAAAAGCATTTTTAAAAATAGATAAATCAAGTTGTTTGAGCTTTTCAGTTTTTGTTCACCCACAATAGGCTTTGTGCATCCCCGGAGTGGCTTCTGCCTTTGTTGGTGTGTCTGCGCACGCATGTTTGTTGAATGTGAGACTGCCATCTGGCACTTGGATTTTATGTGGGAAGAAAGAGAAGGCCAGCCCACAGCTTTATAGCGATTTAAACCTCTGCTTTTCACACTGTCCTCTCTAACCCTGTGGTCAGTCCACTTCGGGCTGAAAAGACTTTGAGAAAATATTTTCTTTAAAATAATCCTTAAAAAGATCGGGAGGAATTGTCCATCTAAGGCAGCAATGTTTCTGAGGGGGGGAAAAAAAAGAGGTTTTATACAAATGTGTTAGAACAGCCGTGTTCTGCATAACCCAGGAAGTTCTGACTATGCCCCAAGCCCATGCATGATGAAGACAGAGGCCATTCAGCAAATTTCCTGAGTACAGTTTGAATGGAAGGCTACAGAGATTTACAAGCTTTCTGTTCCAGAGATGGTCCCTGTCAGTGTAACCCTTCTTCTTCTCTTGGAAAGTACTTCCTGTGATTAGGCTCTCAAGCATTTCAGGGTGGTGCTTGACTTTACCTGCCAAAGTAAACAAGCCCTGCTGGGCTACTGAGGCGTTCCCTCCAAGGGAACATGCTCTGTTGCAGCCCTGTTTACTGCCAGTGATCATTAGGGATTTATCATGGATTTGCATTTCACAGAATCACAGAATCACTCTGGTTGTAAAAGACCCCTGGGATCATCGAGTCCAACCATGTAGACTACCTTATAAGCTCACCCCTAAACCATACCCCTCAACACCTCATCCAAACGATCTTTAAATACATCTGGGGATGTTGACTCAACCACCTCCCTGGGAAGCCTATTCCAGTGCTTGACCACCCTTTCTGTGAAAAAAATCTTCCTAATATCTAAAGCTACCCTGTTGTAACTTGAACCCATTCCCTCTTGTTCTATCACTAATTGCCTGTAAGAAGAGACCAGCAGCAACCTCCCCACAGGTTGTTGTAGAGTGATGAAGTCTCCTCTCAGCCTCCTTCAAACTAAACAGCCCCAGCTCTTCCAGTCTTTCCTCATCAGATTTATTCTCCAGGACCTTCACCAGTTTAGTTGCCCTCCTCTGTGCCTTCTCCAGCACCTCCACACCTCTCTTGTATTGAGGTGCCCAAAACTGAACACAATACTCAAGATGTGGCCTCACCAGTGCTGAATACAGGGTGATAATAACCTCCCTACTCCTCCGGCCACACTATTTCTAATACAAACTGGGATGCCATTGGCCTTCTTGGCCACCTGGACACACTGCTGGCTCATATTCATCTTCCTGTCAATTAGAACCTCCAGGTCCCTCTCTGCCAGATGGCTCTCCAGCCGCACCTCCCCAAGCCTGTAGCATGGCATGGGGTTGTTGTGGCCCCAGTGCAGGACCTGGCACTTGGCCTTATTGAAGCTCCTGCCATCAACGCTGGCCCATTGCTCCAATCTATCCAAGTCTCTCTGAAAAGCCTCCCTACCCTCTTGCAGATGAACACCCCCACTTAACTTGGTGTCATCTGCAAACTTACTAATGATACACTCTATGTCCTTATCGAGATCATCAATAAAGATGTTAAACAGAGATTGTCCCAATGCCAAGCCCTGAGGCACACCACTTGTGACAGGCCACCAGCTAGATTTAACTCCATCAACCACCACTCTTTGGGCCCGTCAGTTCAACCACGGTTTTATCCAGCAGACTGTGTGCTTGTCCAAGCCACGAGCAGCCAGCTTATGAAGGCAAATTCCATTTGGAACAGTGTCAAAGGCTTTTTGACAGAAGAGGTACAGAAGTTGAGGATTATCAAGGAGTGTGAGAGAAAGATAGATTGGTGAAGCCACATCCTACCATCCCCAAGGCAAAGGTAGCACATGGAGGTTCCACAAGAAGATGAGGATTCCCTATGCTTCTGCCATCAGGAAGAAGGTAGCTATCTGGGTGCTGGTAGAGAATGGAAAGAGATCCCTGTTCAAAGCAGCAGGCAAACCACAGCTCGGTCTCCCTCACCTTCCCCATTGTCCTTACTCAACAGATATGGGGCTCTGGAACTTGAGGGTCAGGCTAAGGAGGATGTAGATAATAGTTCACCCAGGGTGTTGCCACAAGGGACTCAGTCAGCCCCACACATTAGGACTTCTGTTGTTAAGAAAAAGAGGAGGGAGACTCCCTTCTAAGGAGAATAGAGGGACCAGACCCACTGCTGGCCAGACCACAGGAAAGTCTGCTGCCTCTCTGGGTTAAGTTTGTTATGAGGAAGACCCCTAGTCTGCTGCAGACCACTGATTATCACTGGCTACTAATTTTGTGGCTTGACAGTGATAAGATTGATTGCTTTTGAGGTTCTCCCATCAGTGAGGATTTCAGAGTGCTAAGGAGATTGATAGACAGATTGGGAGCACAGGTGGTGTTTTCCTCAGTCCCTTCAGTGGCAGGGACAAATACTGAGATGTATAGGAGAATGTACCTCATTAACACATGCCTTGGAGACTGGTGGCAACAGAGGAATTTCAGGTTCTTTGATCATGAGGAGGTTTGCAGGGCACCAGGCTTGCTCATTCCTGATGGTATTCAGTTGTCTCAAAAGGGGAAAAGCTGGCAGGGTTCATTGAGAGAGGTTTAAACTAGGCTTGAGGGGAATACAGCTGGGCTCACTAGATGTGAGCATGGAGATTGTTGGAGGTGGTGCCATTGTTGGAGGGGAGGCTGGAGGCTCAGCCAAGGTGCAACAGAATAGTGTGGGAATAAATGAGATCAACTGACGTCATCTACCTGGACTTCTGCAGGGCATTTAACACTGTCCCACATTACATCCTTTTCTATAAAACAGAGAGACAGATGGACCACTCAGTAGATAAGGAATTGGCTTTACAGTTGCAGTCAGAGTTGTGATCAGTGGTTTAATGTCCAAGTGGAGACTGGTTACAATGGTGTTCCTTGGGTCTGTTTTGAGTGCAGTGCTGTTTAACGTCTTTGTTGGTGATGCGGACAGTGGCACTGAGCGCAACGTTAGTAAATTTGCCAATGACACCAAGCTATGTAGATGTTGACAAGTAGGAGGGGAGGGAAGAGCCTTCACAGGCTTGATAACTGGGCCCGTGCAAACTGCATGAGGTTAAACAAGTCCAAGTACAAGGTCCTTCATCTGGTAATCCGAGAACAAATACTTGTTGAGTGGTGAATAGACTGAGAGTAGTCCTATGGAGAAGGACTTGGTGATGTTGTTAGATGGGAAGCTCAGAATGAGCTGGTGATGAGTGAATGCAGCCCAGAAGGCCAACTGTACCCTAGGCTATATCAAAAGAAGTGTCACCAACAGGTCAAGAGAGGTGATTCCTCCCCTCTACTCTGCTCTGGTGAGACCTCACTTGGAGGATATTTATGTTGGGTATTGGAAAAATTGTCTTTGCAGAAAGGGTTGTTACTCTCTGGAACCGACTGCCCATGAAAGACGTGGAGTCACCATCCCTTGAGGTATTTAAAGGACATGTAGATGTGTTGCTGAGGGACATGATTTAGTGGTGGAATTGATTATCTTAGGAGTCTCTTCCAATCAAAATGTTTCTATGATTATGTGAAATTATGGAACTGAAGAGCTCTCACAAGCATCCATTTACACTTACTCAGAGGGGTGCAGAATGCAGGAGAAAAGTAAGATTCATAAAATATATTATTACATAGAAGATAAAACCATCTTAAAATTTTACAAGAAGTAGTTATTGCTTGAGAGCATCCAATAATTTTACATTACTTGGTCCTATGCACAATGGTCCCAGCAATGTTGTTGGCTGTTATTGTAGCATAACACAGTATTTTTAAGGAAGACCCCGGACAAGTGATAATTGCCAACACAATTGCACTCACACTGAGGCCAGTGTTGTCTTCATGCTTTAACAAGCAGCCTATCCTCCTTTCAACTGTTCACTGTAGTTTTCTAGAGCTGAGGGTCTATGCATTAGGGATTCATCAGGAAGCTTGCCAAAGTATTGTAGGGAGGTAAAAACCTGACTGTCTCACAGGTGAATGCCTCCATTATGGATCTAAGGTGCAATGTCTTTAAAACAACTGATTGAGGTCTTTTAATGCCAGAATTTGAAGTGCAGACAGTTAAGAAAAAGAATTCCCCTGTTCAGGTCTATCTAGTAGCTCTTTATGTTTCAATGACTGACACCTGTTAACATAATTAGGTAATTAGTTTACTTTGAATTATTAAGGGAAAGATCTGAAATGATAATAGCTATAACAGAGCTGGAGGGCTTTATTACTTTTTTCCTCTTTCTTTTCTGGTTTAGCTGAGAAGATAAAGAGCAAATGCACAGAAACATATGGTTCTAACCTTTTTGAAGATAGGCCTATGGGGGATTTTGCAGGTTTGTGAAGTCAGCTCCTGAGTGATCTTATCCTTTTTCAAACATTTTCTTTCCCTGGTTAGCATTTCAAGTTTTCACAGATTTCTTACTCTTCCTGGTTTTGATAAGAATCAATGATTGATTTATTTAAGTATTTTAAGAAGAAGACCGTTTTACTGGTATTTTCAGAATGGCTAAAACTAGGACAATACTGCAGTTCTCATCAGGAGAAGACCTAGTCTCATGAGATTTCCTAGCTGATTTTCATAACAAAACTTTTTTGTGTTGTGCAAACCAAACCTTTTGAGATTCAACCTCTAGTGGAAGCCTTTCACTATTAACAAGTTCCCACTGATATGTATAGTGAAGACAGTCACTGTGCCTGAAGAGCAACTTGCAATACAATGGGGTTTGAGAGTCAGTAGCTTCTCAAGCTTTGAAGCACCTGGCATAATAATGGCTGTGCTGATGGATGACCTGATACATTGCACAGAGTATAGCCTATCAGCATTATACTGATGGATTCTTTCTTGTACCTAAAGAAGAAGATTTTGAAAGGAAGCCCTATTTCAACTTTAGGGGAAAAACAATAGGGGTGCAGAGTGGTGGGTGAGCAATGTATTTCTAAACCATGGCTTCTGCTTGTAGGTAGAACTGTCAGAGCTTGAAGTTTCCTCAAGTAAGCATTTTCAAAGGTTAATGAGATGGAAGGCAAGAGGACTGGTATTATTCTAGGTAGTCTTAAAGACACAGTTAAGTTGATCAGAACAGTAAGATAAGTGACGAGTTGCTTTATTGCAGCTCATCAATGCTATATATAAAGGTGAAGCAAACATGCTATAGAGGATATATCAATATTTCTTTCACTTTGTAATTCCTTATGAAACAAGATTAGCAGTAGCACCATGTAGATGGGGCAGCACTGATGTTATTTCAGCAACTTTTCTCAGTAAGCTACATTAGTGATGGAAGTTGGAAAAACTTCAGATAACATTTCTGAAGACCTTGCAGATGGAGGGTGTGATATTCACTAGCTGCAGTGTTGACTCCAGGTACCATAAGGTCCTTCTGTACACCAGCAGGTGCAGGCGAGCTGGTTCTGACCAAAGCCAAACTACTTGACATTGCTGAGTGGTAATTATACAAAAATCATACAAGTGCCTTGTGCCAAGGTAGTAAGCATTGTTAAAGGCAGTAGTTTGGACAGTAACTACACCTGCAAATCACAAGCAAAGCTGAAATTGTGAGCAGAGTGTGTGTGTCTGCATCCATCTGTGTAAACATATTAATATTAATTAATATCCATGCATCACTTTCTTAGCTTGTTTGTTGGTTATTTTGACTATTTTAAATTGACTGAATTGCAAAGTGCCATTATTTCCTTAACTGTAAAAAGGGAAATAATTGTATTTATACATCTCACAGATAGGCTGAGAACCCTGACCAGCCCTGATCACATTGTGTGGGAATTCAAGAGGTGAAATGTATTGTTTGCTCTTGCTGCAAATCACCTTCATGTCCATAAAGCTTAAATGGTCATGTAAACTCTGCTGGTGTAAATACTAGTGAGGGAGAAAATGTACAGTTAACATAAGTTCTTGTGGAAGGAGAATGGAAAGTTTGGGAGATCCCTAGTCACAGGAATTTCCAGAGGATGGTGCAGTAGGTAGATAATTATGTTTGCAGGAAGCACCTCAGTCCTTCTGCTTTCTTAATTCACTGTTCTAATTAGAATTAACCACAGAGCACTGTAAACAAAGGGGAGTCCATATGATGCATGACAGTTATTTAACTTGCTTTGGAATCACACAAACAGCATGTCTCTGGTTTTAGATGACTGAAAGAAGAAGACCGTGATCAGAGCTATTAGCTATGTAAGGAAAAAGTCTGTGTGACAGGAGAAAGGACATTTCTCTTGTCACAGACACCAGTGACACCAAGTGAATCAATTGTCTTAAAAATGTGTTGTCAATTATATACACATCCCTTTAATTTGCGTGTCAGAGACTTACTGAAGACAAAAGAAGCTGTGAGCATGACTCACTGTATGAAATGCTATATTTTTGTAAGTCTGAAAGGGAAAGATGATCTTTTCTGCTTAGGTTCAAAATAGTAATGGCCATGTACTTAACTTAGGATCATGTCAGAAAACCAAAATTGGTAATCTGGCTTTTAAAATCAAGAACAATATAGAGAGTGCATTAGCTGCACATCTTGTAGTCCTGTTTGCATGCATGTACATATACAAGTGGCTTCCAGTGCAGTATTTTCCTCCTGCAGACCACTGGAGTTGCTGACCTGGTAGCCTGCACAACTGCCCTTTTACAATAGAGCTAGAGTCTGTGTTGCTGTTTAAGTGAAGGTCAGGAAAGTAAGAAAACAGATGCGGCATTAAAGCCTAGTGTGCTAACCAGGGTACAGGCTTGCTTTCATTTATGCCAGATGCATAACAGCCAGAGAACTGAAAATGGACCCCGAGGCTGACATGACAGAAGGACAACATGAATGGGACATACCAGCCATAAACTGGAAGGCAAGAGGCAGAACAGTATACGGTCATTATGGTCACAAGGGATCCTCCATTAGACAGTATACAGACTTTAAGCTCAGATGGCACAGCCGATGTTTGATATTGCACTGACAACAGGTTAGGAGATGAGAGCAAAGGCTTACAACATAAAATGTGTTAGGTTTTCCACACCAAGTTTGACGTTTGCGTCAGTATTTAGCACCATTGTTTCAATATTGAGAATGTGAGAGTGTGGCGCACAGTCATGTTCAAGAGATAAATGTTTATCAGCCATGGTAAATTGTGGCATGTGAATCAGCATGAGATTTGGTCTTGCTTGCTCATAGTGCATAAATTCTCCCATAGCTCTGCTGAAACGAATAGGAGAATTTTGACAGTGGCTTGCCACCCAAGATGGGGGAGCAAATTAGAGTCTCACTTTTAATCGTCTAAAACCATAAATGTTACACTCTCTAAGCAATCAACAGATCAGCAGGTTTTACACTGGTTTCGTGCCCCATATGTTCTCTGTGAAATTTTTTCCCAGCTCTTTCCCTCTTTTTTGTTCTCTTTTATTTGAGAGATATTCCTAAAATTGCAGCTGTCAAACCAGTTCATCAGAAATAGGCGTGAAACAATGAACAGTATCACAGCCCAGGATACTTGGTGATGAACAGTGCTTTGTGAAAGCCTTCCTCTTTTTCACAGGCTTTTGACCCCAGAAGCACTTTCAAAAGGAATACTTATCCAGACAATGAATGCAGGGGAAAGTTCCTCTGAGCAACTCAGCAAGTGATCCATCACCTGGGACCATTTCTCTCACATTTGTCTGGAATTCACTTCAGAGTTTCAGGAAGACTTCTTAGCAGAAGCCTCTTGCCGCCAATCAGGAGAATTGAGCAGAATTAAGAAGTTCATTAATGAAGACTTGGATTTTTTTTTTTACACCCACCCAAATTTTTTAACTTTCGCCTTAAGCTTCATTTTAGGAAATTAAAGGATAGATCTGAAAAGCAGCTCAGAACTGGTGAAATTAAGAACTGCATTCAGGCACCAAAACAAATGGTGACATTTTCAGAACATCTCCAACACAGAGGACTTCAGTTCTATTTCTCTAACATTTGCCACGTTATGCTTTTGAGCTGTTTTCTGTCTGTTCATGTTGGATATATCTATACTGGCCCTGCAAAGTAAATGTGTACCGAGGACTGTTTTATGGTCCTCAGGCCAATAGACACACACGGGTGTAATCTGTGTTACACTGTGCTTGGTCCAAAGCTTTCTTTGCACTTCCGATGGTTTCAGCACATAGTTTGGGACTGTGTACTATGCATCCTTCGGTTTAAGGGTCTGAAACAAAACTGAGACCGTGTTACGTCCCATCACAGTGAGATGGTTTCATGGCACTGCCTTTGGCACATAAGTCTTCAGCAGAGACCTGAAATATTATATTCGGTATAGCACCATCATGCAAAAATGTTGATCAATGTTAATAAAGCGGCTTGAGGTCCTCATCTCAACTTGAATTGGATGCAACAAGGGAAAATCAATATTAGGTTTTGGCCATTAGAATAGTTCTGCTTTCTAGCTTTTCATCTTACTGAACACCATGAAAAGGCACAAGCGGAATATTCGGTTAGTAGGTATATACATGTATGCATATGGACCAAAACAGAAACATGTGTATGAAAAATAAATAAGAGATTACATTACTAATACCTGTGATACCAGTTTTAGTCACAAAGCTAGTGTATATTCTACTGATACCAAAGGTTACACTTTCTTTAGCCTGCTAGTGGTGTATTACTTAAAGTATTCCCTTGGAAAGTTATTTTCCAGGGGTTTTCTAGCCAAGTGAATGTCAAGTGCCATTGGAGAAACATATTACCTGACACTAATAGGGTTTTAAAAATAAGCAGACAGTGTTACTAATATCCCTATTCTGGTCCCATAGATAAGGAACCTTTTTAATGCTTTCCTTTGTAGTAGGTGAAATTTCTCATCCTTATTTCAGATAAAATGTCAGTGGTTACTGAAAGCACACATGAGCTTTCAGTTTAACAAGTTATTAATGGAGTGGGGTGCACGACACACTTCCCAGGATCCAATTTATTTTTTGTAAATTTTAGCCAGGAGTTATGATACTGGTTGTGTGCCTTGTTGACTCACTGTTCTTTGTGCCCAATACAGTTGCTTCATCGTTAAGCTGGAAACAAGGCCTGAAATATCACAGAATCGCTTTATTGTCACCACCAGTCTCTGCTTAGCTAATTAAAAACAGAGTTTTCAGATCTGAAAACCTGAATCTACCTGCATAAGTACATTCATTGTGCCATATTGTGACATGATCTTGTCTATCTGCCACATCAGCTTTTATCTGAAACATTAGAAAAGAGAGACCATTTGACACATGATCCAAGAAATAAGATTTGAGAGATCCAACAACATACTTTTGTGTGATTAAATACTGATACTGATGATCAAAGGCTTTTTTGGTCCTTTATTTACTTTTACATTATTCCATGTTCCAGACTTTCACTAATGAATTGATGTATTCTGCTAGTTTCACCTCTAAATCAAGAATAGCCCTAAATGTCTCCCATTGACATGCAGAAAATTCTATCTGTGTGGCAGACAGAGACAGCAGCAATCTGAGGCAGTACTGAACAAATTCTGAAGGGCTTCTAACACTTCACTTGACAGGGCACGCAAGTCTCCTTCTGTGGAGATGTTTAAAACCCGTCTGGATGTGTTCCTGTGCAACTTGGTCTAGGTGATCCTGCTGTGGCAGGGGGATTGGACTAGATGGGGGATTTTGAGGTCCCTTCCAGTCTCCAATGTTCTGCGATTCTGTGTGATATTTTGTTCCTTGGCTGCAGATGACTAAAAGTAAATTGTTAATAATCCTTGAATATTAACAGGAAGAAATCTATTATTTTGCTGTAAGATAAAGACTAAATACTTATTATTTGGAGCAAGTGTCCTGAAATTCACAGTTTCACTTTAATCTCTGGTGATAATTTGGTTTCAATCTCCAAGAGTGAGATTTTTCTGTCTAGCTACTTTGGGTAAGAGAAACAACCTGGAAATCAACAAGATTTTTAAAGACCAAAAGTTTTATTGTGTTATATGTTAGTGCTGAAAAATACATGTCATCCTTTATCTTCTAACATCCTATGATCCTATGATCCTATGATAAGAATCTCTGTTCTCTAACCCAGTTGATTTATGACGTTTTCATTTGTTAAATACATTCTTAGTATGTAATAACCCATACTTAGGTAGGAATAATCAGTGACTAGGATGATATTTAACTTTGCATTAAAAGACATGAATTTTGTACAGAGGCATTCTTGTCTATACCTGCACAAGAGGAACTCACTGAAAGATTCCCATAAAAGCTATCCGTGCTATAATGGTTCATGAGTCATGAAATCTGAGAAAAATTATACAGAAATCAAAAGAGTAGAAAAAGGTTTAAATAATAATTGTCAGTACTTCACTGGTTAGCATTTCCTAGAGTTAAGCTGCGTATAAATTTGTGTTTTAGATCCAGCTATTCCTAAATGTGTGTATCAGTTGGCCTTCTAGCAGATTACATCTTCACCATAGTTTCACCACTGGCAAGAAGCCTAGGAGAGAAGTTTGCAGATGGGAAGGGATGGAGAAATTCCCAAATAATCTGTTCCATTCTGGTCTGGCTTGTACACCATGCCCACCAATATTGCATCAGGGACCTTGCTGAGCTGATACGTTGGGGCCCTGCTTGCAAAGCACAAGCTCTCAGGTCTGAAATAATGATGGATGAGCATTAGGTTTTGGTTCAGTTACAGGTCTGGGAAAAATTAAGAGCAGTTCTCATTTTATCAAAATGAATTCACCCATCCCTAATATAGAGCTGGCGAGGTATCTTTTTCAGCATTAGAATACTGTTGCATAAGCAGAGTGACTAAATGATGAATGTCCTTAATGGGGATGGAGTAATGGGCTTGAACTACTGTAGACAACTCCACTGTAACTGCTGGTCATCACTCAGAGCACTCCTAACTTCAGCTTTGTAGTATACCAGAAAGATCAACTTGCTTCTCCCACCCCACCCTCCCAACCCCATGCTTGATGAAATGCTGTCAAAGGGAGCGTTGGCATTTAAAAAGTAATCACAGAGACTGGGTACGTACGTTAGAGAGCTGCATTAGAATTTACCCCATCAACCATGAACTCTCTGTGCTGACCTGAGCATCTCTTCTCCTGAGCTTATTAATGTCCTACAGTAAAACTTCTTGTCAAAAAAAGTGCTGATTTTTGATTATGCAAACGTATTTTTTCATTATTAAATGAATTATAATTAGCTTGGATTTTAACATCTATTCATAATGTTAGCAGAGGGCAACTTGCAGCAGAAAAAGGGTTGTAAGCTTTCCACTCACCAATTAATTCTATTATCAAGTCCTAAGGAAAGTGTCTGCCAGCTGTGGCTTTATTATGTTTTCCCAGAACTAATAATGGGAAAGCTGTGAAAGTTTTTCTTATTTCACTTTTTCTTTCTTGTATGTTAGCCAACAACAATAACAACCAGAAAACAGTCTTTTGTTTCCCACAGAAGAATTTTTTTTCAGAAGGTGATGTAAACAGAACAGCAGTTCTAGCCCTACTAAAATTAGGATCCCCAGTTTTAAGCTGAAACTTCCTTCCTGCTGAGCACTTCTGAGATAGGAGCAGTTATTTCTCTGACACTTAGATGCTAAGATAAGATGAACTAATTCGGATGAGTGATAATGCAGTCCAGAACACATATAATATCTACACCTAGTGTTTTCCTATCTTTGCATGAAATATTACACAGGGAGTCTTACTGTACTCCAACTACTTTGTGAACTGCTGACAGGCATGTTTAAGGGAGGGAAAAGCTTCTCTTGCTCCTTCAGTGCCCTTTATAGTCTTTTATATGATGCTCTAGCTGTGTGCTACAAAAACGTGTCACTGACAACAATTCATTTCTCATTGAGATGGCAAGATCAAAACCTCTCATTTTAAATGCTTCAGACATGAATCAAGCCTCATAAAGCTCTAATAGTTTTACTCAGTGCTCATTTAAAGGTCACTAATAAATATATAAATAGCGGGCTTTCAGGCAGTCCTTTTATTTTGGCATCTTCTGACTGAACAAAGCATCTTAACCAATTTCAGTTCCATCCTTTTCTTCAGAAGATTAATTTTATTCTGCCTCTTAATATTTAGTGAAATGAGTTTCATTTCACTAAAACCTTGAGTTGAATTTAGCTAGGCTTCTAGTTCAATCAACTGAAGAGGACTACTTCCTTTTCTAGGTAGGGCCTTAGGCAAATAAATAATGAAATTAATTTTTCAGCTAGTTTCCACAAATGATGAAATTTCCTCACTCAAAATTAGTAGACTGGAACTCACCAAGGTGGGATGCCAGCAAGGTCAATTTGAACTAAGATTTATAAAGTGATGGCCAATGTTATAATGGCCATTGCTAAGAAAAAAATAAATAACAGCCTCTACAAAACTTTATAGTTTGAAATGCACTTTATGTGAAGGAATCAGAATAGAACTGTAACAGGTTGAAACTAAGAAACTGCTTTGCTCCCAGGTTTTAAGGGGAAAGGAAACCAAAGCAGTCAGGTCTCA
>JAOXOE010000256.1:58789667-58809429 GCA_028565055.1 Phoeniculus purpureus
CTACCTGAAAGGACGTTGTGGAGATGTTGGTGCTGGTCTCTTCTCACAAGCAATTAGTGATAGAACAAGAGGGAATGGGTTCAAGTGACAACAGGGTAGGCTTAGACTCGATATTACGAAGAGTCTTTTCACAGAAAGGGTGGTCAGGCACTGGAATAGGCTTCCCAGGGAGGTGGTTGAGCTGCCATCCCTGGGTGTGTTTAAAGATCATTTGGATGAGGTTAGATATGGTTTAAGAGTCAACATGTAAGGTAAGGTATATGCTTGGACTTGATAATCCCAGGGGTCATTTCCAACCAGAGTGATTCTGTTATTCCGTGACGCTTCTGATCAAGACTTTCAACCTCATTTTGCAGCTGTGCTGCTCATTTAAGCAGATAATCTACCTATTCACACCTCACACAGCTGTCCTCACAGCTGCCCCCTGAGAGTGAGAGGCTGAGACATTCCCTGCAGCCTCATCTGCACAACCTCATCTTGCTGGGGGACCTCTATTTGGGTTTCCACGTCCATGTGTACTGGCGCCTGTAGCCTGGACTTCTGCTGCCAGGTTGAGACTATTTTGTTTTTTGCCCGCACATGCAGTTGGCTGGAGACAGCTAAAGGCTGCTCTCTCGCTCTGCGTGGTCTGAGGGCAGCTTCCAATTTCATCACGTTTAAATCTCCCGCAGTTTCCATCCAGCCACATCCCTTCTTGGCTTCACTTGCAAGAGAATTTGACTTCTATTGGATCTCGCTTTCCTCCCTTGAGGTTCCCTTGTTCAGGAAACCTCTCAACCACCTTAAATACCTCAACAAACAGCAGCGTTTGGGGACCGGCCCTGGCTCTCTCGCTCTGCACAGTCTGAGATCATTTGTTCCTTTGGTTGGATTAGAGCAAGACTTACATTTCTATTAGTTCATCCTCCCCCACTGTCAATTTCGTCTCTCCCTGATTAAAGATGATTTGAGCATCCAATTTTCCTAACAAGTCCCATGCAAGTAGAGATCTGACAGAATATAAAATTTGCTCTTTCCATTTGGCCAGTAGCCTCCACTACAGTTGCAAAAATCCTGATCAGTGGATACCGAGCCTTGATTCAAAACCGAATTAAGAACCCCTTGTGTCAATTAAAAATTTTGCCTCCTTGCACTAAACACAATGAACTGCCTTTAAACACCTTTTTCCTCTATTTTCAGTGCAGCCACACCCAGGCTTGTGCTGATAGCTGGTTAACAGGTGCCGTGGTGATAGTTCTCCTTTTTCTATTCTGATGCATTCCTCCCTCCGCAAAAGCTTCTGCCAACAAATTTTCCAAGCCCGTATCTGGCTCCTTTACCTTCTGCAGCTTTTTACAATGACAGAAACTTCTGCCTTCCTCTACACCATCCAAACTTCAAATACCCATCTTTTAAACAGCCTCTGCACTGTCACTGTGGGTCCCACAAAACCCCTTCTTCCCAATCAAACCCGTAAAAGAAACACCTTCAACACCTACACTATACAAAAAAACGGATTCAGCATTTTCCAAACCTCCATCAAAGTACTCTGCCCACAAAAGCTGCACCCAGTAATGACCTGTGACACCAGGAGCAAGTGAGCAGAGAAGGAAGAATGAATGAAAAGGCAGCACCAGGGGTCAGGTGGGGACTGGCAGCCTTGTGCCCAGCCCTGCCCAGGTGCCTCTAGCCCAACACAGGAGCCCACACAGGCCCCTAGTGCAGAGGGGAAACACAGGAGACCTGCCTGCACTGCTGACAATTGGTCAGTTCAGCCAGGTTTTTCCACTAATTTCACAACTTGTGGTATAAAACAACTTCCATAGAAAAATCTCACAATAGCAACACTATAACAATAGTAATTAGAACTACTCTCACATCATGCATACAGGGATCCCCTTACACCACTTTCATACGCAATACAAGAAACACATAATTGCTGCAATTATTACAATTGTGATGGTAACAGATTGATTTGTCATTCACTTAGTTATTTTCCCTCGCGAGGAAATGGAACTGTGGATCAGAACTCCAGACTCACTTCATAGATACCTCTACATCTCAAATTGCACTCCAAAATCACATTCAAATCACGCTATCACAACACTGATACTCCAGTCATTTAGTGACATCAGTTGGGGGACACTTTGTGCCATCCAACTTGGAGGGTTTGCAGGAACACTCATACAGGGAAAATATAGTTATATTTATTCATACAAGGAGAAAACCATTCTTCAAGTACACATAGCTATTACCAGAGTCAGAATCACAAACAAAACCAAATCAAGACACTAATCCAACTTGTCACAGCCCATGATAACAAATTAATCCAGAGTTAAATTCCAGTAAAAGCCATATTCCATTAGACAATATGCCAGAACCGTAGTCTAGTTAAACAATATTCTGTAGTCATAAACCAAAAAATACTAAAGAGTGGGGACTCAAACCCCTTTAACTGAAACAGGGACTCAAACCCCTTTTACCAAGGTGGGGATTTGAACCCCTTTAACTAAGGCGGGGACTTCAATGTCTTTAACTTGAGCAGGGACTCCAACCCCTTTTACCAAGGCACACTTGTTTCAAAACAAAAAAACCCACAAACCTGAAAGAATCCCAAGATGATCCTTTTCTACTCCCACAGTGAGCTGCTGAGTTTGAGGAGTCCCACATAGAAATCTCTGGGTGGTGCCCAGGGAGTCCTCTATCCCAGCGGACCCTGCAGCTGAGCAGAGATCGTCCCATCTTGAATGCCCAATTGGTGTAGTGAAAACTCAATAACCAGAGTCATTGAGCAGGCATTCTTTATTTCAGCACTGGGTCACGCATGGGGATCTTTCCTCCAAAAAATGCGGGCCCCGTTTCCCAGCAGAGTTCTGAGCTAAATCACGGTGGTACATGCACATTTATGACTTATTTTACATCCATCCGTGCACACCTTCAACTTTTATCTTAGGTTTTTTACAGAATCCAATCGTGTTAGTCTACTAGGCCTGTTGTCTCCCAGGCTCCAGTCCCTTTTGTTTCATTAATTGTAATCTTTTAGAAGTAATCACCTCCCCAGCTGCCTCGAAGCACCCCGTTAATCGCCACCCCATGCTCAGCATGTCCAGCAAATTGTACATCATTTTGTTAGGTTTCCCCTATCAAGGGCAAACCAGCCCACAGAAAATCTTAGCAACAGAAGGCAGAAACTTTGATTCAGACTCTGAAGTCCTGGCATAGAATGAATCAGGAAATCTGCTTGTTCTTGCTGTCTCATGAATTATCTTTCACTGTTTCCCAAATCAGCAATACTTTTAGTCACAACTGCATGTTCAGAGCAGGAATTTGATTGTGAATGCCTTATCTTGTGTTACATTTTCTTTCCTTTATTTTCTTCATTAAAAGACTTTATAAGATCCCTGATCATCCTAAACAAGAGTTAAAAATAAAGAAATATACCTGAAAAGTTTTACTAGACAGGAGCCGTGTTTTTTGTGCAGTTTTCATTCAATTTTAGGCAGATCACAATCTGTAATTGTACATCTCTGTGAAGGCGCTTACCAGAGACGGCTGGAATAGGAGTGTAGTTACTCTGAGCTTTTCTGGAGGCAATGAAAAAAGAAATCACAAGCAAAATAAAAGTGTGTGCAAGTGCAAATATCTTTCTGGTGGTTGCGCTGATTGAACTTAGGGAGGAGAACATGTAATTTAGGATTGAACTTTAAGTTAAGGGATCCTGTGGACAACTCAGCCCTCACTCTGGTTGCTCGCTTGCTGTAGACAACCTTTGTCATCTACTGATTATCTAATGGGAAGGTAAGCTCTTGATTAGACATGTAAACAGAGCACTTTCACTCTTTGCTGACTCCTGTCGAGATCTGTTTAAAAAGAACAGTAATTCGGGTAAATATTTTTAGAGATATTTTACATCTGCCAGTTTATTTTGTCGAGTAGGACTTTTCTAGGCTTACTGTTTAATTTTTCCATGCAATTAATGAAACTGAAAAGTTAAAAAGTATGCCTCATCGCTGCCAGGTTTGCAATGGATAAATAGAAATACAATTTTTCTTTCACAGAATGTTTACCCTTCTGCAATGAATACAAAACTGCACAAATTTCCCTGCAATAGACTGGAAATTATGCAACTTCAAAAAAAACCAAAGTACAGTATAACAAGGTTACTTTACTGAGATGTTTAAATTCAGCTTATTGAATGGAATCACCATGTTTAATTTCAGCTCTGTTTAAGCGTTCGTTTCTCTGGCACTAGTTACCACATTGTCCAGTACTCTTAATGGACTATTTTAGATATCAAATCTGCAGATATTCCAAGACATCTGGAAGAAAGCATGGAGACAGCATGTCAGGCCAATTGAATAGAAACAAAAGCAAAGCCAGCACAGAACTAAATGTTGCATTTTAAATTCAAATTGTCTTATCCCAAATTTTTTTATTAATTTTTCCTTGATGAGAATCCAAAAAGTTTTGCAAAGCCAGAATTTTCCCAAAAGAATTATTGCCTGTGCCTTGTGTAAATGTGAAGCCAGGGAGAGATCCAAGAAGTTGGTGAAGTGACTGGGACAGCATTTTATTAACCTCTTAGTCACCTTATTTACAAAAGAAATAGGCCAAGTGGTTGTTTTTGAGACTCATTTTGTCTAGCAATTCATCCAGGGATGCCTTTTTTTTTCTTTCAGTGATTGGAGTTTTGGAACATTAGAAGTTTTAGGGTACTTTCATCAAAGCCATTATTTTTCAGGGGTGTCAAGTATTGACTGATGCTTTTACTGTGCAGGAAGGACAGAGGTCAGAGTCACAGCTGGAGGCTTAGCCCAATGACAATGCTTTTGTGAAGGTGTGGGAACAATCTGACTAGCAAAAAGACGACATTGTGTCTGTGTCTATTCTCAATTTGAAAAAAAGAATTTGTCTTGTAAGGCTCTCTCTCAGATGTTTGTAAAATAAAACAATAATTGATTGTGTTGCAAAAATGTGCACGATCAGAGACAATTTGGATTAATGGAGACACTCCTGGTGCAGAAATACTCTCCACAGGGTAACCCTGCTCCTCCTCAAATCTGTGACAACCTAAAGAAAAGGTCACCTTGGTCCCGTCTCTTTTCAGGGAGATACAGATACTGCCTAAAGAAATAAGTAGATCCTCACATTAAATGTCTTTTCTTCTTTTAGCAGAATCAGTCCAAATTTATTAAGCAGACTTTTTATATTCTCAGCTATAAAAACTGATAGCCTTTAAAACAAGAACTTCCCACTCTGAATGATATATCTTCTACTGCTTTCCCATGACAGAAAGCCGAACCTTACCCAGCGAGTCAGCCAATAAAACTTCCTTGTCTGATCTTCAGTGTCAGAAAAAAGAGGAATAAAAAGTTTTTATAACAGAATACAGGTGATTCCTTCTTGCTTGTATCAGCTTACATAGAATCATAGAATCATTAGGGATTGGAAGGGACCTCGAAAGATCATTTAGTCCAACCCCCCTGCCACAGCAGGATGATCTATTATTAATTGCTTTTCAATAGAATAGATCTTTCCTCTCCTCTTCCACTCATATCAACTACAAAAAAAATGCAAAGCAAACTTTCTGTATCCTGGGTACCTCTGCATGGGAGTTGACCTTGTCACTCTTTGCAGCTCAACTATGCTCTGCATTATCAGCATCAAAGGATGTTTCAGTCCTAGATGTTTAAGGTCCAGAACCTGGAAAATTTCATTTGCTCCCTGTTCTGCTGCAGACTTCCTACATGACATTAGACAAACCACAGCTTTACTTTCTTCCATGAAACTAAGTAATTGGACCTGTGTCTCTCAGAGACTTTAAAGATTGTGAGGCACCCAGATACTGCAGCAACAGAAGGCATAGCAAGCCCTAACTCATGCATTTGGGTAGATAGATAGTTCCCCCGTTTTGGCCAAGTAAACTAGAGGTTCTGTTTTTCCATCAACATGGTAAGAACAGGATGAAACAAAGTCAGTTGGTGTATGAGGTACTCCAGTGGTTCTAGAAATCAGCAAACAGAGACTTCACATATGAACATTTCACATAAACTTCAGAAACCCATTTTACGACCAGTCAGGTCAAGTTGTATGGTAAGTAAGTCACTGCATTCATGATTATTTCTACTAGAAAGCCACAGATAATACACAGAATTAGTCAAAAGGAAGGAGCATTCAACTCATCAGAGTTCTTTGCTTAACATATATTCAGTCTCTGGGAGAATCAAGAAGCCAATATATCGCCTGCCAGGTACAAAAGCAGGAAAGTTTGGATACAAACAAGAACATTTGTTATCAGCTAATGACTGTAACTGTTTGCTGTTCATCACTCTTCTGCCTCTCATGCAAGTTTCAGGCATATGATGAGTCTAAATTACTGCAGAAACTTTAGCGATCTGTCACATACTGCAAGTGTGAACAGTCAAAATGATCAATGTTTGAACATGTCATGTGATGGTAATTGATACAACAAGGAAAGCTTTTAGCGATATTGAATAATTAAGAATAATCAATATATTGGCAGGACGGATTCATTGCTGATTCACAGACAAGTTAAAATGCTGTATTCCTTGAATAATTTATTTACCGTGACTAGCTCTGTCACATCAAACCACAATGCTGCAATAGCACTTTATAGAAGAACATTGATTTCCATCAAGCATTTAATAAAATTTACAGTACAGTTAGCCTGCTGACATGTGTTGTTTCAAAAACAAAGCCCAATGTCAATTTTTTGGCTTGCAGTCACAAATCCCATCTTCCAACAGAAACAATGGGCCTAGGTATAGAACTGCTGCCAAACAGAAGCAGTTTTCCCTACAATAAAAGGACTGTATGACGATGCAGCCCGTATTTCTATCTTTATTGTTGGGTTGTCTTGATTTATTACAAGGTCAAAGACAAATAGCATTTTTCACTAACATATATAGTTATATAGTTAGTCACATATATTTTACTGTCTATTATAATAATATATAATATTATTGTATATACTAATATATAGTTAGGCATAGATAATAGAGCTGTTTGGCAAAATGTATTCATAGAACCATGGTATGCCTTGGATTGGAAAGGACCTTCAAAAGGCAGCTAATCCAACCATCTCTGCAATAAACAGGGGCATCTTCAGCTGGACCAGGTTGCACAGAGGCCCATCCTATCTGACTTTGAGACTGACTTCCAGAGGTGGGATATGTAGCACCTTTCTGGGCAACATTTGTCAGTGTTTCACAATCTTCATTGTTAAAAATTTCTGCCTTATATCCAGTCTAAATCTACCCTGCATTAGTTTAAAACCATTACCCTTTCTTGTCCAGCCACACAGACTTTGTTAAAAAGACTGTCCCCATCTTTCCAATGGCCCTGAAAGGCTTGATAGTACTGAAACGCCACAATAAGGTATCACCAGAGGCATTTCTTCTCCAGACTGAACTACCCTAATTCTCCCAGGCTTGCTTTATAAGAGAGGTGTTCTAGCTCTTTAATAATTTTTGTGGCCTCATGTGGATCCATTCCAACACGTCCATGTATCTCTTGTGCTGAGTATTCCAGGTAGGTTTTCACCAGAGCACACATCCCTTGACCATGCTTCTTTTGATGCAGCCCAAGATACAGTTGGCTTTCTGGACTGCACACAGATATTAATAGCCCATATCCAGCCTTCCATCCACCAGTACCCTGAATCCCTTCTCCACAAGGCTGGAATCAATCCATTCATCTCCCAACTGGTTTTGATACTGAGGATTGGACTGACTCAGGTGCAGGACTCTGCATTTGGCCTTGTTGAATAAGCCTCAGGAGATTCACACAATCCCATTTCTTCAGCTTGTCCAGGTCCTTCTGGGTGGCTTCTCATCCATCAGGAATGTCAACCACACCATTCAGTTTGGTATCATCTTCCAAGCTGCTGAGTGTCTATTTGATCCCACTCTTTATGTTATTGATGAAGATATTAAACTGCACTGGTCACCATACAGACCCCTGAGGCTTTTTTATAAAATGCAAACCTATCTGTGGTTTCTTTCCTTTCAAGTGTCCTGCTTTTCCTGCTTGCTGGCCATTTTGACATTTCCTCAGTTTTCTCTAGATTAAATGTAACGTCATGAGTAGTATTTGATGTCATCTAGTTAAACGGCCTTTTATGTATTTTTTTCACAGGTATATCACTGATTAAACAATTTGTTGTAAGAGTTGTGCTTTCCCCTTTTCCTTTGCACTGTTATACTCAGCACAAACCATTTCCTAATCACTGTTGCCATTTATCTGTTCATTTTACCTTGTCACCTACTTAATTCCACTAGAGGCATTTCTAACATCTCTGTCTAATAATCTCCACTAACAATGCAGAACATTATTAGCATAATAAGCATTTCCCATCTGCACAAATGAGACTCCTTCTCATCAGTCTGAAAACTAACTACTGTACATAAAAATAGCTGTGAAGCATTAGATTTAAAGAGAGAACCCACTCTCCTGCAAACAAGCTTCTTCCTTCTCTTCTCCTGGTGGTAATAACTTGAGCTGTCTTTATAACAGTAAAGCATGCAAGTCCAGGGTTGAGCAAAAAGTCCCAAGCATCTGCACTGTTTACTATTAGTAAGGTCCCTTACACAGTTCTGAGCTAAGACAAACTGCCCAAAATGTCCAATTCATTTATGAGTTTAGTGCAAAGCATGAGCTTGTATCAGTGAGCAGTGCTCCATAACTGAACATAGCTTGGTTGTATGGACCATAGGTGTCTCTAATCCACACCCCTGAGCATGACCCAAAGCCTATGGAGCTGAAAGGAGAGTTGCCCGGGAATGTACTTGGATTTTGGATCTATCCTCCCTTCTGCATGGATACCTGCAAAGATAAGTAATGTGGTGGTGTATTTCTGTGCTTATCATCTTTAGGTTTTCCGTCAAAAATAGGATCATAGATGCTAACAGGCCCTTATATTTGTGGCCTCTTAACAACTTAAATTCCTTCCTCATAAGATCAGATTCAAGTGACCATCAAACATCACTTATCCCATCTCATCCCACATTAACTAGAACCTTTAATATGGCAAAGTCCTTGATCATCACAGGATCATAGAAAGATTTGGGTTGAAAAAGACCTTGAAGATGATCAGTTCCAACTCCCCTGCCATGGACAGGGGCATTTTCCACTAGACCAGGTTGCTCAAAGCCCCATCACTTGCAGGTGTAACTGCAAGACTTATAGATTTGAATATGCCGCTGTTGCAGGCTTTCACAGATACAATAGAAGAATGAACCATTACCATTTAAAAGCCAGAACGCCATAACAGCCTAAAATGCACACTGTATTATACGTGTGTTAGTTAATCACCTGGCGTTACAAACTTCCAGCATGCTAAATACTTGCTTACCTCTCCAGATAAAGCCTCTCAGTCACAGAAAGTGATCTTGGCGAGTGTCCCAAGCAAGGGATAAGTTTCTCCATACAGGCAAGATGTAGCATCATAGAGGTGACTCTCTATTCCTAACCCAAACTAAAGGTATTATAACCCAATTTATGGATTATATGGGCAAGACTTAGCCCAATTGGATTATACCATCTGTAATGTTTATCTTTGGTGATGCAATAGAGTTTCCCCTGACATCTGTTTTCCCATGGGTGAGGTCCACTTCTGTATGCTCTTCTTACTTCTCTTTTGCTGATCTTGTGATCACCTGGATACACAAGGTTGTCAGCTGAAACAGACACTGAAGCTCTTCAGTTTCTCCTTATCTTACTTTCTAAGGCAACCAAATAATTGTTTAGCGTGACACTTAGGACGTATTATTGATTGAGGGTTTCAAGAGTCAGCTCAGGTTTCAGTTCTTTGAATGATGCTCTGTTCAGTCTATTGCTTATGGATGACTTGGGGCTGAGCTACCTACACAGCTCCCCATGAATCATCTCTGCACAGGACCTCAAAACAATCCAAGACTTGGTCACTTTTGCAACCTGCTGTGAGTTGCCTTCATGCACTAGACATTGCTGAAACTTGTTTATGAACTATGAGACAGCCTTCAGTGACTTGACACTGCTAGCTTGTGTGGCAGCCTTCAGTGAGTGGTCAAAAAAGTATGATCATTTTGAAGAGCCTTAGAAGACTTTACTTAGCAATTGTTTTCTATGGAGAAGATTTTCTTTTCTAAATATATTTACACAGAAAAGCAGGAAAGCTTAGGAAAGAAGTACATTGTCTAGAAAAGGCTTTATCTGTGCTGGTAGAATGAGCCTGTGCAACGGAGACAAGCCCTGACATTTTCACCTCTACTGTTCTTGTCTACTCTCTGGCAAAGACCAGACACAACTGAGGAAAGAGTATATGCAAGGGTCTACTGTCAGTGAGGGTCAAGCCACTCTGCTAGGGGGTAAACACTTTAGTCACAGGGATAGCATGCCAGATGATTATAGAGACAAGCATGGCTCTGCCAGCCTTTTGGCCCACTCTCCTCCTAGAACATGATGTCATTCAGTTCAAGAGACGTTGCAATGCATCTCATCATGACAAGTGTCACTACATGATATTTGCAGATTATTAAAGCACTAGAAACCGTGATTGTTGATAAACTAGGGGTTTGTGTCATATGCCACATATTTTCAGACTGAAAGAATAAATTCTAACTGGAGAGACTCTTCAAACAGTAGGTGGAAAACACAAAGATTTCAATCAGGAATTGGATAATGATGAGCAGCTTTCATCTACTTTAATTAGAGATAATTCTTTCCTTAATCATAAAATTGAATTTATGGAAATAAAATTAAAAGTGTGATTTTTTTTTTTTAATGCTTTGTCAAAATCTTTTTCTATATCATATATTTAATATATTTTAAATATATGTATGTATTTCTAGGCTGTAAAACCTAAAAGAAAATTTCTTCATTCAGATGTTCTGACCCACATCTTACGTTGGAAATACCTGAATAATTTTATTTCTAGCAGAAAAACCTATTAAACAACAAGGATCCATCAGTTATTTGTTTGATGTAAAGACACTTACTGGTATGCAGACTGCCTGCAAGAGAGACAACTGCTTGGGCAAATAAAGCCAACAGGAGATTTGCAAACACTTCTTATCACGTTTAATAAGCTTTTACTTTTCTGCCACCTTTATAGAGATGAAATTACAAAATTATTCTAAGACTCGGAGTTACAATTATTCTAAAGATATTATTTTTTAAATAGCTACTTACAGGGAACATTGTCCCCACTTTTTTCGCCCTTTCATTTCCTGCACCACCTGCCTAGTTGAACAGCAGTGAATGCTACTGATGTATGGCACTGATGTAGGACACTAAATTTTAGTAGAGTAGAATATTCAGCTTCGTATCTTTCACATAAAATAATGTGTCTTACATACACAGATCTGTATCTTGTATATATATATATACACAAAATCTTTGTACATATTTTATAATTTTAGGACATCAATTACCATAGCACACAGCATGGACTTCACTTTTCTTGGTACTTTGAAAAAATCCCTAGTCCCATGAATCTGAATAACTAGACACACAGAACAAATAATTGAATTTTAGAATAAGTCTACAAACTAAACTGGGTGATGTAACAAATGCTGTGGATAAATGCAGGATTTAACATGTTGATTGGTGCTTTGCATTTTAACACTGTCTTTTCTATAGGCTGCTAATGCTTGTTTACGTATCAGGGATTTTTTTTAGTTACATGTGCCTGAAAAGGGATAATATTTTTATGCCTTTATCCAGCAGACCTCCACCCCCTCATCTACAATCATCGATATGGAATGTAGAGATACCGACTTCAGTGATATTTGGATCAGACATGCAGACTGCGATTGGACACGCTGAGTTCTCTGCTAAAAAAGGTTCCTTAAGTCAAACGATGCTCTTCAGAGGACATGACCCAAATATGGCTTATAGGGCTTGCAGGAAAGTAGAAGTTGGGATAAGAGAGCTTCTAAGACACAGGCCTTTCTTCTTCCAGAACAATGTGAACATTTAATTTTTCCTACACATCTCCTCCTCTTCTACTGCCTGTCAGATAAAAAAAGGCTCACAGATGGTTTTGTGGGGGAGATAAAAGACCTTTTTTAACCTCCACCCCACCCCCCAAATAACTGCATATCCAATGCAAATTTATCAGAAGCCTTATGTGAGTTTCAAAACTTTTGCCAAGTCCACATTTTCTGCTTTACAAAAAATCTAATTTCAGATTTCGTTCTTTTAATTAACAGATCACAGATACTACTTTAATTAATTAGGCTTTACCAAATTAAATCAGCTAAATGTGGGTTCTTGCTTTTCTGCTGAGCTCAGTTGGTATCACACTATCAGCACAAATGTTCAGTGATGGAGAGGGCCTGTCCACTCTTATGACAAATGGGATCATTTTTTAGACCACTGTGTTTGGTTCAGCTGACCAGATCTCTTCTAGGCTTACACAAGGGCAAGAAAACTTTCCTAATGAATTCCACAGCTAAGTGCCTAGTCCAGCTCTACTAAATTCAAACATATTTTATCACTGTTTTAAACCAAAAGTTGAAAATCATTTCAAGCTCCTGCCAGAACCCTGTTTCCTATCTAGTGTGTGTAAATTCCAGCAATACACAGTACTACTGTGTCACACTACATAAGGTACAAAGAACTCATCTTTCTCTCAGGACTTTAGTCCTTGTATTTTTCTCACATTACCCTAGAGCCAGGCTGATGTGTTTATTTTCATATACAGAAAGTCAGAAGTGCTTCTTTCATGAGTTAATGAAAACACTAACATTTATTCTTGGTCTGTGTTCATTTACCTCACTCCCAACCTAAGCCTCAAAAATCAGAGACAAAGGCATCTCTGACTAAGCAAGGATGTCAGCAGTTGACATAATTCTTGGCCCACAGCAAAATAATAGAAAAGCATGGAAACATTTCAGTTCAGACAGAAGTTCTGCAGTTGAGAACAAAACCAGAATCATTATACAATAAAATCAGTTTGGGATGGAACAGTCCTATTGATGTTCTCTAGTCAAACTTACTGCTTACAGCAGAGCCAGCAGACAAAACTGACGAGGGTCTTGTCTAGTCTAGTTTTGGATCTCCATGGAAAAAAATTCAACAGCCTTTCCATGGAAACCACAATAGAAGAATCTAGGACACTAGCGATAGTCTTTTTTATATAAGCAATATCTCCTTTTTATGTGCCTATCACAGCCTTTTCTGTCATTTGATATTTTATCCTAACAGTTACCAGCTCTGTGGCATGATGAGCGCGCCACATAGATGTTTTACAAAGTCATCTGGGCTGTACATCCCAGACCAGCAACTGGACCTGATCACCCATATGTTGTCCTGCAGGTCTCTGCTCCTAGCGGGATCTGTAAATATTGACTGCAGAAGTAAACCCATGCGTGCATGAATGACAGCTTGTTTTTCATAATTTACAACAGCATATTTTTGCATGTGAAATGAACTGCTTGTGACAGCATAGGCATGCTTTGCATGCATATTTTATGAGAGTTGCCTTTGAACGATAGTCTTTGGACAATCTATACAGCCCTCCTGGAAGTCATATAAATGACTTCTGTTCCAAAGGTAAATGTACACAAATGAAATCAAGAGGTTCCACCCTTTCTACAGAATTTCAGCTTCACACGTGTCAATCTAAAATACGCATTTTGTATGTCTGCTTATTACAGGAACCGCATGAACAATGAAAGGAGTTGAAACAGTTCCTGTCAGCCATTCTCTATACAGGTATGCAAGAGAGACAGCAGAAAAGGTTGTAGAGTCCTTCACCAGCAATTAAGAGTTGAGAGGATTAGACTACACTTAATTTGAAGATTTGCTTCCATCCACAGTTTCATTCTCTCCCATAAATTACTTGGACTGCTAAAGAATTAAGAAACAGTGTAAAAGAGGAATGTGCAAGACAATAGGTAAGATAAATTAAGGGGAAATTAAAGAGTAAGCACAGTAAAAGTAAGCAAGACATATGCCCTGGGCTGCACAACCTTCTCCCCAAGTCCCCACTTCAACTTGACTTCGCAAGCACTGCTGACTGTTGCATTTTATTGTGGATCACATAGATGGTAAATGGGAAAGGAAGATACAAGAAGGTGATGTAGGAACTCAAGCAGCAGCAGGAAAGCAGTCAGATGAAACACACTCTTTCTTAGGTTCCTCAGCCCTGCACTCAGATACTTTGTTTCTGAATTTTATATAAAATGTTGTGTCAAGTTTACTTGACTCCAATAAACTTTTGCTTTGACACCCAGAGCAATTCCCAATCAAGTCTTAGATGTAGGGAAGTGCTTGCCAAATATGTGATATAGGAGCAGGAGAAAGAAACCACTCTTTTCACACAGACAGAAACCTGCTCTTGCACAAGCAGAAAAGTTATGAGTAGACCCACTGACCCCTCTGAGACAGTAGAGATGATTGAAGTTTCCAGAAACCTCCTATGCTGTTTGCATGATGTGAACTCAAATATTATTTTGCTGACCAAAATGTTTATGAGCCTCCTGTTAAAGGTTGTATGTCAGAAGCCTCGACTTTACCTCCTTCGTGGCCCAATTCAAAGTATAACAAAGTAAATGATGTAAATCTTTTCAGGCAGTAATGCTAACAGCACTGAAGGTACCGAGAAGTCAGAGACTGATGCCACCACTTCATAACAATTTTGTGGCAATTCTATGTCAAATTTAGTGTGTCTTGCCTTAGTTTCAGGCACTATGTGTAGTTCCATTTACATAATTCAAGCTATTAAGTACATTCAACATCTCATGAGTTCTGATCAAGTGCATATGTGAGGTGTGGGTGTCAGGAGGATGGAGCCAGGCTTTTCTCCACATCATCTGGTGTTAAGACAAGGGGCAATGGGTGTAACCTGGAAAATAGGAGGTTCCATATAAATATGAGAAGGAACTTCTTCCCACTGAGGGTGATGGAGCACTGGAACAGGCTGCCCAGGGGGGTTGTGGAGTCTCCTTCTCTAGCGATGTTTAAAACCCGCCTGGGTATATTCCTGTGCGACTTGGTGTAGGTGATGCTGCTGTGTCAGGGGGATTGGACTAGATGATCTTTCAAGGTCCCTCCAATCACTAATTATTCTATGATTTGTTCAGATGCTTTACAAATGCTCATGGTATACCTCCCCTCACGAACAATGAGATCAAACTTAAATTCACTTCCCATATAGGAAATATTTCATATAGCACATAAATGTTAAAAACATGATTGTACTCTGCTACAACTACTTTCAGCGCCGTTTTAAGCTCCAATGAATGCATGAGAGTAACAAAGCTGCAGGGAAATTCTGCAATGATATTGTAATTCTGCAAACTTATAAGGAAAACTGGGGGAAAAAGCCAACTCTGTAGCTGGAAGGTGTTAACTTAATGGGAATAAAAAATCCAAACCCACAGAGTCACCATCAGTTTTCCTAACTATATGAAAGTCCACAAAGATAATTAGCTTGCTCTCCTTGTTATAAAAGGGTTAGGCTAGTCTTTTCATTCATATTCTCTGAAATACTACTTTCTTATATTTAGTTCTTATTAAAGTATGCTGTAAAGATGAATTTTGAAATTATCTGAAAATGTAAAAAATAAACATGATTCTTTAATAAGGGCTTTTTTATTCGATGCTTCAAAAATTAACAAAAAGCCTTTGAAAAGCCACCTTGATTTATATTTTTAAAATTAGAAAAATAAGGGATGTAAAAAGATTGCATTTGGTCTATTTTCTTTCCTCAAGAATTTGTCATAGATTTATTTTCTAGAGTAGAAATTACAGTACAGTTTCCAGAAACCTTTTCTGACAGAGTTGCAGTATCATTTATTATTTTTTGATGTATTATTTATTGTTCCTCTATTGTCTTAAACTGGTACCTGCATCTAAAATACTCAGGATTTAGTTCATAACATCATGGTATTTTCTAAAGGAATTGTGTAAAGAGAATTGTCTTATTCTGTACCCTCAGTGCAATAAAGACATGGACATGTGCAAATTAGCAAAGGATAATGAAATGATAAAGGCGCTGGACCATCTTACTGCATCTGTTCATTGTGGAGAAGAAAAAGCTCATGGGAATCGTATCGATATGTGCAAATATCTGATAGGTGGTTAGTACAGAAAACAACCAAAGTATTTTCATTGGTGCCCAGTACAAGATCAAAAGGGAACTAACACAAACCAAAAGGCAAGAAATTCTAAACTTAAGAAAAAGAATTATTTATCTATACTGATACAATATTGACTGGTATAGGTTGAACAGGTTGACTAGTGAGACTGAAGTCTCCATCCTTGGCTGGACACAGTCCTCAACATGCCATCCTAGCTGACCTTGCATTGAGCAGATCTGTTGTACTCAACTCCCTCTAGACGTTCCAACCTTGTGTGATTTTGTGAAAACCTGGGCTCCATAGTTTGAAAGGTCAAAGATACTGTGGTCACTAGTTCATTGCATCAATAAAAAACAGAAGTTTGACTGCTATGGAAATCACAAGATGTTTGAGGCTGGAAAGGACTTCTGGAGGTCATGTGGTCCAAACCCCCTCTGCTCAAGCAGGACCACCCAGAGCTGGCTGACCAGGACCATGTCCAGACTACTTTTTAATATCTGTAGGAAAGGAGACCTTAAAACCTTTCTGGCTAATCTGTACAGGTGTTCAGTCACCTTCAGAGTAACAAGGTGTTTCTGATGCTCAGACAGCATGCACTGTGTTCCAGTTTGTGTCCATTGCCTCTGATCCTGGTACTGAGCACCAATCAAAGAAGCATGGCTCCATACTTTTTGTACCTTCCCATCAAGTATTCCTACCCACTGATGAGATACTCCTGAGCCTTCTCTTGTCCACACTGAACAGTGTCAGCATTCTCAGCTTTTCCCAAAAGAGAGATGCTTCAGTCCTTTCATCATCCTTGCAGCCTTCTGCTGGGCTGTCTGCAGTATGTCCATTCCTCCCATTTATTGAAGAGCCCAGATCTGGGCATAGTACTTCAGATGTGGTCTCACCAGCACTCAATAAAAGGTAAGGACCCTTGATCAGCTAGCAACACCTAATGCAACACAGGACACCAAAACTGGCAGAAAACTGGAAAACTCTTGCTCAGTTCTAGTTTGTGTTCAACCTGGTGCCAACTAGGAGCTCCAGATCCCTTTCCACTGTCCTACTTTTCAGCCTGTTGGCTCCCAGCTCATAGCAGTGAGTGGAGTTACCCCTCTACAGCTGCAGGACTTCGCACTTGAAATTAATTAAGATGTTTTCAGCCCAGTATTCCAGGTTATATTTCCAGCTGGAGATACCCCCAGAAACAACTAATTGAGATTGTGACTCAAATAATGTTTTAAGTTTGAGAAATACAAACTGTTCTATATTAAACCTACACATAAACAGGTAAATAGAAGAAAGAGGTCCTTTTATTCATTTTTTTTTCAGCCACAGCCAAGTAAAATTAGGAAACATTTACTGAATCTAAAATGCATCAGCTTCTTAATGATGTTCCAGATGTCACTACATGAATTTCTATTAATATAAAGCAGAAGCTATAAATAAAAATTAAAGGCCATATCAAATAAGAATTCTCATGCAGCTTGCAACTCAGCCATGGATAAGAGTCCCAAAAGCAGTTATCCACATTTTATGAAGTCTAATTTCTGGTGTTCCTCTCCTATATGGATTATGCACTCAGATAAAACTTTCAGCCTTCTTTCTTTGTCCTCTTACAGATTGATTGTTTTCCTGAAGCTTGCATGAATATCACAGAATCACAGAATTTTCAAAGTCATAAGGGACCTTTAGAAATCACCTAGTCCCCTCACCTCCACTAAAGCAGGATTGCCTAGAACACATTACATAGGAATACAGCCTGGCAGGATTTGAACAGCTCCACAGATATCATCTTTCTGGACACTCCACAGTGTCTCTGGGCAGCCAGTTCCAGTTCACCTTCACTGTGAAAATGTCTTTCCTCGTATTTAAATAAAACTTCCTGTGTTTCAGCTTGTGTCCCTTGTCCTGTCACTGAAAACATTCTGACTCCATCCTTATTACACCCACCCTTCAGATATTTCTAGACATGGATAAGGTCTCCACTCAGTCTTCTGTCCTCTAGGCTAAACAGTCACAGCTGTATCAATCTTTCCATTAAGAGAGATGCACCAGTCCCACAATCATCTTCCTTGCCTTCTGCTGCACTCTCTTAAGTAGTTTCTTTTATCTATTTGACTGGGAAGCCCAGAACTGGACACAGTTTGACAGGTGTGGTGTCATCAGAGCAGAGTAGATGGGAAAGATGGCCTCTCTTGACCTACTGGCCACACTGTTTGCAATGCACCTTAGGATAGCATTGGCAAGAATTGTACACTGTTGGCTCTTGGTTAACTTCCTATCTACCAGGACTTCAAGATCCTCTCCTCAGAGCTACTTTCCAGCAGATCTACCACTAACCTATATTGATGAGAGAGGAGAGGCTCCCTCAGCCTCTCCTCATAAGGGAGGTGCTCCACTTCCTTCATCATCCTCGTTGCCCTACGCTAGACTCCCTCCAGCAGCTCCACATCCCTCTTGAACTGAGTGGCCCAGAACTGGACACAATAGTCACATTAATAATGACAGGATCATGAATTACAGTTGCTCTGAATTTCATCTTCTTAAATCTAGCATCCAGAGCAATGATGTGTGGTAAGGTTTATCCAGAAAGTACTACAGAGGTAAAGTAAACGCTGCAACTCAAGCTGGCACTACAAAAGCTATTTATTTCTGTAATCTGTGTGCAGCAATGAGGTAAGCCCAGTAACACTAAACATGCTTTAGCTGTGAGTAGTCATACTACTACAGCTAACCTAGGAAAGTTCACCACATTGATTTGATCATGCTAATAAAGCATCTGGGCAGTTATAAATATAAACCTTATTCATGGATAAGGTTTATTTAGAATGGTTGAAGATAGAGCTTTCCCTGATTACTCATTTTTAGGAAACACAAAAATATCTGTGGCAATGACTAACATTCATACCTCTTCTTCTCAGTCAGAATACAAATGAGCTGACCTACAAGGCAAGAAAGATATGCATGTTTATGCAGACTTCTGCCTGTACAGGTGTTAGATGAAGGATGTCTCAAATTTAAACAATCGCATGCTGCAGGACTTCCAACTTACGGTATTTGTTAGCAGCAATTAATACTGGGATCATCTGCTTCCTGACAGTCTCTGGCAGTTTGTTAGGGATTGTTGGTATTAATACAAATTTTAGGAGTTGAAAAGTCACTCAGCATGTGCACATTTTGATAGATGTGCAGATACGTATTTTAAAAAGGAGTGGGAAATCCTAGCAGAGCGAGAATGTTCAAAACAAAGCAGAACAAAGGAGACAGCATCTTTTACTATGCTCACTACTTTTGCATTTTTTATTAATCCCCCGCTTGGTTTACCAGGCCTGGTCTACATTTTACCTAAAAGAGATCATATCACTAGTCTGGGTGCTTACAGAGACCTAGAAAGGGTAAGGATTTGGACTCCAGAAAAACAAATCTCAGGCAATTATTCAGAAGAAACTATTACACAGCTCCAAAGATATGTAAAAAACATAGTTAGATAGTAAACATGGTTTTATTTAAATAAAAAGCATTTCTGTGCTTAAATGGCTTATTCAATTTGCATATGTTACTTGACTATTCTTACACTGCAAATTTTGCATCTGTTTCCATAAACCTTGACAACAACTGTGTGTTATTACTGACAACAAATTTGAAGATACTTAAAGAAAACCAGATATTTTTCCTTTAAGTTTATACTCCTTCTTGTGATATGGCTT
>JAOXOE010000256.1:58809529-58828836 GCA_028565055.1 Phoeniculus purpureus
ACTGGGTTTGGAGGGGTTGGGTGGAGTTTGGTGGGGAGGGGAGAGCTAGGTAGGGGTAGGAGGAGTAGAGGCAGGTGTAGAGGTCAGTGTAGGGGTAGAGGCAGGGAGGGGTAGTGTTAGAGGGCTGGGTAGCGGTAGATGTAGGGGTAGAGGTAGGTAGCTGTAGTAGTAGAGGGAGAAGTGGGGATAGTTTTAGGGATAGAGATAGGGGTAGGAGTAAACTCAGGTGTAGCTAGGGGTAGTGGTAGAGAGCTGGGTAGAAATCTGGGATAAGGAGAGTGAAGAGGACAGTATAGGAAAGAAGAGAGGAGAAGAAGGGAGGATAGAAAAAGAAGACAGGAGAATGGAAAAGACATGATAAGAAGAGTAGAAACATGAATAGAAGAAAAAAAAGGTCCAAAATGAAAAGAAGATCAAATAATTGAAGAGAAAGGAAGAGCATGAGCGCTGGAGAAAAGAAAAAAAGAGAAGAGAGAAAAGAAAATAAAAGAAGAAAATAAAAGATTAAAGAAAAGAGAAAAGAAACTAGAAGAAATGAAAACAGAAGATAAAAGAAAGGAAAAGAAAAATTATAAGAAAAGCAAAGAAGAGGAACAAAGAAGAAACAAAGGAAAAGATGAAAAGAGGAGAAAAGAAAAAAGAAAAGAGAACCTAAAAGAAAAGAGGATAAAAGAAGTGAAAAGAAAAAACAACAGAAGAAAAGGAATGAAAAGAAGATAAAAGAAATTAAAAAGATTAAAGGAAAGAAAGGAAATGAAATAAATATAAGAAAAGCAAAGAAGAGAAAAAAGTTAAAAGAAAAGAAGATAAAAGAAAAGCAGGGAGAAGAATATAGAACAAGATTAAAAAAAGGAAAAGAAGACAGAAAAGAAAAAGGAATGAGAAGAAAAGCAAAACAAAGAAAAGAAAAATAGTAAAGAAAGGAAGGAAAATAAAATTAAAGAAAATAAGCGAGGTTAAAAGAAATAAAATACAATGAAATGAAATAAAAACCAGTGGAAATGAAATCCACTGAGCACTTTCTGATTGGTGTTCTTTGTTCTTTGCTCTGCTATCCTCACTCCTTCAGAAATAAGAGCAGGTCCAGCACAGCACAGCTGCTCCTTCCCATTCAAGACTTCAGTATCTCACCTTCAGTATAAAAAATGTTGCCTTTCCCTAGCGATAGCTCTAACTGAAGTTTGCCATCAGCACCTAAAACCCTTGTGAAACACAAACACAAGCACTCGCTACTTTCATGTAGCCGGGCCACATGTGGCCAGGACATCAACTACTTACACAGGGTCCAAAAGAAGTTAGGAACAAACCAGTTTGCTACTGGAAGGATACACAGAGAGATAAACTACGCCCCCCATGTGCAGTCTTAGCCTCCAACTGGTTAGAACAGCTCTGCATTACAAAATCTTAGAATAATTATGGCTGGAAAGGACATGCAGGACCAACAAGTCCAGCCCTCAGTCCAACAGCTCCCTAATTCCTGGACCATGGCCTCGAGTGCTCTAGCTACTCGCCTTTTAAACACCTCCAGAGATGGGGACTCCACCACCTCCACCTGAAGGGGCTCCAAGAAAGCTGGAGAGGGACTTCTTATGAGGGACTCCAGTGATACGACAAGGGGGATGGGTTCAAACTGAAAGAGGAGAGATTAAGATTAGATCTTAGGAGGAAATTCTTTAAAGTGAAGGTGCTGAGTCACTGGAACAGCTTGCCCATGGAGGTTGTGGTTGCTGGCACAGCCCTTCCTCTGAGCAGACACTGCATTTGCCTGTACACATCACTTGCTGGGTGACAGCTGATCTGGGCTGTTGTCTGGGCTTCCTGGAGCCACAGAAACTGCTTAGAGAGGTCACTGACTCCACAGCCATCACTGCCCCAAGGCAGAGGGGTGCTGGGTGTGTGATTCTAGGCATCCAGTTCTGATGCCTAGAGGAGATACTGGTGTCATCTCCACCAGTAAACCATGTCACGTAAATAGCTCCAGAGATGGTGACTCTGTCACTGCTCTGGGCAGCCTGTTACAAAGCCTGATAACCCTTTCAATACAGAAGTTTTTCCTAAAATCCAGACTAAGCCTCCCCTAGAGAAACTTGCAGCCATTTTTAATTCTATCACTTGACATTGAAGAGGCTTCCCTCCACTCCTCACTCCAACCTCCTTTCAGATGGTTGTAGAGAGCAATAAGGTCTTCCCTCAACCTCCTCTTTTCTAGTTTAAACAAACCCATTTCCCTTATCTACTTATAGGACTTGGGCTCCAGACCCTTTCTGATCTTCATTGCTCTTCCCTTGACACATTCCAGCACTTCTATCTCTTTCTTGTGGTGAGGGGCCCAGAATGATCACAATATTGGAGGTGTGACTTCACCGGTGGTACAATCACCTCTGTAGTCCTGCTATTTCTAATACAGGTCAGGATGACATTGGCTTTCTTGTCCACCTGGGCATGCTGCTGGCTCATAGTTAGTGAAAATTAACCAGCACCCCTAGGTCCTTTTACAAAGTGCAGCTTTCCAACCACACACCCCCAAGTCTGTAGCCTACCATAGGATTGTTATGACCCAAGTAGAGGACCCTACACTTGGCCTTGCAAACCTCATACGATTAACCTTGGCCCATTGATCTAACCTGTCTAGATCCTGCTGTAGAACCTTCCTACCCTCTAGTAGGTGACATACCCACCTAGCTTGGTGTCATCTGCAAACTTACTCACTTGATCTCCTCACACAGACCATTAATAAAGATATTAAAGAAAACAAGACTCAGTACTGAACTCTGGGTAGCACCACTTGTGACCAGATTTATCTCCATTCACCACCGTTCTTTGGGCCAGGCCATCCAACCAGTTTTTTATCCAGTGCAGTGTGAAGTTACCCAAACCTTGCACCATGAGTTTCTGCAGGAGCTGCGAGAAACCGTGTGAAAGGCTTTACTGAGGTCCAGATAGACAATGTCCGTAGCCTTTTCCTCATCCCCTAATGGGGTCACCTCTTTGTAGAAGAAAAACAGGCTAGTCAGGCAGGATCTGTCATTCAGTAAGTTTTAGCGTAGGTAGGCAAAAGAATGCACTCCAGTGACACCAAACCTCTCCACTACATCTCATTAGGATGAGAAACTGGTATTTGAAACCCAGCTGCAGGTATCAACAGAGATGAGAACACGCTTCTCTGTAAAACATGAAGATAAGGGAAAAGAAAACAGGAACAGGACACAGGGACCCCAAGTACCTGGAAAAATCCTGATTTCACCTCTCATTTAAACATCTGTGAGTTGTGAGTACAGTTTTACCACTCATAGTCAGCACTTTTTTCATCAAATTAACCTGTTGGACAAAACTGATTACGGAAGCGGAACATTTAAGTCTGGTTTTCTTTTCTTTGATTCTTTACCAGTTTTAAACCTGAGTTATTTTCCCACTAGTATCACTGCACATGTGCCTTCATCAACGCCGAGGCAGATAGTATTAGTCTTAGTTCACTGCTTCAATATATTTAAATGCCTATTACGGGTTCTCACTAACCATTAATCCCACTTTACAAAACTTTCTACAAGTAGTTAGCTCAAAGAGACTTTAATTGTTGTACGAAAGCTGTTATTTCAAAGCTCAGTTTGATCACCGAAGATCAACTTGCTTTTTCACTTTGAGCAAACCTTGCAAAAATTTTATTAAAGCCAAATATATTTGGCAGGCTGCGTTCAAGTTTTCCTTCAGAAATTGCACAAGCAGAACTACCCAGAAGTATTTTAGGGATTTTCTTCTCAAGTGATGCTTTCGATACTTAAATCTTTCAGATACTGCCTTCTAAAAAGAAGATGCAGCTTCCCATCTTTCCACAAAGGTAAAAGTTTCTTAGGATGTCTCTTGAGCATTGAGGTTAATGACTGTGATATCTAATACCCGTAAAAAATTAAGAACTGGACTGTTTACACCCATTTTCTCTCTCTCTCTCTCTCTCTCTCTCCATTATTATCAACATTAAAGATAATAATATTTTTACCATCTCATGAAAGTTCTAAATATTGGATCTTTCAGAGACCTTGCACAGAATGTCCTCACCTGGTCTGTTGCCTAGTGTGACAAGTTGATGGTATTTGTCAGTCTGTGACTGTAGCCTCCTTTGCCTCCAGAGAAGCCCTTCCGTGACTCCAGGCAAGAAAGTCTTGATGCTTGCCTGAGAAAAAAGCTGCCTCATTATTTTTTCAGTGTGTCCTTAAAATTTTCATTTGTGATACCAGAAGAACATAAAACTTTTGAAAATGTATTGTTTGGAATTGTAGGACCACAATTGTGTGGTTTCCCACCGTGCCACTTACACAACTTCATTGTGCTCACATGCATTTTGGCAGAAGATGCTGAGTCTTTGGGCTTGTCACTTCCGTGTAATACAACCTTAAGAACTTTGCCTTAAAAGGATTCTCAATATATGCCCCATATCCATAAGAAAAAGGCCTATCATTCTACCAGGCTTTTTGTGCCCAAGAAGTTCTTTCTGTGTGGATGCCTTAAAGTAGGCATCGAATCCATGATACTTGACATATATGAGTACCTGTGAGTGTCTCTGTATTAGAAACTGTGTCCAGCAGGAGCAGGGAGGTGATTGTCCCCCTGTACTCAGCACTGGTGAGGTTGCACCTTGAGTACTGGGTCCAGTTTCGGGCACCTGAGTACAAGGGAGACATTGACATGATGGAACGAGTACAGAGGAGGGCAACAAAGCTGGTGAAGAGGCCTGGAGAATAAATCTTATGAGGAGAGATTGAGAGAGGCTGTTTAGTTTGAGGAAAAGGAGGCTAAGGGGAGACCTCATCATCTCTAGAGCTATCTGAAAAGACATTGTAGAGATGTGCTGCGACTGGGAGACAGGAACGCTGCTTGATACAAGCAAGATGTTCGTTTATTAGACATACAAGAGTTTCTTCCATACATGCCCTACAATAGCAGCGGTTGGCTAACAGTTCCTCTAAACAGTATCTCCTGCTAACTAGCTACTATTATCACTTAAGCAAGCTGTACATCAAAGCACCAGTGATATACAGTTGTTTGGGAGTGTTACCTGCTGGAGCATTGTCTGTTGTTCTTGCTGCTCTGGGACCCGTGATGCAATTCCATGTACCTTTTCCCTGCTGTTAGCTAAATAGCTTAGCAGGATGTAGCTTAATCTCATCTACATCCACGGCTTTCAACCCAGGAGTGGCAACACGTTTCCAGTCATCATTCCATCGCCAGACATCAGCTCAGCAGCACTGTCGGATCTTTTGCAGACCGACAGAGATGTTGGTGCTGGACTCTTCTCACAGGTAGTTAGTGACAGAACCAGAGGGAATGGCTTCAAGCTCCAACAGGGTAGGTTTAGATTGGACATCAGTAAAAAATTCTTCATAGAGAGAGTGGTCAGGCACTGGAATGGGCTGCCCAGGGTGGTAGCTGAGTCACCATCCCTGGATGAGTTTAAAAGACGCTTAGATGTAGTGTTTAGGGGAATCTGGTTTAGGGGTGGACTTGTAGAGAAGGATTGATGGTTGGACTTGATGATCCCAAGGGTCTTTTCCAACCTGAATGTTTCTATGATTTTGTGATTCTGTGACTCACATAATTCTGAAGTACTAGGTAGATGGGAAGCAAAATACGTTATCTGAAACAAGCATCAGGCATGTATATTTGTGTGACAGAAGACACAGTTTCCTCTCAAGTACATATTCAACCAGTACTTCCATATCTTTGCCAGCCATGCAGTGGATGGCTTCCCCTGTATGCCTACACATAAACATTTCAGATCATCTCTGCTAACTTCTCAGCTCCAGTAATGCTTTGATACACAAAATCAGAATGAGATAACACATTTCATACAAAAAAGAAAAGGCAATGTCTCTGATGGTGTGACCAAGTCTTCCAGTTTGCAGTTTGTCCTTAGTCATTGCAGCAAGAAGAAAATAACTAAAGTACATTTTGAAAAATATGGTTAATGGTCTTCTGTGGTTTCTTTTCGAGAAATCTGCAAACTGATGGAGTTTTTTCGTATTAAATAATTGCCAGAGTATTTTACAATAATATACAAGGGTGTTAACATACTGTTCATACTCAAAGGGCTGAGCAGTTAGTAACTCTTTAGGGTCTTTGTCCTCTCTAAGTTTTGCTGTGTCTTCATCAATCTTCATTACAGACGGAGTTGTTCAGACCTTGTCTGAAGCTCACTGAAGAAAAAGTGAATAATTCAGACAGTTTTCATAACTTCTGAACAAACTCTTCAGCCTGAAACTTCTTTTAGACTCCATTTTTCTTAACCTAAACTGCACAGTTTCTATATGCTTCTCTTGGTCCTGGATGACATTCTAACAGGATGTGTTTTAACAAACAATACGCTGTATTCTATGGGCCTGTACTCACAGAATTAACAAGGCAGGTGTGCGTGGTGTGTATTCTGAAATTATATTTTGATAATCAAGTTTGTAGGTAAACATGTGCACAAATACATAGGTATTTGGGCGAGGTGTATAACTGAACATCTGCACAGCGGCATACCTTCCTATCTGTCCTCTTTTCACTATAAAGTCAAAACACGAAGTCGCAAGATTTTTCCCTACTGCTGACTCTGTGCGTGTTAGCAGGTGAGAGATATGCAAACTAGATGTTGCCCACAAGATAGTGATGAAATACCCTGTACTTCAATTTCTTAAAGATAGGAGTGAGAATTAATTAACGTGTCTAAACACTGGCAGGATTCCCACGAACATACAGTCATCACAGCACCTTCACAGCTAATACCAAAAAGAAAACACGTAGTATTTTTCTAGAGACAAAGATGTAGATTTTCAGTTTAGTTTATAGCATAAGTCACAAGTCTTCATGTTTGAAGCTTTGGAAATTTGTAGTCAATTGGTCACCACATTTGCAAACTCACTTGTCCTGACTTAAAACACCAGTATGTTCTCTAGGTTGATGAGTAATTTTACAGATAAAGTCTCAGGGGTAGCTACTTTTAGAACCAGCTGAAGCACGTTCTTCTTGCTAGTACTCTAGGATAAACCGGACTAATCTTTCTGTGAGTTATCCATCACCTTTCCAAACTTGAATGAGTCAATTATTTCTATTTTAGATTAGATCTTACAGATATTATGGGCCTCACACTGCGAAGCAGAAAGTCTTAAGTGTCCAGCTGGAAAAGTCTTTTGAACAAGATGTGACATTTGCAGGAAAAAACAGGTTAAAAGGGGGAAGCATTTTTTAAATATAACATGAAATAACCTTTGAAGAAAGAGACAAGAATACAAATGATCACAGTTTTCCCAGTTGTACACGATGTTAACTTTTACAGGACATATGAAATACACTCCTGTCAACATTTTCTGGCTTCCAGAGTGCTCTATAAAGAGAAAGTTTTCAGCTGTGACTGAAAGTTCTGACAAATTTTCTTTCTAAATGGTGGTGAAAATAGTGTTAACATGGCATGGACATTCTGGCTGGGGCCATTCTCCACCTACTAGAAAAAATGAGTGAGTGAATGAAAGAATCAATTAAAACTAATCAAGAGGAACAGCGTGATGGAGAAGAAAGCTGAACTATTTGCCTGTGTACTTTCTCCCACACAGAATACAAACTTTCTAAATCTTGTGTCTCCTCTGGATTTTAGCCAGGCTCTCTCAGTCCGCAGTGACTGAGGAGACCATTTTTCTTTTACATATTTTGCTTAATATCATTTAGGGGCCCACTCAGTACATTAATACTTTTTAGAGGTAATTTGAGAATGGAGCCTGGGTTTTTTTATCCTAAGTTGGGAAAGCAAAAGCCAAGCTGTGCATGTAGATCAGCAGAACGAGAGAGAGAGAGGTCACCCACTCATTCTCTACTATTAGTACATGTGAAACACCCTTCTGGAAGCCACACACACGTAATCAAATCATCACAAAATTCATATGGACTGTGTGTGTGAAATATTTGTTCATCCTTTTCCTTGCTAACACCTCTGAGCACATTACTTCTTGAAAGAAGAGCAGTGGAATTTCCTCTATAAATTACACTCCTCGCATTCCAGGAGCAGCTGCACAAAAACAACACTTTTAGGAGGCACTTGAGAAGGTGGGCAGGTGAGAATAAACAGTGGGGTGGAGGAGAAACTAATTTCCAACTTCAGCACTCTGAGACATGAAGGACCGTCCCACCTTCATATTTTGCAAGTTTATATTACTAAAATGAAACAACCCTTACTGTGCCTCTTAACAGAGCTTAATAACTTTTCCTGAATGCCAAGTTCAGTTTGGTTCATGTCCTATTGACATAATGTTAAACTTATCTCTGCCTGAGAGAAGGTCTCCCTTTCTATGGAATAGCTGAGACAACACAGCAGTAAAAACAATACTAGATTCTTCAGGAAACCAGGCTTAAAACACTTTCACGCTTTTCCAGACGTACCGTAAAAAATCAAAACCCAAACATAATGTAAATGTATATTTAAATATGTTAACATTATAATATATTCCTATATTTATTTAAATGTAGAAGTATAATACAAGGAATCAATGGGTTGATGGATTCAAATATAAGCAACTGCTTAATGCAACAGGCTTTTCCACTTTCCTTCTCTTTCCACATAAATTGAAGTCTCTCATACTGGAGAACCAGCTCAGTTTTAGTATCGTAGAATCATAGAGTCATTAGGGATTGGAAGGGACCTTGAAAGATCATCCAATCCAATCCAATCTCCCAGCGACAGCAGGATCACCTAGACCAAGTCACACAGGAACATATCCAGGAGGGTTTTAAACGTCTGCCATGAAGGAGACTCCGCAACACCCCTGGGCAATTCTCCGTCACCCTCACTGTGAAGAAGTTCCTTCTGATATTATATACACAACCTCCCATGTTCCAGCTTGCACCCATTGCCCCTTGTCCTATCACCAGATGACACTGAGAAGAGCCTGGCTCCATCCTCCTGACACCCACTCCTCACATATTCTTCAGAGCCTTATCTAATATCTAACATTTATTAGAAGACCTTAATACAGCACATGTTACAGTCTGACTCTAATCGTATTGCACTGTGTTTAGAAGCAATTGCCTTCAAAGGCAGGAGTTTTGGTCAAGTGACTCAATACCTGGTCTAGTAATATAACTTTTTGGGACCTAATCACCTGCAGTACTTTTACCCATGTTTTAACAGGTGCTGAGCACCTGCAATTATTATTGAAGCCTTAAGAGTCAGGATTCATAGAGTCAGTACCATCAAACCGGATTAATGTTCAGAAATAAGCTGCTACGTGCAAAAAACACAGGAATGCACTTATTCATGTAGTCAACAAAAGTAATTTTCAGTGGAGGAAGAACTTTAATGGGTTATCTATATTCCAATACGCTTCAAACCTTCTGTGTGCTTGGGAAAGCAGTTGGCAGGATACTGTGCCTGCATAACATGTTGCTGAACACTAGAAACTGAACGCAGAAGAATCTATGTCCTATCCTCAAATCCTAACATCTCTCGTATCAGCTGGCCCATTTACATTTTTTCTGTGTTCTGTCAGAGCTGAGAAAGCAGTCTTTCCTTGTCATGTTGTCTCACCACCTCCAGGATGTTCAGCTTAGTGGGCAGGTGATGTAGAGGAGAGAATGAAGAGAGTGGGAGCCCAAGCATGTGTTAACACCGTGTGTAGCTATAGATCTGACACATTCCCTCCCAGAATTGCTTTACTTCCCCACACTTTTCCCTGGGCATGTAAAACTCCACATTGCTTCAACACAGAGAAGTGCAGATGAGAAATACAATCATATTCCTAGCTTCACAGCCTTTGGTGGATGTACTAGTGAAAGGGTGTTCACTGTGCAGAATCCTCCTCTGGACTCTTACACACACATACATTTATTTGCCTGCAGTCAGGATGTGGCTTGTCTTTTTTTTAGAGCACTTGGAAATAGATAACAAACTACAAACTCTACCATCAAATTTGTCCTGGAAATCACCCTTCCTGGTGTGTTGTGCCACGATGGTATTTTGCTAACAGGTTAGCTTTGAGAAATCAGCATCTTCCTAAGATTATATACACTATTTCTCCTAACAGTAAGTGCTGAGTTCTATTGTCAGCTAAATCTAAGAGTGGAATGTCCTTCAAAATAATCATGTTTAGAGAGGTGATGTTGTACTTCATTGGAAGGGAGCAATGAAAATGAAAAGGCTTTTCCTGGATGGGATGTTAAGCTTGATATCCCATTACAAAAATCAAATCCTTCCCATGTCCTCCCACATGTAAACTTCTTCACACCCGCAAAGGTAGAGGACATGTATGCACACTCACTTGTTTAGCAGTGTCACTACACACCTTACCTCCTCCTTTTTCTACATTTTAGCATTTTTGCACCTTCACAGAACTACTTGAGTTTGCAAAACACTGAAATAACTTTAATGGAGGGATTTAATGGGCATTCTCATTAGGATTTGACTACAATGCATGATGATTTCCACCAGACCCAAATACAGAAGAAACATGATAGAAATAAATGTGAGAAATTTTATTCGTGAAGTAGAACTGTGTAACATTGACTTGATGTTATGAAAATGTTTCTAAATTCATGCTTATAGGATCATAGGATCACAGGATGTTAGGGGTTGGAAGGGACCCAAAGAGATCATCGAGTCCAACCCCCCTGCCGGAGCAGGACAAAACTATCTAACACAAACTGTACAGGGCTGTGCAAACTGGCATTCATTCACACATAGGGCACAATTTCCTCTTCCAAGGATCAAAAGTTAAGCAGAAGTTGAATCATTTTCTGAATCCTACTTAGCTGTTTTCTCAGTTTTTGAAGTACCTATTTATCACCTACTTTAAAATCTCAATCTTTCTCCTTCTTTCACAGTCCAAACTGATAATTTCATACTAGCAACTTTCATTGTATTTCGTGCTATACTGAGCACTTAAGTGCATGTGCAGTGTATGTGTGCAGCAAAGCAACAGCAGAAAAATCACATTCTAAATCTGGGCTGGTTTCAGTATTATTGGGCAAATACATTCTGTGTTCACACAGGTCTTTCCATGTAGATAATCAGTATTTAATTTTTACTAAGAAAAGGAGCTGGATGACAGCTTTTACTATTTAAATTGTACTATTTCATGTGTTTGAATCAAGCATGAGGGTTCCTTATTTATTTACTTTAAATATTTTTGTATGTTACACCGTATTATAAACATACTAAAATAAATACTTTGTTGTTTAAACAGAGAGCTTTGAAAGAAATAAAACTACGTGTACTATTTTGTTCAAAAAGCAATTTGAAATCGCTAGGTTTTGTGCTGATTCTGAAAGCCAAAGCCAAGTTTGGAAAGCATTACATACGGCATTCCTACTCTTGGCACTGGATTTGTAATGAATTTCTGCTTGGTTCTGCCCTCTTCTGTGCTGCTGACCACAGAGGACCATATTAACCTGCACGTTATCCCCTCTAGCAAATTATCCCCTGTAGCAAATTATTCCACTGCATTGTTTCTCCCTTTAACCTGGTGAATTCAAGTTTCAGCTCATTACTTTTCAGCTATGCTTTTGGCTGAGTATTACATAGGAATTTAGAGAACAAGACCCTTTTAATTCTTTTTTTCTCCCATCCGGTCAGATGGCTGCCTTAAAGCAATATATTTTGATAACAAACAGGGTTGGTTTAAGATATGGATTTGTCTCTTTTTACCTCCCATAAATTTTAATGGCACCTGGGTTAGGGAGGCCTGTTGCCTCCAAGGTGGAATGTTATATATGTGGTGCTTGTGAACGAGGCAGCATCACGGTAATGGAATGTGGAAAAGTGTCCTGTCTTGTTTCTCCTTTTCCCGTTTACTTCTGCCTGTTTTTGTCTACAGCCTTTTCCTTTTGTTGTTTAGTGGGGTTTCTCCCCTCTCCCTCTCCTCTCTTCTGACTTTTTAGAAGAACTTCTGTGGAAGTCAGCTTAATTTATGCTAGCAATTATCCCAGAGGGGCAGGAACTACTTGTGCTAGTTATTACTTGAGGATAATATGGAGACACTTAAAGCCTCAGTTCAGCTATAGAAGTGCAGGTTAAGAATTAGATTTCCCAAATTTGAGAGGCAGTTGATACAGCCTGGTGTCAATATGTTCTTAACTACTAGATAACTTGATAAGACAAGTGGATCAAATGAAACAAAAATGTGTTTTTATTTCCATTACCTGATTTTTCAATAGGACAATAGTCTAGATTAATGAGACATCATCTTTGTATAGAGAAACAATTGTTAAGAGTGACTAAGACTACCTTATGAGAGCACTGATACACAAAAGATGTGAAGAACTAGTCCCTTGCTGTAACAAGGTGCTTGGGCTTACTCAAGTGAATCAATTGTAAAACCAGAAACAGGTAATGAAAGAAATCTGAATGTCCAAAGGAAGAAAGGGTAGTTTTACTGAAGTGATAAATCAGTCACTCACATATCTGCCTAAGTCCAATAGCCACGCCCAGCACTGAAGTTTTGGGTTCTTAAGCTTTAATACGCTTAGTTTCTTAAACTTTTCTAAAGTCTTTATAGATCTAGACTTTGGCATCATCAGCAGTAAAAATAAAAACCAGATTAGAGAATCTTGAGGCCACGTTAATATTAATACAAACACTCATAATCATCACACACCTGAAGTAAATCATTTGAGGGGTCCCTGTTCACTCTTCTACAGTAAAACTCCAACTAAATCTCAAACATTTAGAAAAGCAAAAAAGGAAAAAGGAGCGGGGCTGGGGGAAAGACATGCAGAAATAAAGCAGGTAAGAATTTGTTTTAGTTATTTCTGTTTGGAGGTGATTTTTCTTTCTTGTCTGGACAAGGTCTAAATATAGGTTTACACTAGTTTTGATTAATAGATTAAAACATATCCTGGTTTTCATGCCAAAGTCCTCCCTTGTGCTAAGTGACAGAATGCATCCTGACCTGGCGATAGTTTGCATATGTGAAATGGGAAGGAAAATTTATCTTCCAGATTCTAATCCCTACTGTAAATCTTGAAGGCACATGTACTCACTGGGGCTTTTTTTATATTAAGAGATTAAGAAGACTAGCTGGTACTAGCAGGTACCAGTAAATATAGCTTAGTTTACAGTCACCTCATTCACTGTTGGCCGACTGTAATGGTGGGCAATGGGTATAAGACAGGTAAACGCAGATTGCCTGTCTTGTCAAGGTTTAGGAAATGAGTGAGCACTTAGTCAAAAGTGTAAAGGAAAAGCTGTTATGTAGGTTATGTATAATCACCAGGCACTGTCAGGTGTTGATGTATATACATGGTGCTCAAGCCTTCACCTCACATAAAACGGTGCTTACACCTTTAACAAGGATACGTGATTAAAATGCCATAAACACACAGTCCTGTAGGAAAACTGAGGTTAGAGCAACAGAAGGAATTAGAAGCAGCCAATAGAAGATTTGCTTTCAAAAGGTTTGAAAAATCACTCCTAAATAATTTGATCAAATGGAGGGGATATTTCAACATTTCAGTTGAAACAGGTAAAAGACACAAAACAAGCAAACAAGACAACATCTGTCAAAACCGCAAGTGACAGTCGACATAATATTCTCTTGAATCTTCAGGCTTGGAGTCTTGGAGACTGGTGATATAGGAAAATAATCTCACTCAGACTTTGAGGTTTTTGTTTTCAAGGAGTCAGAGAAAACCCAGCAGAAGGGGACATGGCAGAGTCATCCTATCCATTCTCCTCTCCCCCTCCAAAACTAAAAGCTATCCTAATTGTATCAACCAAGACCAAGGCTTGAAAGAGCAGCTGCTATGTTGAGGCAGAACTTTGCAGCTTTCAGTAACTGAGTCTTATGCAGTAGTGCTCACTCCAGTCCTCACACAAGGTGGCACAGTACAGTGAGGGTTCTGTGCCACTGAAGCAGCCCTTGAGGGAGGTTTTAGTGGGGGTCTCCAGGCTTGTCAGAGGCAGGCAAATGTTACCATGCGCTTTGTGTGAGAAGGTGTGCACGAGAGACGTTAATAAGTTCCTCTACAAAGTAATGGCTGTGGGTTTTCGGTGTTCTAGCATATGACCTTGAAATATTCCCATAATTAGTATTATCTTGGCCATGGATAATCTAAGATCTTCTTGCTTTGTAAGGATTTGTTCTCTTAAACTCCCACTGTACAGAGATACAGACAGACATGCACACAAATTACCGCAAAACTTTCAGTTGAGATCCCCAGACACCGAAAAGCACTAAAAGGACCACTGGTTGCCTGTTCAAAACATTCTTAAAAACAGTAATTATTAAACTATCATCATATTAAATAGAGTTTAATGAAACAAATCCATGTAGACCAACAACCTGACAAATTACAAAAAATGCTCAGACACAGGTGGTCTCTTTTCCAGGTTTGGGTCACATTTCATTGTTAATCTGGGTAGCACAGCTTTGTAGAACAAGCAATGCAGTGCAGTTCCAACTTTGAACTCCTATATGGCCTTGGAAACAATTTCCCATTTTCAGCTCATTTGTACGTACAACAAGCTCCTCTAACCTCAAGTATCATCACAGTGTGTTTCTACCGCAGCTATAAAAAGAGGAGTCTCTGCCTTCCTTGGGTACCTCTGGAAGATGCAGGAAGAGTGGTGGATTGAGAGCAAAGCCCACAATTTAATGTTAGATGATCTGTGGTTGCATGATTTCTTTCTGCATAACAGTTAGATAACAGAAAGGTGTACGACTTGCCAACTCTGCTGGAGACGTGCTCTCAGCAACAAAAGCTTTTCTCATTGAGTTATAAAGATACCTACATCCTTCCATCCATCAGAAAAATACGTCTTGTGTATTAAAATACAGCACAGGGTAACCTGCCACAGGGAAAATCCTACTTGGACTGATGAACATGGTGGACAGTAGCTTCAAAATTAGTCAATTTCCAGAGAAAATTAAACTGTGTAAGGTTTAGATAGAAAGTCCATAAACACAAAGCAATTCTAAAGCATTCCAGCTAGTCTGAGAACATAGGCTGAAGGCTCACAATAACAGGATAACTGTATTTTGAGCTAGGTTTCGCTCCAGCCTTTACACAGATTTATGTGGACTTGTCATACGTGCCTCTAACTGCACTTTTAACTCGAAAAGGGGATAATAACCAATTACAGGATCCCATATTGCTATGAGTAGACAGGGATAAAGGGTTGGGAGCAAGGTACAGAGCAGTCGTGTACCAGCATCAATCGTGGTCACAGACAATGTGTTCTGCCTCTGTAAACTAAACCCATGATTCAGACAAGAGTAGAGAAAAAATCTACAAGCTCATGGATCTTTATTAACACGGAACTTAGGTAAATTGCACATTAAATAGGTTACAATACTTTCACTTGGCAAGAAGTGAGACAACCATCTGGACTGATGTGATTAGCAATGTTTATTCTAATATTCTTTGACTAAAAAGCACATAGCTTTCTGGAAACAGATATACATGAGATAAAATGGAGGATTTCTTTAAGCTGTATTAATAGTGGAAGTTGTGCCGTGTAATTCCAATTCATTTGGGTAATGAGGTGTACTAAATTTCAGAGTCAGTCCAGTTTAGGCACACAGCATGCATATGCCCTGTAATAGGAGTGTTTATTAATTATATATAATTGTCATCATTTTTCCTAATGATCATTGTGTTCACCCCTGTTTGCTTTGTTTTTGAAATGGTGATTAGTGAGAACAGGGAACACGGATGAACAGGCAGCTGGAACTAAGGAACCATAGGTAGCTGCAATAGAAAAATCAGCCCTGAGCAAACCAGCCACCAGCTCAGTCATCCAGGCCATCGTGCTCCAGTGGTTGGGAAAGGAAACCTTGCCTAATCCCAGTGCTGCTCTCCGGTGGCAAGCAGGCCACTCACGCAGCAAGCTTAGTGCCTTTTGTATGCACCATAACCACAGGATTAATTAGAATTTTCCAATTAGGTCTTTATACATTTTTATGGGGTTAACTGGTGGTAATCTCCATATCACACATAGCAGGGGCATTGGGGTTTATAGCCCCTAAAAACGCCACCAGCAGGTGGAGAACGAGTGACATGAATCATGCACACATGAGCACACATGCACTCAATCTTGAGACCTTACTGTGAATTGCACAGTTGCGTTTTGTCATCAGAATACCAGTTCCCAAATCTTTTCCAGTTGCAACTTTACATGTGGTTGCAAAATATGCTTCTGGCTTAGCAAGAGAAACAGAATTGTCTATTCATGAGGTTGCCACCTGTATGTTTGGAAAAGTTATGTTAGGGGGTGATGGAGCCTCCACATACACTCAAGCCTATCTCAGGGGGTTGTATATTTAAATGTTCTTCAGCTTCTCTGAGGGTGCATCATGTATATGCAAAGCCCACAATAGTATTTCCAGGTTCAAGATGTGATTAAATTATCGGCACTATTTGTATAATATTCTGGCAAGCACAAAGGACCTGGACCTCTGTGTATATCAGGTGAGAGCTCATGAATGCGCTGTGCACCTAATACGCTCCCTGTCTGTGCATTCCCTCGTGTTTTCTTGTACATAGTGATGTAGTGTGAAAGGACTCCTAATTTAATGAGATAAAATAGAGGTAAAGGGAGACTGTAGTGAAGTTTTCATTGCCATCCTGTCTTTCTTAGTGTTGGACTTCACAAATTCAGAATATGCATGAATACAATTATGAACAATTTAATTGCACCTCAACCCTTGAGACAAAACTTTCTTGGAATCTGGCTTGTTCTGTTGGTTCTTTTTTTCTTCTAAAATAGCAAACATTTTCACATCAGATACCTGGCACAGTCCACAATAAGGCTTCTTCATTTCTGAGCCCACACAAAGTCCCTCTTTTATTTTTTCCCATTGTATGTTTCTAGGAGATTAGCCTCACTATAAAGGACAAATGCTGTAGACCACTTTCATTTTTTGGAAGCTTCTTTTTCTTCCACCCTGTGGCAAAAAGCAGTATCTATCATCATCTTGGTGAGCATATTTCTATGCTTTAACTCATTCCCTTGTTGCTTTCTGAATGTCTTCCATGGCAGCAGAGATGGCACTGCATCTTACAGTACTGCACTATTTCTTTGTAGGGGCTTCCTGAGATGAATTCTTGGGCATTCCTGGAATGTGTGTGTATGAAAAATATGTCATATTTGAAGGCTAGAACTGGAACAGGGCAGATAGATAGATAGATAGATACTTAGATAGACAGATAGACACAGAGAGAGAGAGACAGAGAGATAAATAAATAGATAATTTGTAGTGAAAAGACGTGTTTTACCACAAAGATGCCAAAAGGATTTTAAACAAGATGTGTCACTGAAAAAGGAGACTATTTCTCTACATGCTCAGTCAAACCTATCAGACAAGATAAAGGACCTCTTGTGACAACATTGCATAATTCTACCTTCATTGGTAGTTCAACACTTGAACATCTCTTGCCATTCTTTACTATATACACAGCATTTTTTCACTGTTCCACAAACACTTTGAATCAGAAAAATTATGGGTTGGAGAGGAATGAACAATTGCATTTTGGCAATTGAAATGCACTCCCATCTTTGTTCCTCAGTCAGCAGCATCCTGTTAACTGTCATCGTGATGACTTGATTCACATTCCAGTTGGGATGTCTAGTCCCTTTGTTACAGCCTTTTGCTGGAGTCTGAGACCACATGCCTTATCGTATGCAATTGGGAAGCTGTCACATATATCACCCAACAAAAGCATGGTGCCCTGGGAGAGCTCCAGGAACACTATACACCCATGCTACCAGAAGCCTTCAGCACATGTCTAAAAGAGCATTTTCAGGAAGTAACACATTACAGAATGATTCTTCCGTTAAGATTTATGCGTAAAATAGAGGAGCCACAACCTCCTGCAACAGCAGAGTTTTCATCAGCTGATTAAGCATGACAGATGAAGCAGGCTCCTGACCTTTCTGAGGCAGAAGGGGAAAAGGAAAAGAAAAAAAGAAGGCAAAGAGAAATGGCCTCTCTTTCACCTTCATATCCAATTGTGCACTTCCTCAAACAAACAAAAAGACTTTTTTTGCAGTTTAACAAGAGGCAATGCAATTAACCATGGCCTCCTGAAGTTGTTCAATCAAGAATGAACATGATACTGTATGATTTGCTTGTTCATGGCTCTTGGGGTAGGCCGTTGCTCTTAACTGAAGAATAATAGCTGTCAATTACATTCAGATCACTATAAGGGCCCCAACATTCTTAACCGACTTGTTATTAAACCATCAGCTGGCTGATGTCTACCTTCTTACTTTAAAGTCTACCAGACTGACTTTAGACACACACACGGAAAAGAGTAATAAATCTTTCCTAACAAGGGGTACGTGGTTTGCTGAGAGCAATCAAATTCTTGGGATGTAGGACAGCCTTCAAGTTCTAGTTTTTTATTTTGTATTTTTTCACTCTATGAAGAGTTCTGCGTGTGTAACTTGCTTTCAGTAAAGTTATGTCCACTATATCACAAAATGATCCTGCCACAGAAGTCTCCCAGGTTTGGGTATAACAGCTTTAAAGGATAATAACTAATATCTGGGTGGAAGAAATCGCTCCAATTTCTTAAAAAAATTTAAACAGTTAAGATCTGGGTGATTGAACACATGGAACAAATATATTTTATACATATGAATATACTTTCTTGAATTTTTTTGGTATACATTAGCATTTAAGAGTTGGATAGATGTTGGTGCAATTGTCACAGCACACGTAGCTCATCATTACTGAATTTGCCTTCATTTCTTAGCAGAATTTAGTCGCAATTTTGCTATTTAAGTGTTATTAAAGATATTACATGATAATAGATCCTTCTCTACAACCTATATTCTAGTTTAAATAAGAATTATTTCATGGATGTCCCATGTCCAAAGTTATGAAGTACTCTAGATCACTGTAGATGACTCCAAATTAGGTGAGAGTGTTCATCTGCAAGAGAGCGAGTATGGTCTCCAGAGAGACTTGGATAGATTGGAACAACAGGCCAATGTTAATGGCAGGAGCTTCAATAAGGCCAAGTGCCAGGTCTTGCACTTGGGCCACAACAACCCCATGCAACGCTACAGGCTTGGGGAGGTGTGGCTGGAGAACTTCCGGCAGAGAGGGACCTGGGGGTTCTAATTGACAGGAAGATGAATATGTGCCAGCAGTGTGCCCACATGGCCAAGAAGGCCAATGGCATCCTGGCTTATATTAGAAACAGTGTGGCCAGCAGAAGTAGGGAGGTTATCATCCACCTGTACTCGCCACTGGTGAGTATTGTGTGCAGTTTTGGGCACCTCAATACAAGAGAGATGTGGAGGTGCTGGAGCAGGTGCAGAGGAGGGCAACTAAGCTGGTGAA
>JAOXOE010000256.1:58828936-58862661 GCA_028565055.1 Phoeniculus purpureus
CTCATCCAGCCTGGCCTTAAACACTTCCAGGGATGGGGCCCCAACCACCTCCCTGGGCAACCCATTCCAGGCTCTCAGGAATATGTAAGGAGTCTCATTCATGAAATGACTTATACTTCCTTTTTTTTTAATGTCCTGCCATATCTTTTAACAGAGTGACCAATCTAAATAAAGAATTATGTATACCAGAGTTTTGGGTGTGCTGAATCATAACAAGACACCAAACTTGTCAAGAGAGTGAATGAAAAACACGTTTTAAGTCATCTGTGGACGTAGTGTTGTTGTTACAGTGTACTCACGATAACAAAAGTGAGAGTTTGTGACTGCTTTGCATAAGAGATTGAGGACTAACTAAATGCATTTCACAGAAAAGAATCATCAAATTCAGCAGCGAAGGATGCAGGGTGTGAGAAAAACCTATCTTCAGACAACATAAGATGTCTTTCGTGAGAAGTGTATTTTTCATGTAGCTGTCAGACTTTTAATTATTTATTTAAAAAAAAAACCCGTACCCAGTAGTACTAGAGATTTCCTGAAACTTATCACTTTAGAAACAAAAGAGCTAACAGAACGTTTTTGGGGATATCTGGTAAAATAATGACAGTGCTCAGACTTTCTCTGTTTGGAAAGCAGCCCTCTGTTCCCAAACAAAATACATACGTGGATTTGTGTTGTCTCCTTCACTGGAGACTTTTAAAGCCCGCTTGGACACGTTCCTGGTCTAGGTGATCCTGTTCTGGCAAGGAGATTGGACTAGACAGGGGATCTGCCCCAGAGGAGTGGGCAAGGAGGCACAGAGATGGAATGTTGGATTAGCTAAGCAGGGTCGGGCCTGGTTTGTACTGGGATGGGAGACAGTCTGGGAACACCAGGTGCTGTAGGCTTACCCTGCTCCAGCAGGACTTGGATGGACATCCAGCTGGACTTAGATGATCTTCCAAGGTCCCTTCCAACCCGCAACATTCTGTGATTACAGATTATCGTTCATGGTCCCTTCCAGTCCATAACATTCTGTGAATTTATATTGGCTGAAGGATGAGAGAAGTTTAGCAAATATTCAGATGAAGAGCAGTTAGCCTTGTTTTCAGATAAGATGTCAGAAAACAGCTTTATATTTTGAGCTTGGATGGGCCTAATAGTTTAGTCACCATGTCAAGCATCAGTGAAACTTCATTCTGTCAGCATAGACTTACAGTGTGCCACTACATTTTAAAATGAAGAGTTGGCGTGAACTCTGTTAACCATAACCTGAGGCTCTTCCTGGAACTGTGATACACCCACGCCATGCAGCCTTCGCTGAATATCATGTTAACACTCCTCCCCCATGCACGGCTGTTGTACTGTATGTGAACAGCAACAGTCAAATATAAGACTAAGAACCAGCTGCACCCTATTATTCAGTTCACTTTCAGATTTGCATACTTACCAAATATTCCCTCGGTGGGATATTTGTTATTTCTAGTATTTTACTTAGCGCTTGTACAGAATTTCCCACTAAAATAGATTTTCATCAAAAAGGGACTTTTGTTCCCTGAAAAGGCATTGGATAACAGACACATATTACTTACTACGCATTTCCACTGAAGCACAGGGCAATTTGGTCTATAATTTCAGACAGCTCTGTCATGTGTCCTGCACAAGTTCAGGCGTATCAAAGTTTCCAAGGAGCCTTGTGTGCGATTAAGGACCAGAATAGTAGAAACCCTCGCTCTTTTTTTTACTTATAGAGCGTGTTAAGAATTTAGGGACCAAGAACGCACACTAAGTTCTGAAAATCCAAGTTTTCTGTGTCTTGAAAAGCTGTGTAGATTGAATTTGTTTTAATTTCCCCAAAAATTTAAGTAGATTTTGGACCTTGTTCTCAGCTTCAGCCTCAGGAATGAAAACTCTGTTTGCATGACCTCTGGTTCTAGATGAGGAAAAGGTACATTTTCTGCCTGATACGATTTAAACTGAAACTGAAAATGTTGCTGAAATCCCTCAGACACTGTCCCCTCGGAGCTACAGAGTTTGCGAGATTACATACTTCATTACACATCCAATACAGCAGGACTACAAGCTAAATTTTAAAGTCAGGGTACTTCATGTAGCAAAACAACAACTGCATTTCTTCATAAAACAATACAAAAGGACTCTGCAAATTGCTGTGATTTACCACTTTTAAAGCAGTGACTTGCTTTTCAGCTCTGGGGCTAGCAATAGCTGAGGTTACTTTTATATGTGGAGGACTGCTAAAGATATACATACAGTGACAGATTTGAAGGTCTCCTACGTCGTCAGCCTGGACATGACATCAGCTCTTACAGCTGCTGTATCAGCTGGTAGAACTAATCACCTTCAGCTTACATCTGCTCAAATCCCATGGGACTTAATTTGACCGCCGGTACAGTTGGTGATTTTTCACACACATTAGTAAATAAAAGGGCTGAGGATAAGTGAAATTTAAAAGGGAGGCATCAGCAAGAAGCTACAAAGCAACTACAAAGAAAAAGTGAGAGAAAAATGCAGAAAGAAAACAGAAACACTTTTATAACAACACAGAGTTGTTTTAATGTAATCAGCTACCTGTGACTTCTTAATTGCCAGGGCAATCACATCTATTCCTACAGGTTCTCTCTTAGTTTTAAAAAAAGGAGTTGGATTTGATTAAGTAGGAGATGAATGAAGGATATGAGCAGCTTGTGAAAAGCAAAAGTAAGGATCTGGTATACCACAGTATATGTGTAGAGGGGGAAAGAGCAAGAGGAGACTGTGGGAGTATCTGTAAGGGATTATGCACTTCACCAATTGCTGCTAATGGGAATTGCTGCAGTCTCCTTTGACTCCCTCCTAATTTCAAATGTGGAAGAAATATGGAAAATACTGTGAGCTGAGTTGTATAGTCATTAAAATATCGTAATAATATCATCTTTATATGTTTTATGTGGTATAGCTGAGCTCCATATCACAGAAAAATGTAAGATGACCACTCTCAACCATAAAAGCTAGAAGAGATGAAGGAAATAAACAGAGCTCTTCATCACTGAGAGTGAGACACTGCTGGAGAAAGTGAACAATTTCGGTAAAGTCCAGGTAGCAAAGGAATATTTTGCCCCAGTTTTCAATTAAATTAATGTTGAATGGGAAAAGGTGAAGGAAATAAGGCAAAAAGAAATGGAAGCACTGAAACTAAAAAAATATATAAAGCTAGGCACAGAACTCAGAGTTCAACCTGAAGGATGGACGTTAAAGAATCCGGAATACTGACAAGTATTCTGTTAGCTCAGTCTTCTGGTTGTGTACACTATTTGTGAGATGACTCTTCTCCTCCATACTAATGGTGTCTTTCCACTTTATGTCAGCACCCAAATTAAACTTGCATATTTTATGATGCTAACTGTAAATTCTTTCAGTTGGCTGGTCTTTCACGGAATTTTTAAGCATTTTTAAGAATATTGCCCCTTAAATGCAAGTGTCATCTTCAGTTCAAACTGCTGCCATCTTCTAGTAGGGACCATTTTGTAATTACTATGCATTTCTTAGCTAAACATCAGCTTCTCTGTTAACTAACTGCCAGTGTAAAATACACTTAAATGACAGTCTACATAGATTAGCTATATCTCATAAGAAATCAGATTTTCCTTTTTATTAAAAAATCACGGAGAAATATAATATTAACTTTAAAATGTTTCTTGTTAATTTGTTACTGAGTTTATCCCATCAATCTAATTCCACAGAAAATCATTATTTCCTTCTAATTACACACTAAACTATGCGTATTCCTGAGGATCCACTGGTTTTTGCCTTCTTAAAAGACTTGTTGATCTTTCCTCATACATTACCTGATTTGATCAATTGTCTAAAAAATCTCAGATAGAATACTGGCAATTTCTTGAATTAGCTACATTGGAAATTCATTAATTGCCTAGTTAATACAACGTATAGAAGTTCCTGTAATGGTAAGTACCTAACAAGAATAATTCCTTGAAATCAGGAGCTTTTAGATGTGAATGACAGTAAAGAGGAAAGTCAGTTGTGATGATTTCGTTATTGATCAATCAAGGATTCATCTGACTCAGTTGTGATGATTTCATTATTGATCAATCAAGGATTCATCTGACTGAATTCCATATTTCTACAGAATAGACATATTTCCTCTAACTGGTCAGCCAAGCCCACTTTTGTAGTCAAAGTTGACAAACAGGCACTTCCAGACGTTATTGATCTATTTTTCAGACCTTCACTCCACTATGAGATTAATCACTCATTTCTTTCTATTGATTATGAACTAAGTCTATATAACTGCATGAGTTTGGGATGCCTACACTGCAGATATGCTTGGAATGAACTAGGTATGTAAAGCCAATATGAAACAAACAAAAACAATATTCTGATGTGTTACCCAATATCTTTCTCTTCTACTAAGCATGATGAAAAACTTTATCTGGAATACTGGGTATTCCAGACAAATAATACCCTTTATCTGGGTAACAGCTTAGTAATTTAAAGCGTAATGTAAAGATACATTAAAGCCATTCAGAAAGAAGGGATAGTGGTGAGATATGGGGAAAAGAGAGACTACTATATGAAAGGAGACTGAAAGAGCTTGTATTGTTTGGTTAGCAGAGCATATTCTAAGAAGAAATACGATTGCTTTCCATAACAAACTGGTGATTGCCAAACCAGGAAGGGAAGTAATGCTGATGAACCTAAAGGCTATGGGTACAAATACAGATGGATAGCTCTGTTCGCACTTTTACTTTAGGCGTATTGCCTGCTCAGATGCATAATTACTGATTTCCAGGACCTCACAAAGAAGAACCCCCAAGCATCCCCAGTACATATATGCCCCCACCCAGAGCATGCAACATGTACTTTGTTTCGTGTTATGGAAATGACATTCTGTGGGCTGTAACAAAGCCCTCACACTTTTAAATATGGTGAACCGAACAACCCCCGCAGTTAAACACAATCATTATGTTTTAGATGTGAGTACCATATGGGCAGGATGGTGTGGATTGGGTTCATCTGCTCTACTGAAGATTTGCATTGAATATCAGCCAGTCTGCACTACTTGGGCCAGAGCACTAGAGATCACTCTAGTGATGGGTGTTCTTAGCAGTGTAGCTGCAGTCAATGTTGTAAATATGCTGGTGTACAAGAGCCATAGGTGTACCATGACCTTGAAGAGGTTAATGATGGAAATGAATAGAATCATAGAATCATAGGATCATTCAGGTTAGAAAAGACCCTTGAAATCATCAAGTCCAACCATGAGCCCTATTCTACCAAGTTCACCAGCAGACCACATCTCTAAGCATCACATCTAAACGGCCTTTAAACTCACCCAGGGATGGTGACTCAACCACCTCCATGGGCAGTCTGTTCTAGTGTCTGACTACTCTCAGTAAAACAAGTTTCCAAATTTCCAGCCTAAACCTCCCCTAGTGCAGCTTAAGGCAATTCCTGCTTGTTTTATCACTAATTACCTGTGAGACAGATCAGCATCTACCTCTCTAAAATGTTCTTTCAGATAGCAGTAGAGAGCCATCACAGAAATTAACCTAAGAAACAGCTCTCTTACTGTTTCTTTGATGACAAGATTCTAATCAGTTTCAAAAGGTAGCTGATGTGTTCTGTGATGCCTGGCACAGCAAGAGATGATATTTAGGCTGGAACTGAGCTGTCATGCCTTTGTCCACAAATACCTGTACTTCTAGCAGATACTACTTTTACCTTACTGTACTATATGCTAAATAGTGTTCAGCCAAATTCTTCAAGTGCAACATGGGGCCTGATTCACTTTCACATTGTGCCCCTTGCAGTAATCTACGCTTTCATTCCTGTTTGCCTGTACACTGTGTTTCTACTTGCTAGGAAGTTTTCCAAAGAGCAGACTTTCTTATTTTTTCTAATGCAAAGAGCAGTCTGAGAGGTTCAAAGGGTCTTAAATGCCAAGAAATCAGCTCTCACCTAATTAAGAGCTCATTTACTCCAAAGAGATCTGCTACAGTGAGCTACAGACTGTTTCTGATCTGCTCAGAAAACACCTTTTCTGGTGATGCCAGATGAAATACCATATACAAGATTTTTTTCTAGCATATACACTTGGTTCTCTTTCACATGTAATGAAGATAAAAGCTCTGTCTGCACACAGGTTTTCTGAATATCCAGCCATATGCACTTGTCTACATCTATATACACAGAGACATGTACATACAGGTTGTACTAGCAGTAGTAGAAGAAGATGAGCAAAGAGAACTATATCTTTCTTCCTTTCTAATTTCATTTTCCTTCTGTATCTCTTTTCCACCATTCCTTTCTTCTGCTTTCTTAGTCATGTTTCCTACAACCATTGTATAACGAGGTACTTAAGAACACCCTTAATATCGTGAACCTATTTATCGTGTATATAGAGATCACCCAGTTATGCATGAGTGCGGGTTCCTACACATACACAGCGATGAGCATTTTCCAGGACAGGCTAAAGAACAGTGTCTTACTGTCTTTGCAATGAGCAGTGTCTGGAATTTACCTGCAACTGTCACAGACAGGCTCCTACTAATGAAATTTGAGCTAATGTCAAAAAGAGAAGACTCCCTTAGTTGTTGTTTTTTTTATCACCTCATTAGCAAAATTAATTAGCAGAAACACTTCACCATGACAATCACAAATGAATCCTCATGATACCTACCTGTAGATTTTGGGATGAAACCTTCTGCAGAAGGACTATTGTCTCCAGAATCTGAAGCTAACTCAAACACTAGCCTCTTTCTAGTTTTCATTTTCTACAAGCTCACAAGTACATAAGGAAGCTCTGAAAATAATTGGAAGTGCATGATGTAGTCCCTGTCTGCATTACATTTCAAAGCATCTTCAGAATTGTGCTTTTTGAACACATGGAGAATGTTCAGCAGTATACAATCCTCAGGAATGATTAAATTGTAGCTATCACACTCCACAAACCATACACAATTCTGTCTCTTCCGATCCCTAATGATTCTATGACTCTACTGAAAAAATAATAACATGATGCTAAAACCGTGAAAGCAGAGTAGAGATACATAGATTTGGGATTTTCTGGCCACCCTTAAAAGCAAAGCAGAATTACATTAGTAAAATGAAAAGGGATTCTAATAGTAAAGTCAAGATCACACAGTAAGACCAAACAAAAATGTGTTAATTAAATGCCAAATCAAACTGCTACATTTTTTTTTAAACAAGATTTTAGGTCTTGCAATGATTTGCTTATTCTGCTAAACAAAAGGAAAGGAGTTTCACAGCATGGGAGCTGAGAAGAGAAACACCCTAAAATTGAAATTATCTATTTAACTAACAGAGCTGAGAAAAGAACTTGCATTCAGCTATTAAATAGGTTTTGTTTTCTTTAAATGCCAGTAAATGTGTAGCAGAACGAAATAGAAAATATTTCTGGTTTCCTGTTTTCTGTCCAGCCCCTTGCCATTCTGTTATGTTCCAAAAATTTTGGCAGCTGCTAAGCAGCTAGCGAATACAAGTGAGTGACATTCCAGAGAACGGGATGACCTTGCCACCAGTAAATCCATGTGGACAGGTTGGAAGAAAGCTCATGTCTACAGGGCAAGACAGACAGATGACAGTTTTTTCCCAGGGTAAAGACAACTCACTTGGTGGACACAACAGACAATCTGGCTACTGCATCTGTAATCCAGATGGTCATTAGTATTTGAGAATGGCTCACTATTACTGAGCCCAGTCTAGTTCATTTAATGTAGATGACCTTTCTTGCATCACCTCCAAACTAGACAGTCACTTCTTGCCTGCAGAACTCCGTATTAAATACGATTGAGCATTAAACAGCACTACTGCATGAAGACCCAGACGTTAAATTTGTACTGATTTGTGCAGTTTATAAAAAGCACATCAGGAATATCACACTGTATTTTGAGACATGCCATCACAACATATGACATGTTTCCAGTGTGCACAGTTTGGGTACAGAAGGGGGTCTTTATTTTGTGCTTAGTTCATTTGGGAAAACATAAAAGGGGGCAGAGTTTCTCAAAGATTATCACCTGAAGAATGAAAGCTTAAAGCTCTGTTTTAAAACCCATGCAGACAGCAAGCTTTCAGAGGGCTGAAAGAACAAATATGAGAAGCCTAGATGCAAAATAGATACCAGATACAGATTGGCATCAAAATAAGAATTCTGTTTTGGGAAAAAAAACAAACCCATTGTTAAAAGATTTGGAGAGGGATTAAAATTAAATTTACCTCAGTCTAATCCCCTAACAGTTTCCTTTCTTTGTGGGTAAAATAGAAACACAATTTGGAGACTAAAACTCTGGAACCCTTTTTACTTGTTTTTCAATGATTTTAAGGTGGAGTAGTTCTAGTATTTCAGCAGTTTTAAGTGGGTACCCTCTAAATCCCTTCTTTATTCTTGTAAGCACTAGTATGTGTTTTCATTCATCCTTGAGACAGGAGCTAAGGTACCTTTTTTTGTCAGAAGAACCATTGTAACTGGGTCAGTGCTTACAGTTTACAGAGAGATGTTGCAGATGACCAGAAGGTGGTATTTATTCACCTGCACAATTAGGTGACATACATAATGTCCTAGAATGGATATTAAAATAAGATTAAATCCTTACCCTGTACTTCAAATATGCTGCTCACAGAATTTACATAAAATATTTTGTGGCTAAGACTTCTGGGAAGACCATGATTTGTCTGCATACAGTTCTCATATTTTTCCAGGATGACTTGGGACAGGTGACACAAGATATTGAAAGATATTTTCATGCCTAAGATATACTGCAGATTTGCATAGGATTCAAGAGATCTAAACAACTAAGCCATATCACCACAGACATATTTAGGCTCTTCAGAAAGATTTAAGCATGACTGTAAGAACTGTAAAATTTAAACCATTTGGATTATATGAGGGGTAAATGCAACACCATTTGCATGAAAAGGGCACAACCTCTCTGTCATACCACTCGCTGCAATGACTGCTTCATCACGGTTCAGTGAAAAGCTACTGCTATGTGCAGTCCAATGGCATGCCCAAACATATTTTTTAGCCATTGACAATGACACAAAACATCAAATTCAGTTTAAAAGCAAAGTAGTGAGAGTCTTCTCCATTTTGAACGATTCATTTTTATCCAGAAAATGGGTCACGCTGTCTTAAGCCTTAAGACTTTCCAAACAACTCCTGTCCCTACTCAGAGGAAATCTCACTTAATTATACGCAGGTCTTGCTTCTTGTTCTTGAAAGTGGACCACTGTATCCAAAAGCATGAAAGATTCATGGTTTCAGAGAAAGGAAGAATTATAAACTAGGGTCTGGGTTTATAGCCCACTGCCAGGAAAACCTTGGAAATGAGGAATCCTAAATTATGTTCAATGATGACAAACATTCTTCCAAATAAGGAGTCTTTGATTTCTTGAACAATTTCACATGAACTCCACGTGTGACTCCATATCTCAGCTGTCTCTCTCTCTAGGAAGCAAGAAGACTTCCCTTCTCCTACCCTTTGTCCATCCTACCATTACATTGGCATTTTCAGAATGGAAATTTTAAGGACAAGAACAACCCTGTAAATATCTTGTGGAAAGAGCTCCATGCAATGGGGTCTGGGGTATATCAAAGATCACTTTTTCTCAGCTGCAGACCCACACAACTCTCCGTTTGACATCCAATAATAAGATCTCTCTATATAACCTAGTATCTGTTCTAGATAAACTCAGAAACTCCAGACGGTAGTTACCTACTGTGTTCATAACCCCGTTCCTAGCAAAGTAGTGAAGTGCAGCAGCACAGCTGCCATGTCCCTGTGTCAGCTGGGCTTCATTGTCAGGCGGGAATGCCCCAGGAGGCACAGCTGACGTTTGTGCTCCTGCACAGATGGGCTCTTCTCTTCCTGCCCTGGTGCTTACTGGAGCCCCAGAGTAGGGGCTGGTGCAGGGAGGAGTTGAACCATGATGTTCCCCAGCCATTCTTGTCCTCCACCACCCCCTCCAGTGCCCTTCAGCTGGGGAGCTCTGCTGTCTCTCTCTGCTGGACATTGGCACTAGGGTGATGTCTGCAGCCCTGAACCCTTTTGCAACAGACACCAAAACCCTTTCTACATTTCCAAAAGGTCATCTCAGAAATCAGTGGCAACAGAAAGGTGAGGGCATTAAAAAAAAAAAATAAACCTTAAAAAAAAAATCCACAACCACTGAAAAATTGAGTGAGGTGCTGCAACACCTCTGGATTTCACTTCACTTCTTTCCCTGACTAGTTTTGTGACAGTGTTTCCAGCTTTTCAAGAGGGGGAGCTCGTTAGCTAACAGAGTCTGGGTTGTTACAAAAACTTCCGCGACAGCAGCCCACAGCTTTAAGATTTTAGGTGAAACAGAATGAAAACCGAGTTCACAGCTTCAGACTCATCCCCGAGAAGTACTTTGTATGGCGTTGCTACTCCTGCTTTCCCCATAAACCTGACTGATTATTGAAGATATCACATCAACGCAGCATGAAAGCTGATTATGTCTTGACAAGAGAAAAAACATAAACAGAATTTTTAATCTTGAGGCACACAAATGAGCTTGTAAAAAGCTTAAGGATGTATAATATATAGATCTAAATAACCAGGGGAATATAAACTTACATACAGAATGACCCGTGACTGAAATTCTTGCATCAAAGATCTTAACATAGCACAGAACTTCACAGAAGAAATGTCAGGGATGAAAGCAGCTCGTATCTATGCAGACGAGAATTTTTGCTCCTAGCAAGAGAAAACGCATTCAGATGTCCTTAAGGAACGTGGAGGAGTCCTGGCCCTTTGCAGACTGTTGTACCATTTTGCTTGTTACACGGAGCAGCAAGTAACTTTTACAGCTCTTGCTGTGTCTGAGATTTCAGAATAAATATCAGACATAGTTCCTTTGTGTGGTTTATCTCTTCATTCACTATTCTTCTTTCCCAGCTATAAACTCCCCACCCACACACACACCTGTGTGCTCATCTGCCCTGGAGCTGTTGTAAGTGGCAGAGCCCCGTCTTCTGCTCCTCCCTGGGCAAACACTCACACAAGTGTAGAGCATCTGCCAAGAAATTCTGTAACCCCAGTGAGAGACCTCGCTGTGAAATGGCAAGCAAGGCTTTCTGCAAGATCGCTGTTCCCCTCTCCAAATACAATACACTGCTTTATATAAACGTATATGTATGCATACGCCTTTAATTGAAAATGATTTGTCAAAGGTCCCAGTGGTTGCTTCAGTTGCTGGAAGGGTTCAGCAGGCTTGAAGTGTTGCTCTGCATTTGTCCCATCCAATTCCATCAAGCCAAGCGGTTCAAACAGTGAATGACTTCTACAAGGCCTTCTTGCCACCAAGCTCTCATGCTGAACACTGAGACCTGGCAGCAGTGGAGCCGTACCAGGCCCTTGCAAGCGATACATGGCAACTCTTGTTCTAGAATAATTTGTTTCTCACATGTGATACAAATTGAGACCATGACAACTTGGGTCTTCCTGCACCTCACTGTTGCCAAAAGCTGATTCCATTCCCTTCTATTCCATTTCTGACTCTAGCTTGTCTAAAACGTTTCATGGCCAAAATAATTCCCAACGTTCTGCCAAAGGTTTAAGAGTTACGAGTCCTTTCAGCTTCTTGCGTGGAGAGGTCCAGCTGAAAAAGCAAACGCCCCTTGGGGCTCCATTCTCCCGCTTGCTTCAGCATTGCCAGTCTTTTCTCAGCAGCAAGCTGTGACAACAGTTTGTTTTCTCACTGTTCATAGACTCACAGAATCATTAGGGATTGGAAGGACCTCGAGAGATCATCTAGTCCAATCCCCTGCCTCAGCAGGACCACCTAGAATCAAGATGGCAGCGGCCACAAGGCCAAGATGGCAGCAGCTGCATGGCCTGGCCACGTGGTGAAAAAAATGGCACCTGCATCAGCAAACCAGCAGAGACCTCCCTCCTCCAGAGTCTCAGGGCTTTTCTTCTTTACCAGTAGCTTAGTGCTCCAGTGTCTTCATGCTTGCGATGACCAGCACAGCTCTGTTCTGCTCGGCGCAGGGAGAATCCAGTTCCTCCCCCCAGCTCCCTCCCTCCCCCTGCCTTCTAGCTTCGCTTTTGCCAGAAGGGGGTGGCTTGGCTTGCCCTGCTCTGCCCCTCACCCCAGCTCAAATTTCTCCTGGAGGGGAAGGGAGATAGGGGGAGGAATCAAATGTGGGGTTTTTTCCTTTGCAAAGATGACGTTTTTTCCTTTGCAGACAAGCACAGACCAGACTTTAAACCATAGCACTGTTATGCCCATGGTTGCACACCATGGCTCATGGTTACGAGGCACAACCTCCCTGAGCTCTTTGAGTCTCCAGTAGAGAAGCAATTCTGAATCACTACTTCTAAAACTTTTCTAAACTGGAATTTCCTATTTCTACAAAACCAAGTTCTTGGATCAAAATCAGTGTGTTATTTCCTCTGCTGTTGAGAGTTTTCTATATGGCACACCAAATCACACTGTTTTATAATAATTTTGGTAGTGGTTTGATGAAAGTAGTGGGAGTATGAAGTTAGAAGGTAGTGGGGGCAGAGATAGAGCTTATAATTCATTGTTTCCACAGATGGAGCTGATGGATGATCCATATCTCCACGGATGAAGTCTCTAGATTCTGAGAAAGGGCACAGTCTCTGTTCAGAACATGAAACCTCAGCTGAATTTGGTACTCAAGAGACCAAAATCTTTGCATTCTTTGGGAAGTGTAAGGCCTGTGAATATCTGCTCCTGAGCTACTCCTTCTCTGCCTCTAATCCTGTGTTACCCAAACGATGTTGTCACTGACAGGACAACAAATGAATAATGATTTCAAGATTGTGTCAGCCCCATCTTCAGACAACAAAAGTGATTAATTTATCAAGAGAAGTGAAAACATGCGTGTAGAAATGAATAAATATTTTGGTGATTCTGTCTCCATCTTGCTAAACGAAATGATTTCTGAATTAATTCTGAGTCTGCATAGCCAGTCTGCATGGCAGCAGCTCGGGCAAGATTGAGTTAGTAATAAAATAGAGAGGCATCTTCTATGGACGGGTTGTTCCTTTTCAAGTCTGTGTCCTCCAGGAAGATCTGTGTGTAGTCATGAAGAGAAGGCTGGATTCACCTTCTAGTGGTGTCTCCTAGCACAGACAACTCCATGGCTATTCATTACCTTGTCCTCACTTCTACAGCAGATGCCATAACACATGGTCCGTAAGTCTGATTCACTTTGGCAATTTCTAAATGTTTATTCTATCTTGTTATCTAATGATAATTACCCTTTGCCACCACATTATAATTTTCTTTTGCAATAAAAAACCCCACAAATCTTAGTAGCAGCATTTAAGACACCCCACCAGAGTATTTATTCCTGTTAGAGATTTTGTAATACTTCTGTTTTCTTGCTTTCTATTTAGATCTCGTGGCTTTTACAATTATATCATAATTGGGCCATCAGCTGAACAGCAGTGAACTTGATAGCTGAAGCCTAGAAGCTTTGTGGAACTTGTCTACCAGGATTGTGAAATACGGCAAAGATGCAGCTGTAGATTTTCAGTTAAAGTAACAGATTTGCACAGACCCTTAAGACCTCAACTGAATCATTCATTAGCATGAAAATTCCTCTTTTAATTCCTTATTTTCTCAGCTATTCATATAAGCAGGTAGAACAACTGCTTTCAAATCTATGGACTACATTCCTTCCTCCCAATCCAGTAGTAAAATTTTTGTGTGGCAGTCCATAAGTCCTTTTCCAGAGTAGTTTATTGGACCATAGAGGGATCACCTAGAAAATCTAGTCTAGAAAATTCAAGTGATCTGTGTGGAACATCTCAAATACCAGCAAGTTAGATACCATATGGTTAGAGATCCAAACTTCTCTGCTTGCAGCTTTGGGCTTCTGACAGCCTTAGTCTTGCCTCCAGAATTGTAAATCTGGCAGGATATCAAGCCTCTTAACTGGGATACCCAGGTTGCTTCTCTGTACATCAAGTTGTGTCCATGTAGCTCAAGGGTGCTTTCTTTAACTTCAGGATTTCTGCCACTCTGGGGTAGCTGTGATACACCACAACCACTGACACTCATATTTTATCTTTGCTTGTCTAGCCTTTACCTATCAAAGACATGGCTGACTTCCTCAAATAAGTCAAAAGCCTACTGGCACGGATCCTACCAGAAGCAATCAATGAGCTCAAGTCTTCCTTGTGGTTCAAGCTGAGCAGTCCTAAAGATGGAGAAACCTTCAGATGACACTGGCATGGTTAGAAGGCCATTAATCAGTCCTCTACCACCTTTTGTACACGGAGTTTGAAAGACACCTGGCTATTAGTGAAATGCCCCCTGGAGTGTGTTTGTAGGTACGGTACCAAAGTTCCAGCTGCCTAGGTGGGATTGTGCTAATTGCCAACTGGCATTTGGACTATCTACACAAAGGTGCCTTGTGGCTGCCAGTCAGTGATGTCACAGCTACGTCAATAACCTTCAGTAAATACACTAAGTCTGACTTTTATCCTTTCCCTTACAATTTCCATTACATAATACCTAAGAGACTCTCCAGGCACTGCATTTCTAAGGCGATTAGTACATTTCTTGAGAAGCTAATGTCACTTGGCCTTTGGCTCCACGCCTCAAAGCTCCACAACTGGTGCAAGTATTAACCTTCCAAATGGCACTGCTTGTTGTGCCTGCTGCCTAATCAGACTGCTACATAAATACCTTACATGTGAATTGCTTTAGAGCCGCTATAAATGCAGGAAAATATTGCGGAATTAGTTAGAAAAAAAGATTTTTCCCTCCCTTATCTCCAAAGAAAAAATATAAGAAGCCTTCAATCCCGAGTTAGTTTTCCTAAGAATCCACAATTAAAACCTTGAGTCTTTTCTGTGTGATAACAAAATACTTATTATTTTTTCTCACAGAGTAGGATTAAATCAGCCATGTTTACTATGTCTCCTTATAGTCACTACAAGCAGACTAAAATCTGGAGTGGCAATAGTAAAACACCATAATGAAATAATGTGTTCACTAGCTGAAGTGCTGGATGACTCTCTGTGGTAGTAGAAAACAACATGTTCCATTTCACTTACTGCCAAAAATACGTACATAAAAGCAATGGGACTAGCATGCCGTTTCAGCTCAGTTTTGGAGAAAAGATCTGCAGTTTCCTCAGTCTCCCAGCCACCTTTCTGCCCTCAGTCTCACTGGTTCAGCTAAGCATTGAGTTTGCTGTGAGTTCTCTTGTCAAGGGTGATGGCCTCACTGGGGAGAGAGGTGCAAGATGAGACTCATGCTGGTTGACTTTCTGGGGTGCAGGGGTCTCATTGTCACTGACGGCAGTTCTGAGACAGAGGCAAACACAATGCATCATAACACCTTGGGTCTTTGAAAAGTGGATTTTTATGCATTCTAGTGCAAGAAAACAGCCGAGGAATTTATTAACCATGGTTTTAGAAAATTGAAACTCTGCTTTATAAAGCAGTATTTTTGATTTTTAGAGTAAGTCAGATCTGAGTTCATTGCTTACCAACTGAATCTTAATTATGAACTAAACCAAATCTCATTAAAAAACTATTTTTCTCCTGCTCCTCCCAAATCTCTGCTAGCTCCTGAATCTGAAGTTAGAGCCTGGAGAATACGACGAGTTTAGATGTGGAGGAAAAGAGATAAGCATTGACCTTGAAAAGGAGTTTTCCATAGCATATGTTTTGAAACACTGATGCTCTTTTCCCTATTTGGTAATTTTCCCCCTCCTTTTTTTGGGTTGGCAGTCTATATTTGCACAGTGTGTGTTTCACAGTGAGGATGTAATACATTTCAATATTTGAACCCTTTCAATCTCTAAGAGCTACAACCAGCAAAACCAACTGCCATTTTGTGAGCTAAAACTTACTATCTTGTTTGAACGGAGAAACAGCTGAAGCTAAAGACTAACATTCTCAGTGGTAACTTCCCAGGGGTCTGATTTTCTCCAAACTCTAACAAAGCAGCATGGTGCGCACGTTGTGGGAAGCAATGCCATTGATTTTAACATATGGCATTACATCTATATAAGCATTAAATTTAGCAGCAAAGGTTCACACTTGCTTTTTAAATGCATGAACAGTATTCATTTAAATGTTTTTTTCCTGGTCAATCATATTCAAATAATTTCTCATTTGTATTTCATTTCTTTAATGCTCCATTTAAAAATTATTACATTCCAAGATAGTTCTATGATAAACCTATTTAAGATAATGAACACAATTCTTCCTTTTTTTTTTTAATTCTTCTTAATGCTTTTCTGCCACACATAATGCTATTTTGTAGGTGGCAGTTATTAACCGCAGAGACACCGGGATTTTAAATAAATAGAGCCGTCTTTGTGCTTGCTGCTAGTATTGTTTCCCTTCTGCCCTTTTCTGAAAGGTTGTTCTTTTGTTCAGACATCCTACGGAATATATTTGAGGAACACAATGTTATATGCTAGATGTTTATGTTTCTGTGCAAGTGGGTAGCCCAGTAGCTGTAGATGCAGAGACCATCCTGATAGCCTGGTGGGCACATAACATTGCCGTGTAACAGAAAATGACAGCATCTGGAGGGTAGCTAGAATGCTTAGGACAGTGAACTCACACTCAGCCAAAATAACTTACACCTAAAGAAGGCTGGAAGGTTTAGCTAGCAAAAACATTCTGATCAAACATTTTCTCTTTCTTTGAGCCATTCAACATCTTATTAAAATAGTGAACTTCACCAAAGTTCTGGTTGCCCTGCATCACAAAGATACCTGCATCACCCGCATCCTCTGTGCAGAGCACCACAAAACTCCTCTGACCCAGAACATCAGAGAAAAGCTGAGTTTAGCAGGTTCTTAGGGGTGTTCTCAGGGTTTTCCAGTCCTGCTGCTCACATGAGCTCCAAAGCTTTGAGAGTCATTTAGCAAACCTGTTTCAGGTGTCAATCGTATCAATTTGCTCTCAGCTTACCAGGCAAGTTTACTCTTCAAGGGTTTCTGAGTCTCCAACCAGGGAAAACGCAAATGTTTCCCTCTACTCCCTTGTAGTTTGTAATTTGCTAGCTCTATTGCACTCAAAAAGCAAGACTCAGTCTTGAAGGAAATCTATGGATTGCAGCATGCTACAGTATGATAAAGACATTATTCTTGCTGGCCTACTCTAGCTCATTTACTTTGTGCTCACCTCTAATTTGCTACTTTTCTGCAAATTAATATATAATCCGGATATCCAAACATCCTTCAGTCTCCGTAACATTCCATGCTGATAAACTGTCTATTAAGATGCCATTTGCTTCATGGCAACTGAAATAAGTGAACTTCAAGCAATAGTAGATGGTAAAAATAATCTCAGATCTGGTACAACCCATCGCAGAAACCGCTAGCGTGAGTTCCATAGAAATAGAAGCTATTATCTGTACCTCATTATTCCAATAGTACACCCCTTAGCAGCAGATTTATAAGGAACATAGAGGACTTTGTCACATTACGTCACATCATTGCATATTTGTTCAGACCTGTTTCCTCACCAAAGCTTTGGCTTGATAATTCTATGACATTACAGCCATCTATATTCTTCCACAGGGAAGGGGGAGAAGGCTGTTTTATTACCTGGTTTGGTTTTTTTTCCTCAGTTGACAGAAAGACTATACAGGATGCAAAGAGCAGACCCCAAATGTTAACTTAATCTGACATGTAACAAACAGAAAAGAGCAAAGCAGGGCGAAAGGAGGAATATGTGACATCTGCAGTGTCCATGAGAGCAGCTGGCAGCTGTGCATCACCAAAGCATTACATACAGTTCCTTCCAAGAATTTACAGCAGTTTCTGAGTTGTGCTAAACTAATCCCATATTTTTTATAGTTTAGCTTTCAGACTTCTGTTTCCAAACCAGTCACAGGTATGGAAATGTATTGCCTTGAAAACACTTTACATAACAGTTTCGGTAATGACTGTAGGTAACTAGAGTGATATCCACGGTGACTCAAAGCAGCTAACAAGGAATCCATTTAGAATACCGTCTTTCCAATTTCACAAGCATCCATGGAGCTATGAAACATCTGTACTGTGATATGCTTGTCAGGTGACTAATGACCAAAATTAATTTGTTTTCACATCCCAAGATTCCTTTTCTGTTTTGTCAACATGTAATTAAAACCATTCAAACCCCTTTGTACAGTGCAAATTCAACTACTATAAAGACTGTGAAAACAAGCAATAATGATTGTAATAATAGTGTACAGTGGTATTTGCTACAGCAGTAAGGTCTGGTCTTGATCTGAGCTTCCAGCCTTAGGCTTACCTCTGAAAACAACAACGCTTTTCAAGATAGATTTTAAGCACAGTTGAATTATCTTATGGAAAGATATGGTCACACAAAAAATTATTTGTAGCATCTCCAGTCCTATTTTCCATTGCAAATTTAACAAGTTGTTTTTTCATATTCCTTTGGAGGTAACAATTTCCATTGAAAGAGAAGAGTAAGAATAAACTCATTAGGTAGTGAAGGTTTCCTGGTTCCATCCAGTAACATCAATTCTTATGAGGTTTATGTTGTAATGCAAATACCTTCCTTGCAACCTTTTTTCAGTGGCACTACTCAGGAAGTTAAATTTGCTCTCCAGAAACCAGTTTGGTATGTGAACTCCTAGAATGCATAAACATCTGCCCCTGGACAATGATCCATACTTGAATGGCATGTCTAGTCCCAATGAGGATCCTTCTGTCTCAGAAAGGTAGAGAAATGGCCATCGTCTCACTGAATTTGTGATGCAGGAATCTAAGAGATAATTTTGAAGAGCAGCTGAGTCAGAAGAATGGTGATCTTTTTCCAGTATGTCGTTATCTCCTACCTAGATTTTAATGATGATCTAACACTTAAAGAATATATTGGGTCTAAATGTTGTGTTTGCTGGCATGCCATTAACATAAAATGCCACATTTTTCTAAGGCATTAAAATGATAAACTTGTCAAGTATTCATCCAGTTAGATATTCACTTTTTAAATTCCTTTCTTTTCTTTTATATCTGTGGGAAATGAGGCAGCCAAGCTACAAGTGTCATATGCATTTATGAGGGTGTTCCCCCAGGAGGCTAAAATTAGTATAATCAACTCCAATCTAGAAAAAGGGATTTAAGGCAAATACACACTAAGGAAGTTTTCAAAGTCCATGCAGAATATCTGCAGCACAAATGGGATTTCACACAAATTTCTTGAGTTCTCATCCCAGATAACATCCTTCTGTTTTATTTTACTGATTTGATGTCTGGCTGAAAAGCTCTTTTAAACAAAAATATTTGTCTTTTTAATCACACATCACCACTTCAGAACTTTCTGCTAACAACTTCAGGAAAAATGTTATAAATTGGATGCCTATTTTTATACAATGCTAGGAGTTACATGATTTGATTCAGACAGCTACACCCAACACTTGTCTCATGAGATGTTTACATTGGGTTCGTCTTACACGCGTTGTTATGGTTCTGTACAAATATTCTTCCCATCAGCAATTATGTAAATTTTTAAAAAATGCCAAGTTATTGCTTAAGATATCGCACCAATTCCCAACATTTATTCTCAGGAGACAGAGAAAACTGTGGCATTGTGTATTGCTGTCTTCTAAATGTGAACCACTTGGACAAAAAGATCTCAGTGAAGCACTGTGATGGTTCTCATGTCTTTACAAGTTTTTTAATGGATTAGCAATAGGAACCCCCAGTCCACAGAAAAGCATCACATGTGTCCTGTAAAGGTGAATGCAAAGAAAGACTCTTGCGACAGGACAAAAGAGTGAGTTGTTCTGAAGTGCTCACTTCTGCAAGTCAATGAAAGTCTTCAAGTCAAGATTTTCCAAGCTGACTCAGAAAAGATGAATAACATATAGCTTCTTGTCAAGTTGTCAATTTCATATATTCTCTAAGAGAGAACAACAGAGCAATTTCTTCTGAATTCCAGATCAAACAGGAAAATTACTACTTACGAATGCAATATGTTTTACATGACTGAAATGAATTAGGAGTGTAAAAACTGAATATTCTTTTATGATTTTGTAATTTTTATCTGATTTTTAGCCACTAATGAAATGAGAAAAAGCAACTGTGGGAAAGAAATCTGACAATCTAGAGAAAATATGGGCTTTATAGTTGACGTGGGGTTTACTTCTGGTGCTTAACTTCTTCTTTCACTTAAGAAAACAAACCAAGCAAACAAATAAACAAACAAAAAGAATGAAAGACAGACATTAAAAACAAGTCACAACAGATGCAGCCTCAAAAAAAAATTGTAACAACATGAAGTGCATTGTCTTCAAACAGAATATGGACATGAGTTTTCCAAAACGCTTGACCTACACAGAAAATTGTTGGTAGCTAGTAACGATTACTTTTTTTAATTAAGGAAACTTTTTAAAAAATTAGTTCAGATGCCTGGTAGTAATGGAGAAGATCTTTTTATTTTATCTAGCATTTTACAGGGAACGTTCAGTGATCTCTAACTTAGGAGAAAAACGGCGGCTTGCTTTCAAACACTGCAGAAACCTTTAGATTTTACCGAGAGCAAACTTGGCAATTTGGAGGCAAAACATTTTTTCCCCGGCCGAAATTGAAAGATGAGGAAAGGTAAAATAAAACTTTTCAATTGTTAATGCCGTGTAGACCTTAAAATTTGAGACTTTTCCTCCTCCGTGACCTACAGAAAAATGTTTCACAGCTTTCTTGCCACATGAAGCACTGTGTTCAGTGTGGCTATACAGTAGTGATGACATTTCTGTAAGAAAATCAGAGCTCTGATCTTCACCATCCACTAGACTTTCACTGCTCTGTCACATCCATTTCCAGTGAAACCTCACACACGTACTGGGTTTGTCCTGGTGACTTTTCTTTTTTCCTCCTTTGCTCTTTTCAATTCGTTTTTTATGTTACTAAGGCAGAAGATACAGGGTTCATCTTTGCATACTAACAACTTACTAATCACAAGTCACTAAAGAGTTGAAAGAAAATACTTCTGTGACAGTAAGCTGTATACTTCTGTCACTTGCAGATGGCACTGAAACAGTGTTCTAAATATCTAGTATTTCCACAATCTCCTCCCAAACTCAAGCATTATCTCACTCCTGGAATATAAAATAGCTTTTGCACATGTAATGGGAACATAAAACAGATTAAGAAATGTCTCGTATTGCTCCCTGCAGAGTTCTGCAGAGCCATCTTCACATGCAGGCTCCATCATTTTATATCACTCTTTATATGTCTGAAGAACTGCTGGCTACTTCCAGTCCAGGCTGCTGTGCAGGGAGGTTGTTACTTGGGTGTCACACTGCAGCAGGCTTCTGCATCCTCAGAACCCTCATATTACCCATGTAATCACTTTACATGGACAGATTAAGAGCAACATCCTTAAACCTGGGTAACTAGAGTTGTTTTCACTTTACCAGATACTGAATTCAGCCAGTTATGGTTTCTAGTAATGAGGAAAGTTTTGATCCATGTGCTGTAATGTGGGTATAAGCGCCTGATCACTGACCTAAATGTGGAACTGGTGCTTTAAGGCAAAATCAATGCCATTATTAAAAGAAAGGAAAAGAAAAATGAGCAATTAAAACATGAAGATATCATCATTTTACCACAGTTATTTTTGTGATTTCTCATTATGGGAATGTGCAGAGGAGTGAAAAACGAAATCACTATATTTCAACATTTTGTTCTTCTTAACGTTCCTACATCAAGTGCAGGGGCCCAGATACAGCAGAAACATGGCTGGCAGAGTTCACAGTTCAGTTTGTGCTCCAGTCAAGCACCAGCACACCAGAAATAATATAACATATAGAAATATCCCATATAGATTTTTTATTGATTAGAACTCCATAGCTACAAATTTATCTAGTTGCAAATACTTTTTTTCAGAAAAGAAATTTTAAGAGATTTTTTTTGCATCAGTTTTTTAATTAATTTCTTTTATATCCCTGTGCAGAAATTCATTATTTCTGCCGCCATCTCTGAGCCATTGGTCAGCAGGAAGAGAGACTGTCACTTCTGCTGCTGAGAAAATCTGGGGATGCTTGAGTATTGGGGAGAGAAGGCGCCTCGGAGAATTCCTTTCTGCTTAGCTGAACTGTCTTTTCTGAAGGAAGCCAAAGGACTTGAGAATCCTTAGACTTTGGGCAAGCAAGAGAGAGACTGGGTTCTTTTTTGAAAGCATGTCTCCTACATCGAGAAAAGCAGTTTCAGATTCTGAGGAATCAGGCTGGTCCGATCAGCATTTTGCTGGACAAGCTATGCTGAAGAATTTAAGAGTTTGCCAGTCTGGACGGCCAAGGGTTTGGCATCTACAGAGCAGGATGTGAAGGGACTTGGAGTGTCTCTCAGAATGAATAGAAGAGAGGGTGGTTGTACCCCTCTCTGCCTGACTGACATGATTTCCCCAGGTTTCTAATGTAAAAAAAACCAAGGACCGATATGGTAGCAATCTCCCATTGTATTTGTCTTGGAATATATTATGGCATTTGTGATGGAGTTTCTGGTTTGTGTGCACTAACTTGCTTAACTGGTTTTTTCCTTTCTTCTTTCTGTATACAGTTACAGAGCTAATGCACCCTTTATGTTTTCCCTAAGCTATCCGTTGTCTTGCAAATTCTACCCAATGTCTCATCGAGACCTAGCTGCTTTTTCTTTTCCTTATTTTTTTTTAAATTGTGGTCTTGAACCCACCACAGTTACCAAGAAGAAAGTGTGATGCTGTTTGTTTGTCCTCATGCTGCTTGTAGAAATATCTGTGCAGCACATGTGCCTGTCAGAGAGTTTGACTGATAGAGCTCCAGAGCATCCTCACAATGAGCCTGGCTGGGGAAGAGGCTGAACATTAGGACAAGATATTCTGCTCAGTGCGGCGATATCTTACAACTGCAACTCTATTAAAATGCACTGCTGAAATGCTGAGAACAAAGTATTTTGCTTGTCCTGGCAAAAAGTCAATGAGTGAAAGTAAATTGCACACACATAGCCTTCTATTGTTCTGCTTGGAAACCTGAAATTGCTTAAAAACCCTTTTCTAGGAAACAGGAGAAATGAGGAAAACAGTATCTCTGTCTGAGGGTTTGATGACATGTGTTTAAACTTCCCCTCCAAAACACCTATCTACTGTAAAAAACCACGTGAAAATTTTGTCTGTGAGACCTTTAGTTCTGCCATCATTATCACAATAGCTCTCAGCTCACCCATCTGGAATTTGTGAAAGAACTACCAGCATTTTGTGCTGAAGGTCTCTTTTACAGAGATCATTATAGCTTACATATTAATGAACTAACATGATAGCATTACCCTGCACAGTTAAGTTATAGCACAGCTAAAAGTCGTATCAAAAGGCCTAACTTTAGTGTCTCTGATCATTTTGCAAAATCTTTAATCTTTGCCTGACAGGTTCACTATAATTTTGCTTCTCCAGGGAAACCTTTATCTCTTGTACAAGTTCAGTCTCCCCATTTTCATTATCTGTACAATGTGTTGACATATGATATAACTAGCAACCGCACGGAGCAGTAACACTGACTGGCAGGAGAATGTCTCCCTGTTTATACTACGTGAAGGTTGATTTGATGGGCTGCAGGAATTGCCTCTGAGAGCAGACATAAGAGCAGCCTGACTCTTTCAAGCTGACACTTTGCAAACACCATGCAGAGCTCGCCGCGGCTGCATGCTTTGTGTCAATTGCACCAGGAGATACAGTAAATGTCACTCCCCAAAGCTACACATTACTAAATTAGACCTAGTGTCAATTGTTATCTGGCGGTGGTCAGTTGCCAAGCCGGCACTGTATTTTCAAGGGCTTGCTGTTTTACAATGAAAAAACACAGGCCTGAGAGGGCTGAAAAACCCCAGATGCTGGCGGCTGGAACACACGAGGATTGCCGAGTGGCACTATTTCCTTTGGTGCTGCCTAATAAGGCAACTCGTGTCATTCCCTGGGTGCTTGCTTACAAACAGAGGACCAAATTTGTCCCTCTGCTACACTCTTCTGTAAGCAGTGGCAGAGCCTGGTCTGAAGGGTACAACTGCAAAAGCAAATACAGTGTGACACAGCCCAGACAGAAGACATATTTTTCATGATGAGGAGAATGCTGTGAAGTGCTAAAGCCCCCACTCTGATGCCTGAAGAACAAAGTGTATTATGACTTCATGGTTTCTTATTCTTCTGCATTTCAACTGTTGCAGCAAATAAACTTGTCTGGAGGCACGCACTGAAGCACACCTTAGGGCACGTTTCATATATACAAATTGTTCGAAGGAGATGATATAAAAAATGTCACTGGCCGTGTACGACTGTTGTTTTAAAAGCATTTCCTTTCCTAGCACACAAAACATGAAGCACAAGACATGAAGAGAACTTTACTTATCTCACTAATGAGTATTTCTGCATTTAAAAACTTATTCAAAGTTATATCTCATTTGTTTCACTGCATGTTGAGTCTCATTCTTCACCTCTTTTCGTTCTTCAACATTTATAGTTAACTATATCTTCAAGCTAACAACCGAAGTTAGACAGATCATTTACAAGGCGCATTCAGAAGACCTGCCCTAATGCCTCATCTTCACTGAACACTTCTACGAGAATGTAGAAATAGTCACAGACTCAGACTAAGGCCCCTCTCCATCAGAATGGTGTGAAATACATTCTATAGTCTACATTATGTGTCAATCTGTCTTTATACTTAAAATTGAGTTTTGGTGCTGAAATTGTGAAGTTTGGAAATTCGGAAAGATATATTCAAAATCTATCTTTGACATGGGGAATAAGGATCTGTGTTGACTTTTCTGTAAAATTCCTAGCCTTAGCAAAGAATCTTAGACTTAGTAGTGAACTGGCAAGTCACAGATGTGCAATTTCACCCTCCTCGATCTACACAGAAGATAACAGGTCTTTGAAATTCAAAACCCCTCTATTGCCACTGACCCTATTCTGATCTACTCTCCCAGTTTCCCCACTGCCATATACATTTATTTCATACAGTAGAGCTGTTGTTACTAATGTGCACAGATCTTACTGTTCAGATGTCACTTACATGGCTGGACCTCATACAAAAGTAGACCTTGACTATAATTCATAGCCATTTTCCTGTCATAACATTGAGCACAAGACTGCACATGGAACAATAAATAAATATATATATATATATATACACACACACACAGAGGCATATACCAGTGCAAGTGTGTCCAATTTAGCCTTCACTTTTTTAATGCAATGAAACAGAAATGTTCCATAGGCAGGTTACAATTTTTCAAGTGTTATAAAACAGCTCAAAAAGTCTCCCACTTAAACAACAACATTTGTTGAAGTATTTACGTAAAATAGAGAACCCTTTGCAGGATAAAACATCAGAATGTTACAAATATTCAGAGGAACCCACTGCTTTCTTTCTGGACCTGTTGCTGCTGTCTTATCTCAGTGCGAGGGTTTGTGACTGGCATTTGCTAGGGTGCCAAATCTATCATGGGGATACCCTTGTCAGAGAGAAGAGATGATATTAGTGGCATTACAAGTACTTGTGCCAAAATACAAATGTCCTAAACAAATTGATACTTAAAGAGGTACTATAGAGAAGCAAATGACTTGGTTTAACTACATCACCACCTTCTTTTCAGACACTGTCTCTATATGTTTTTTTCCATGAGCAAATCTTTAAAACATTACGAAGTCTTATTCTCTTTTACAACATAACCTCATTGTAAACAGGCTGAAGGAAATAACTGTGAGCAGGTTGAAAGACATCTCTACTATAAGCATCTAATGACTTCCTCAAATTTCGGGTTTTTCAGAGCTTTATTATACATAAATAGGGAAAGGAAAGACCGGCTTTACCTAATTCTTGGTGAAGAAAAGGGAGCATTTCAATATGTATAGTAAGTATTGTACCTACTCCTTTATCACTTCTCACTCCTAAAAGAGAGTAACATCACCCTTTCATTAGGGCGGAGCGGAGAGAGTATTCCCACACCAAACTTCTATACTTTTATTCCTAAGTTACATAGCGTGCCCTTTCCCTCTGACTGCTTCATGCAGTACAAAGAATAAATGTTTAGAAGAGAGAAAAAGTGTTTTTTTCTTAATGTGCCTAGCTCGTCTGGGCTGTCAAAATTTCAAATTCTCAAAGAGGCAGGTTTTCAGAAAGTTTCAGGATATTTGCCTTGAACTAAACTGCCATGATAACATTTTTTTTTAACAGGATCTCAGCAAAAAGGGACAGGAGTATTCCAGCTTCTAGGAAGAGGTCAGTCTTGGTCTGTTAATTTCACACCAGAAATGCTAAATTGCATTAGAAGCCTTTAGAACCTCACAAAAGCTCAGAAATCTGTAAAATACATTTAAAATTGTATTTCAGCAAGTTTGTCCTGCACTTAGCCTAAACCTTCAGCAGTCTTGCTTCATAACTAGTATTTGTTTAAGAGGCTCTTTTATTAAAGCATTTCAAATCAAAATTTGCAATTATTAAAATATTCTGGTTTATATAATCTCTGTCAGATCACACCAGTGTAACCTTTGCGGACCAGGAAAACGCCGTGAAAACAGGGGTTAAATAGCCTTGCCAGGTAGGATACTAGGGCTTAGTGATAGACCTTAGAGTATAAACCAGACCTCTCAACAGCCAGTACTTTGCTTTAGGCACGTGCTCACTCTTACATGTACTGAGCAGCCAAAATTGCAGGCAATGTTTCTTACTGATGAATTTGGCAGTCAGGGCCTGTGGCAGGGAGAAAAGCAGAAAGGTTTTATAAGCCAGCTTCCCCCTCTAGCCAGTTTGAAGCAACTTACTTCTATGAAGTTTTTCTTAATTAATTTTGATGCAACTAATAGAAGAGTCAGATGCAGTTAGGATAATATTTCAAATGCACTTTTAAAGTTATTATAAACCATCTCTGTATCTCAAATACAGGGACTCACAGACAATATGGATGCCATTTCTGTTTGGTTTTTTCCTTAAAATTTCACACCTTTTTCTTTGGTTCTTCAGCTACTCAGTTTACACCACTTTTGGTCTGGCTTTGAAATTCTCATTCAAAAAGTTGTTACACTTGCCACGTTTCTCTGCTGCCTTGTGACATTACTAAGCTAACAAAATAGCATCCCATTTCCCCTTTCAATTGTTCTTGCCCTGCCTAGCACTACAAAAGAATATCACATGCAAAAACATCTACATAATGTTTAGGAATGCACACTAAGCCAACATTCCAAAACACACACAGTAGGAACAGAGCAAAGCAACTCCTAAATTGCCCAAACACACACAGCAGTATGCCATTCATGGCTCACTTACCGTTACCAGAATGTATACACAAGCATACAAGCAGGCAGGGAAATAGTCCTCACTAGCAGTGATGCTTTGCTACCAAATTCTTGCTCAGATCTGTGATGCAGATGTGCACCGAAACAGACATGTTTCTACCATAAGAACCCTTCACACATATTCTCATTGTGTGACAAGACTACTTCCACGAACAAGCGGTTTGGTTTCCTTTAATAACCTTCCAGGGTACAGACACTGATTCAGTGGTCAGTAACAGAAGGTCCTAAGTTACAATAGACAATATGAAGTACTGCAATTTGGACATTTCTGTGACATCTAGAAAAAATAAGGTTCATGAATTCCAGTGCTTGTTCCCATTCAATTTTGGGAGATATGAGAATATTCAACACTGTCATCATATAGTAAATCATGCTTTCATCTCCAATACTCTTTTTATGTATTTTCCTGATGGAACAGAGTAAGACAAAACCTAATATTCAAGATACTCGCAATCTAATCAAATGCTATCGTGATTTGTCACCCAGGTCAGATCGACAGTCCTCTCCAATGAATGATATCTAAACCCATTAGATAAATAAACTCAATAAATGCTATCTTAGTTCATGTTATCTAAAACCTACTCTAAAAGTGACACAGGTCTGTCCATATTCCTAGACTTTCTGAGCTAGCTAAAGATGTAATTTGTACTTATTCAGACAGCTTGCTATTGAGTGTATACCCACAAAGACTTGTCTTGTTTCTTACCTAGTGATATGCATTCAATTATTCAAGTAGTTCCTTAACATTCTGTGTTCAGGTCAAAGTACTTTTTCCATCTGAAAACGGCCTTTCACTGTCCAAGTTACAGAACCTTGTTCAAAGGATGAAGCTACTTTTATTCATTATTCCTGTGTTCTATTAATATAGACTCTGACGAGCTTTGCGCAAGCACAGTGTGGCATCAAAAAGTAGTAAATACACACGGACATTTAAAAAGACAAAAAACCTCAACTTCAAATCCTAACTGTCAAGAAACATCAAATGAAGTTGGAGGCATTAACAGAGAACATCTTCTGAGCGCTTCCTTCTAACGTACAGCCACAAAAATGAACACTGAAACAAAGAAGGGTTTAGCTGATAAAATTTCTGAATACAAACGTAGTGAAATTGTTGCAACCAGTTCTTGGAGTCACTCTACAAACAGGACTTGGAAATACAAGAAAGAGTTCAAAGACAGGGACAGTATGATTTGATCAGTGATATTTGCTAAGGGGAAAACATGCCTGGGGAAAAGGGAAAGAATTTTGTTTTCAAAGGAAAAAAATGCAGCAAATTAGGATATTTTAAGAACTGAAAATGTTGCACCATTAATTTTATGCATTTATTTTGTTTTAAGAAATAAAATGTTTTGTGTCAAATACTGATTTAGCAAGAAAGAGCATTGAGTAGGCTGAAGCTCATAAAAATTATTATAAGCTACTTTAGTGTGAACACTTCTTTCACATGAGTCCAAAAGTGCAAATTTTCTCCCTTGACTAGTGAATTTTCTTCTGGCACCAAGGGATAAAATCACCAGAGGCCTTTCCCATCATTCAGAAATTGTCTAGTTTTATAAGAAATTCTGCAGCCTGTGTACAAAGATGTCCAGTCCATATTATTACAGAGTCTTTTCTGCCCACAGAATAGGAGTCTGCAAAGTCCGTGGGACATAACTTTGCTGCTGCCTTAGATGCTTTAGTTTCAACCCTGTGCTTTGAGCTATTGTGCTCAGTCCCAGGAGACAATCCAGGCAGAATTTTTAGTCCTGTAACCTGTTTAATTTTAGGTCAACTTCTCATGTTTCTATCTCAGCAGGTGGCAATACCAGTTAGATAACTCCCTGTCTCTAGAGGTGAATAAAGACGAAAAAGGGCTAGAAATAGCAGTGAAGAAAAAGCACAGACACTGAATAATGCAATGTTATGCAAGGAACTAATCTAATATACTGGAAGCAATTTAGCAGTATCACAAAATCAACATTCATTGGATACTTCTTGCTCCCCATGGTTTCATTTAGTATGATTTTGGAAATGTTACTTTTAGAAAGTTCAAAACATATGAAAATTGCATGAAAGGTCTCGTTTTGTCTCCAAAAGATACAAACTCAAAAGCTTACATACGATCCGCCTTATTTTTCTAACTTGTAAAAAGAGAGGAAATTCAATCAAAGTGATTAAAATTGTTCTGATAAAAAGTGTGTTCGGAGAATATTTCCTTAAAGTATTAAACTTGTTTAGACACCTCAAGAATTTTAAATTGTGTATGAAGATTATTTTAGTTCCACTGTATCTCTCGGCAGAGCAGCCGTTTCAGATCCAAGAGCCGTTTACAGAGAGTTTACAAGAGCCGTTTACAGAGACTTATGGAGTCAGTTTCTCTTATGCAGGTGATGTTGCATCTCTACACGCAGCAGTTTAAAAATGAAGAGTAGTCACGTCTCAACCCTTTTTTCTCATTGGTAACTGCCCTGTTTCTCTATGGATTGTTTGTCATTTTATACATTGCCCTTTGCATTTCTGAAATGAGACTAGTAAGTAATGCTTTTCCATCACTCGTAGGAAAAACTGCAAAGGCAATCATTAATACTTTGCAGGTTTACAATCTCATTTCACAGCACATCCAAGTGAAAAAAACATAGACTACAATTGGACGAGGGTTTCGGATATTCTAACTGCAAATGGCTCAGTATTAAAAGCTAGATCCAGTGCAGTGGGTGAACCTTGGCTAACAGCTAAATGCTCAAGCAGGCGGTCGATCATACCCCACCTCACTACTCGCTGCAAGACCAGAGAAGCAAAGAAGGATGCAGAGGAATGAGGAAGTTCATGAGCTGAGACAAAGACACAACGTCAAAAACACAATTGCTTACTAACTACTGTTGTGGTAAAAACAGGCTCGACTTGGGGAAAACTAATTTAATTTCTAGCCAATTCAAATAAGGAGTTTGACTACTAGGAAATAAAAAGGCACATAGTCAAAACAACATTTTCCCAATCCTGGACTCCATCTCAAAACTTCACTTCTAATTCCTCTCTACCTCTTCGTGTGGCACAGAGAGGATAGAGGGTGTAATCCTGAGGAATGCAACCTCCTAGTCTTGGTATCGAGAAAGGTTATGGAGGTGATCATCTTGAGTGCCATCACGTGGCACATGCAGGATGATGTTTAGGTGTAGTCAGCATGGGTTTGTGAAAGGCAGGTTGACTAACCTGACTTGCTTATTTGGTGTTGTTTACCTGGTCATCCACACAGAGCATTCTTCTGCAGAAACTGTCTGCTCAGGCTTAGATGGGCACATGCTTAACTGGAGAAAAAACTGGCTGGATGGCTGGGCCCAGAGAGTGGTGGTGAATGGAGTTAAATTCAGTCGGTAGCCAGTCACAAGTGGTGTTCCCCAGGAATCAGTATTGGGGCCAATTCTGTTTAATATCTTTATCGATGATCTGGATAAGGGGATTGAGTGCATCATCAGTAAATTTGCACATGACACCAAGTTAGGTGGGACTGTTGATCCGGATGAAGGAAGGGAGGCTCTGCCGAGAGACTTGGACAGATTGGATCAATGGGCTGTCAATATTATGTGCTTCAACAAGGACAAGTGCTGGCTCCTGCACTTGGCCCACAACAATTTCATGCAATGCTACAGGCTTGGGGAAGCGTGGCTGGAAAGTTGTCTGGCAGAAAGGGACTCTGAATAAAGTTAAAGACCACACCAAGTTGAACAGGAGTGTCAATCTGCCTGAGGGTTGGGGAGATCTGCAGAGGGACCAGGAGAGTTTTAGAATTACTCAGAAGGTCGAATCTTACTGATTTTGAACTTAAGTGAAATTCTGCCAGCATCCAAGGATCTAATATCCAAACTTTAACTTTACACAATGCAGAGTTAACACCTTATCCAAAAAAAGATTGCTACAAAGAGCTGTAATTTTACTCTTATCGCTACCATTAAGGCAGGCAAACTGGCTCTCATCAAGGGGCCACTCTAATTATTTGACGTATAAACTTGAACAGGAGAGAAGGTAGCAGAACAGCTTTGATTTGTTAAGTTACAAACTGCACAATGGCTTTTAGCATGGTCGTTACTGCAGGCAGACCTGCAGAGCTTGAAATTGTACTTCCTACTAGACCAAATCTGAATGGAAATTATAAGCCATTTAAGCTTGAAGGAATTGTATAGAAAGTAAGAAGATCAAGCAGAAATGAGATCAACAGTGGTGTATCTTGGCTCCTTGGTGCAAAAGTCTAGTCCTATTGACATTCATGGAAGATGTCGGTCCATGAATGAAGGTGCAAAAAACTTCTACGCCTTATTTTTCAGAAGCTTTTAAATTGTGCACAGGAAGAAGTGTACAGGACATGATTATCCCCCAGTACTTGGCGCTTATGAGGCTGCGTTTTGAGTTCTGGGTTCAGTTTTGTGCCCTTCACTACAAGAAGTACATTGAGGTGCTGAGGCATTTACAAAGCAGGGCACTGAGGCTTACGAAGGGTTGGAGCACAAGACTTATGAGAAGTGATCGAAGGAGCTGGGGTTGTTTAGCTTGGAAAAGAGTAATCTGAGGGCAGACTGTCTCACCCTCCTCAACTACCTGAAAAGAGGTTGAAGCGAGGAGGGGGACAGCCTCTTCTTCCTGGTGCCAACCATAGAGTAAATGGTTACAAGCTCTGCCGGGGAAGATTTAGGCTGGATGTTAGGAAGAATTTCTTTACCAAAAGAGTTATCAAATACTGAAAAAGGCTTCCCTGGGTAGTGGTGGAGACACTATCCCTGGAGATATTTAAACAATGTGGGGACCTAGTGCTTGGGGGGGAATGGTTCGGTGATGACAGGGCAGTGCTGAATCAAAGGTTGGGCTTGATGATCTTAAAGGTCTCTTCCAACTAAAGGTATCCTGTGATTCTGAGGCAAAAGTGACCATAGGAACAGGCACCCAGGGCATATATACTGTCAGGTTTTCTCTGGAGCTCCAGAATCATTGTTGCACTATTACTTAATCATGAAAGACTTTTGCATCAATGCAGCAGACCACGAACTATGGAGAATCAGGGACAAAAAACAGATTTATCTGACTAAACTAGTTGTACATGGATGTGTTCCTGTGCGACTCGATCTAGGTGATCCTGCTGTGGCAGGGGGATTGCACTAGATGATCTTTCAAGGTCCCTTCTGATCCCTAATGATTCTGTGATTCTATGATACATATTGCAAGGTTACCATTTCCTTTCCTGAAAAGGGTATCTAAAGTAAACTTGAGAACTTGTGCCGCAAAGTGTTTCTAATTTTTTCATTTGAAGAAGGATATAAGAGTCTAGCTCTGCTGTAGAGCAATATGTTTGGTCAGATTAATATCAGAATGTAAAAATACCAGAATGTAAAATTATCAGATGTGACTTGTATGAAATCAGGGGCTCTTACCATTTCAGATACCAGCTCTGAGCTCTAACCTCTTACATTACACTGCCATAAAAAAAGTTACAGCTATATTGATTTTGTAATGGGAAACAAATTTTTATTCTTCCATTACCTACATATGTAAAAATAATTATAAGGGGGAGGTGGGGGTGGTGTAGTCTTCAAATGTCCAAAGTAAACAAAGATACAGAAAGCCAAGCATAGTAAAAACCTAATTTTAAAGGTGGTTATTTTGGGTTATTATCAAAAACTAGAATGATTAGTTACAGAACAAGAATTTTCTACTGTACAGGAATGAACTCAACTAAGCAAGACCAGAGATATGGAAATATATATATATATATACATACAGGAACAATGCCATAAATAATGAGCACAAAGTTGAAAGGGCAATTAAACAAGAAAGGGAGATTAACAGCGATCTTGTAACGCATTCCCCTCCAACCATTTCTGTATGTGGCCTTGCATACATTCTCTGCTGAGGCTTCAGTCCCACAGATAGGTGTGAGAATAAAAGTTGACTCACGATCAGCTCAACAGGAACATATTTATGTTTACACTTTGTAGTCACTTGAGGATATGAAGAGGCAGGAGTTACCTACTTCTTAGTGTTTGTAAATAGTAGAGGTTTGTGACTCGTAAGACTCAAAGAGAAAATGTATGTTTACATGGATGGCAAGGCTGTAGAGTCAAAAGAGCTACTGAAATCATAGCAAACTACTTTTTACAGAATCACAGAATCATTAGGGATCGGAAGGGACCTCAAAAAGTCACCTAGTCCAATCCCCCTACCACAGAAGGATCACCCAGACCAAGTTGCACAGGAACACATCCAGGTGGGTGTTAAATGTCTCCAGAGAAGGAGACTCCAGAACTCCCCTGGGCAGCCTGTTCCAGTGCTCCATCACCTTCACTGTGAAGAACTTCCTTCTCATATATATGTGGAACCTCCTATGTTCCAGCTTACACCCATTGCCCCTTGTCCTATCACCAGATGACACTGAGAAGAGCCTGG
>JAOXOE010000256.1:58862761-58946183 GCA_028565055.1 Phoeniculus purpureus
ATGAGGTGGGTGCCCTGGAGACAGAGGACACAGAGAAAGCAGAGATACTGAACACCTTCTTTGCCTCTGTCTGTACTTCTGGGGGCTGTCCTGATATTAAGCCTCAGACTGCTGAGGGTCCAGAGGAAGTGTAGGCAAGAGAGGAGCTTGTCTTGGTTGATGAGGACTGGGTTAGGGATAAGTTGATCAAACTGGATGTACCTAAATGCATGGGCCCTGATGGGATGCACCCGCGCGTGCTAAGGAAGACAGCAGAAGTCATTGCTAAGCCACTTTCCTTCATCTTTTCAAAGTTCTGGGATTCAGGAGAGGTGCCTGGGGACCGGATGATAGCTAATGTCACTCCAATCTTCAAAAAGGGTAGGAAGGACCACCCAGGTAACTACAGACCGGTCAGCCTCACCTCCATCCCAGGAAAGGTGATGCAACAATTTGTCCTAGAGGCTGTCTCCAGGCACAACAAGGACAGGACAATTATTAGGGACAGTCAGAATGGCTTTAGAAAAGGAAAGTCATGCTTGACCAACCTGATAGCCTTTTATGAGGGCATAACCAGGTGGATGTGTCTATCTTGACTTCAGCAAAGCATTTGACACAGTTTCACATAGCATCCTCGTAGCCAAACTGAGGCAGTGTAGACTGGATGATTGGGTAGTGAGATGGATGGTGAATAGTGAACCGGCTCCCTACATACTGCCAATGTTTTATTGTTATTTCCTACGTGCTTCCAAATATATGCATGTGCATAGCTAGCCCAAAGTTTGTACTCAAGCCTTTCCACTAGAAAGAAAATCTTGCATTGTATTTGTCCAACTTCTATTAAAAAACATGAAACATAACCAAGTTCATAGCTAATAAAGCTGTGATTATATGTAAATGTTTTATACATGTTTCCTATGTCTGTAGTGTAATGAAAACATAGATGGCTCACCGAGCATAAGCCCACCTCATTTAACTTTAGCTACATCAGTAGTAGATTTCTTTTATACTCAGTAGGAAAAATAGGGGTTTCTAGAATGTTCTGGACAATCTGATCTGCATACAGCATGGGGATTGGAGCTAGGTGATCTCTAGCGTCTCTTCCAACACAAGCCATTCTGTGTTTCTATTATTTACCTCTTATTGGTACGGAAGTCAAAACTTTTTCAAAAAGAAGAAAATCCCGCACTGTTAATGTGCAATTGGAACCTTGCCACTAGTTTCGGTTGGGCCAGAATTTATCCCCAAATATGCCAAGAGCTTTTTCAAAGATGTATTCAAATGAACTTTCCAAATTCAACAAAACACACCAAAACCTTAAGCCAAACTCAGCAGAAGATCCAAAATCAATATGACTTTTCCAATATGCTAACATCTAAACTATAAAACATACAAACTTCCACTTAAAACATGACATGAAGAAACAGTGACATGCTGGATAAATATCCAGCTATGATACACTTACATATTTTAACCAGAAACAGGATTTTGGATCAGTTTGGTGCGAAAAACAGAAAAAAGTGAGCAATCAAGTCTCTACCTCAAAATAAAAATTATTGACTGTTACCAAGATAATCCTAAACAAATTAATTAATAAGAATATACATTAGAGCAAGAAGGATAAGTCAACTTTTTTAGGACATAGTTATCTTCAACCATATATTAGGAATTCTTGATCCTATTGAGAGTTCAGACTTGGTATGTGCTCTAGAGAAATGCTCTTTGAAAAATTAAAAATATCAAAACCAATACATCGTAAACAATGATAATAATTTTTAAAGTGATAGTTTGTAAAAAGTGACACCCTGCTTCCCCACTTCTAATTACTCAGTCTAAGACACCTATTTTTAATAATTAGCATCAGTGAAGAAAAATTTCTTAGCAGAAAAGCTTGAGGCTGGAAATGTCATCAAGGTGCAGCTACTGCTTTTATCTCATGCCAGTTTCTTCCTCAGAGATTAAGGAGAAACACAACAACAATTTGTGTAATGTATAATTAATATAATTATTATTAAAATAATAATAACCATCTTGTCACAATATCTCTGGACTGCTTCACGTGGAACACCACTTCAAACATAAAAAAAAACATTTCCAAATAAACTATGATCTCTAAATGAGGAGAAAAACTTGAAATGTGGCATCTGAGATAAATCCTTTTTTTCCATATTTTCTATTTGTTATGGTTCTGCACGTGGGTCAAGGCAAACAGGCTGACTGATGAGCAGATTAAGAGCAGCCTTGTGGATAAGGACTTAGGAGTACTGGTGGATGAAATGCTGAAAACGAGCAAGCAATGGGTGCTCACACTCCAGAAGGCCAATCACATCCTGGGATGAATCAAGATAAATGTAGCCATCAGGTCAAGGGAGGTCTCCCTGTATCCTGTTCTTGTGAGACCCTCCCTGGAGTGCAGCTCTGTGGTTTCGAGCAGAAGAAAGACATTTTTATTGAGATCTAGAGAACAGCCATAAATATCATCAGGAGACTGGAGCATCTTGGCTATGAGAACAGGCTGTGAGAGTTGTGGTTATGCAGCCTGGAGAAGACAACACTCTAGGAAGATCTTCTAGTGGCCTTTTAGTACTTAAAGGTGATGCTCAAGAAAGACAGAGAGGGGCTCTATCAGAAAATGTAGTGATAGGACAAGAGAGGAAGGTTTCAAACTGAGAGTAGATTTAGAATAGATACAAGGTGAGGGTAGTGAGATGCTGGATCAGGTCATCCAGAGAGGCAGCAGAAGGTCCCCAGCTAAAAGTGTTCAGTGCCAGGCTGGATGGATTTTTGAGCAACCTGATTTAGTGAAAGGTGTTGCTGCCCATGGCAGGGGGGTTGAAACCATGTGATGTTTGATATTCTTGTCAAATTGAACCATTTTACGTTCCTGTGATACAAGCTTTACTTCCTACAGAAACCTTATGATTCTCAGAACGGGATCACACCACTGTTTATAAAAATAGGTGACAGACTGGTTTTGACTTGGATAGATTTAATTTTCTTCATAGCAGGTTTGACAGGACTATAATTTGGATTGGAGTCAAAGTTGCTAACATACTGGTGTTTTAGTTCCTGATGAGCAGTACTTGTGTAGTGCCAAGTCCTTCTGCTCCTCACCCCCACCTCACCTGAACCGGCCAAGTGGATATCTGAGGCTTTATGATGATGAGCTCAGCAACAAAAAGTGGGAAAAGATGGCAGTTGAGGGGGCAGTGATGTTCAGAGTTATGGCATTTGTCTTTCCAGGTTTTATTGCAGGCGATGAAGCCCTGCTTTCCTAGAGATGGCTGAACACCTGCCTGCCAAAGTGAAATAGTGAGTGAATTCCTTGTTCTGCTTTGCTTTTGTGCGTGACTTTTGCTTTACTTATTAAATACTTACTATTTGCTGGTTTTATCTTGATCTGCGAGTTGTCTGAGCTTTGCCTTTTTGATTCTCTCCTCCATTCCATTGTAGGAGAGTGACTGACTGACTGGCTGTAGCTGAGCTGCCTACAAAGGTGAAACCACAACACGTATTAAGATACAGATGTTGAAAGAGCACAAGCCACAGGACAAGAGGAAACAACCTCAAGTTCTGCCAAGGGAAGTTTGGGTTGAATGTAAGGAGAATTTCTTTACAGAAAGGCTTGTAAAGCATTGAAAGAGCTGCTCAGAGAAGTGGTGGAGACACCATTCCTTGAGGGTATTTAAAAGACATATAGATGTAGTGTTTAGAGATGTGGATTAGGGGTGTAGTATTGGAATTGATAATTTTAAAGGTCTCTTCCAAACAAAATTGTTCTGTGATTGTAAATAATGTTGAGTAGTACTGATCTCTGTTTTTCTGCTTTACACAGTTTAGATCAATAGGGTAAAAAAACAGGAAAACCACGGAGAAAAGATCTGTCATTAAGTCTGTGTAAGAGGCATGGGCTATTTGTCTAAGAATCTAGGAAAACCTATGGAGGCTAACACCGGTAAGATATTTATACAAAATACGCAGTAATCAATTTTATAAGGTCTTTCTTCAAAGTACCACCCATTTGACAAACATTAGAGAGTTGGAAATCTGTCTACAGTGTTGGGAACTTGCTGAACAAAAGAGATTCTCATTAAAAAAATACAAACATAAAATATATTAAATCTCATAGACAAAGGGGCATGGGGGCATATTCAACAACTGGCAAAAGTATAGAAACAAGCTCAAATGAGAACCATAACTCCCACAACAATCTAGCGGGGAAAAAAGTGCTGCGGGACCACAAGTCAGCTAAACCCTAATTCAGCTCACAGGCTATCAGCTGGCACTGTGTGATATACGATATCCAGAAGATTGCCAAAATCCAAACCAGCATAATATTTAAACTATAAAGGGGCCCTGCTGACCCATTCCAGAGTTTTCCTTATTTTTTAAATTATAGGTTGGCTTCTTAGATGTGCTTTGGCCAAGCTCTCAAGAGAAGGGATTTAAGCTTTCTTTATTTGGAATCATCATTCGCTTGAAGTTCGTACTCCTCTGTCCAAGGCCTAAGCATGGGCTGTATCATCAAAGCATGAGAGCAGCATCGAGCAGAAAATTCAAGTACGCTGTTACCTTCCAGATATTCCGAGCCATATTCTTTGGGCAAAAGAATTGTAAATGTGAATCGACTTCCAAATTTAACCAGGTTTGCAGCTGCTTTGCATTGCCGAATGGCACAGAGAAGCAAACCTGGCCCTGAGAATGGAAATCCAAAGGGCAGTGATTAAAACATATATACACTGGTTAAACCTGAAGGAAACATGCTATTACAATATTTGTGTCAAGCATCAGCTGAAAGCACACACTTTTTTCTTTTCACTAATGGATGAGGAGAACAATTCTCAAAGACTGGAACATGCCATTTAAGAGCCTGGGGCTTTATTACAGTGTCTTTGGTTTTAATTTCTTTCAATTACGTAGAGAAGCAGAAAGATCAAAATTCGGAAATGTGGCCATTTGTGTGGTATTTGTGGTCTTGCCACACCTCAACATTCTGGAAACAGCAGAAAGAGTTTGCACTCTTAAGATTCACAGCTGAATTTCTAGACTTCCTAGGCTAGCTAACTATGTTATAAGCAAACCCATATTAATCTTCAGTTCTAGACATCTACAAACCACAGATCAAAATCAGTATCCAGTTCTGTGTTTTTGTAGTTTGGATGAATTATCTGAATCAAGCATCCAAGGCATCAACAATAGGGAAAAATCAATCCGAAACACATGTCATTTTAAAACTCTTCTTCCAGCTGCTTTGGGGAATAGAGGAACGGCTCCTTCCACAAATCCCTTAGGACTTCCAGTTCATGCCAAAAAGCCACTAGTAGAAGGAACAATATGGAAATAACAATGGAAGCTGTTCTCCCTATCCTATTACACACTTAGACTTTAGGTTAGCATTGTCTTTAAGTAGTGACAAGTATTATCTGTCGCTTCTGCATCCCTACAGGCTGGCACAGTTCTGTTCCACTTTTTAAAAACAAGACTATGGTATTTAATGTAGAAGCTCAAAATGTATCTGCTTGTGTCTCAGAACTGGAAACAAAGAAAACTCAGCGTAGCTGTGTTTATATATACACATGTATTTTCAAAACAAAGTTGAACTCTGGAGACCTGATCAGCTATCATTTCAGTTGCAGTCTGTAGGTCACTCTCTCTTACAGTTTCTAATTCAGATACCTCATGTAGGTGCTTAAAGTCACATTAGTATGTACGATGCAGCCTCAAATACAGTCTATGTTGCTATGGGGCCAAATGAGAAGCTTCAGGTTTGGCAAGCCTTGAACCATCTCAGTGCCATTGATGCCTGGTACTGGAAAGTTGGGACATGACAAAGTCACCAGAGCAGTCACCATAGAATGTCCTGGACATCTGCAGTCAAAAGTAAAGTGGAAAGTCACTTTTCTGAGAGAAGCCAGTAGGAAGCTTGTGGACAACAGTTCACGTCTATTGTACATGAAAACCTACTTTACTGCAAAGTACCTACCTACCCTGTGCAATACTGACACACAAGGCTTATGATTACTGAAGTGCTTTGACTGCTGCAGAATCCCTGAATCTGTAAGAGCTGCTTGTAAGGAAAAATAATGGGAAAAGCCACTTTTGGTTTCAGTGTATCCCTCAAACTTGAATGTTTTCAGTATAACAAGAGTTACACAGCACAAACCCAGGAATTTATATGCAGCTGCCTGAACAGCTGAGTGTTCCTTAGAAATAACAAGACAGTTGGGAAATGGGGGAAATGTAAGAAGACAGATAATTTCTTTTAAACTGCCACATCATGAAGTGTCTCAAACTGTTACAGAAGATACAGAAGCAGCATGCATAAACCTTAGATAATTTTCACATACCCTCTGAAGAGGAGTGAGAAGCCTTTCAAAATGCTGCATTTCTTGTACAAGACTTCAGTGATACTCTCTTTAAAGTACTGTGTCAGGGTTTGTTCTGCTTGTGTAGTCCCATTTTTCCTTTCCCTTCACTTCTAAAGATATTTACACCAGAGCGGGGTCAGATGCCAGTGCAAAATCATGCCTGTAACCCAGCTTTATGAGGAGAGCAATTTGTAAAAATAAAACTGGAGAGTGTAGAAGGAGTTTTAAAAATAAAACTCTGACTACTTTCACATCTTGCATGATTTTATGTCTACAAAGATACACCTACACTCAATTTGCAGTTTGCTGAGTGAACAGAATACTTCATTTTTTCATGTGGCTCAGAGTAAGCCAGCTGCAAGAAAGTTTAAAATATATATTTACTAACTGGATTTCTTTTCACTCAACCCAAATGATTTCATGATGATTTCTTTTAGCATTAACAAATGTCCTGTCCAGAACACAGTTTCTGGAGAGACACACAAAGAGTAACCACATTGGGCACTCGCCTGGAACACGGAGTTCACCTCCACTTAATTCAAAATAAGGACCTGAACTTAGGTCTCATAGCAGGAAAGTGAGTCAGTCTTTCATCCCATCTTATGCAACTGTCTGATCTTATGTAATTAAATATTCTGTGGATAAGAAACTTCCAACTCACCATTACCTGGTTTCAGGAACCTAACTGAAGTTCCTAAATTAATAGCTTAGGTATCCTTTATACCCAGTGGAAAGACAGAAGCGTCTGGAATACTTTCATCCTTCTTTGCTTTCTATTTGGAATAAGGAATGAATCCTGAATCTTCTGCATCACCCAGGTACAGCATACTCAGACTTCTTCTATGAGATATTCACCGGTTTTTAAAAACAATTCATTTTCTAATTGTTGAAATTAATTTCTAATCGTTGAAATTAATTAATTTCAACAAAAAAATGTTGAAATTTCTGATACTTTCAAAGACTATAAAAAAATTACTTTCAAATTGCAAAGAAGAAATAAGTACATCTTTAGGAAAGTGAAGTCAGGTCTATTTATACATCCTTGATCTTATCTTTCTGGATAAGTAGAAGGAATATATGAAGTTAAGTATCGCTTTCTTCCCAGCACATGACCTGAAAATTAATACTTCAGCTGCATCCAAAACATTAAAACAAGATTTAGATGCTATCATTAAGGAGAATATTTTGCCACGAGATCCACATACCATTCTCCAAGGAGGAAACTTACTGTAAAAATGGTGCAGCAAAGTCATTGTTATGAAGTTCAAATATCCCAGGTTCTTAAGCGGAGGCTGAAATTAAATTTAGCCTCAAGAATTTGTCTAGCTACAAGAGATTTACAAGGTAAGTAAACATTGCAACTGCTTCATTATTTATTCTGGTCTTGAAAAACCTGAGCCAATGAAATGGTTTAATTTTAGTTCTCATTTGGAGAAATAGGAACTGGGGCAGGGAGGAGAGATTATTCTGTTAAGAATTAGGACAGATATGTTCTGCACGTCAAACAGAGTAGTACATTCTGCAGAATTTCATTAACACTGCAGTTCTTGTAGGAGTATATATAGTCATGAAGGGTGACAGATACATAAACCGTTTTGGTACTCTAAAATGTAGGACAGCGATGCATTTATGTATATATGTGTACATTTTGCATACATATATTATGAAGGAAAATGGCAAGGCTGCCATTCAGAGAGGCCCAGCCAGGTTGGAGAAGTGGGATAACATGAGCCTTATGAAATTCAGCGAGGACAAATGCAAAGTCCCGCATCTGGGATGGAAGAAACCCTGGCAGCAACACAGGCTAGAGCTGCCTGTCAGGGATGTATCTTTTGAGCGAGTAGTGTGATGCAGCTGAAGCCCTCAAGGCTGGGGAACTGGAGGTGAAGGTGACAACCCAGTGCTGGCTGTGCCTTCACACACAGAGCACAGGACATAGTTCCACAGGGCTAGCAGCAAGGTCCACTGACATCCCCTGACACAGCACATTGTAAACTAGGTCCAGGGTAGAGCAAGGGGCTCAGTGGAGACCTCCAAGACAGGCAGGGCTGAAGCACATGCTGCTTGAATGAGTCAGAGTACTGGCTTTGTGCCTTGTGAGTACTGGGAAAGAGACAGTTTCAAAGGGCAGCCCCTCAGCACCTACTGATGGATGATCAAAATGGCCTGAGGTGGACAGTAAAAGGCTAAGAAGTGACCAGTACAAATTGCAACAAATGTCTGAATGTGAAAGGAATCTTTTAACCACAAAGACAGCGAAGCAGCCAAACAACTTGCCTGGAAAGTTTGTGCAGCATGCATTTTGGAGGTTTTCAAGACCTGAACAGATAAAGCCCAGTGCCATCAGGCCTGATCTCAGAGTCTGTTCTGCTTTGAGCAATAGATTGCCCCCTGAAACCGTTCGAAACTGGATCATCATATGATCCTATGAAAATCATGAGCAACAGGTGCTCATTACGCAGGCACTAAGAGCTGTTCACGTCCCCAGAACAACTTCAAGCTGACTACTTCTTGTAACGGGCACAAGTGTTTCCTAAACAGTGAAGGGAATTCCACATATTCAGAATTCTGTTTGCAAGTGGAGTTTTTGTCAGAGATCTCACTCTTGAGATGGGCAATGTAAAACCACAGTTCACCAGGTTGTTGCTCTTTATCCTTTCCATACACTCTCCTAAATAGCTCATTACCAAAGTGCTCTCACTAAGTTTACATTAGAAAATGAAAGTCACAGCAGACTTCCTACTCAATTTCTGCATTAGTTTGTGCTTAGTGTACTGCAAGCTAGTAAGTGTGATCAAGCCTGCTCACTTATCTGCTTACCCTCAGGCTACAGGTATTAGGTGCTAGAAACACCGAGAGCAGTAGTCATTTCTCAGACACAAGGTAAAGAATTTGACAGTGAGCTTGGTTCTAATTGAATTGTCCATAGTAGTGCAAATTGATGCTATTTCCGTAACTGTGTGCTTCAAAGTATATTAGAAGTGCTATGACATCAATGCACATCAAACACACTTCTAGAATTTCATTAGTGTGCTTATTTACAATGATTAAAATAATTGGAAATTAAAACAATATAAAGTTGAGGAAGAAGACTCAAAAAGCACATGAAATCTTGCCAACACAGCACTAAAATATTCAGTCAAAATTTAGACTGGAAGATTTAGCATGACCAAAATACACAATTTCATTTAGATGTTTATATTTCATTATTGTCTGTTTCCACTCTTTCACTAGGTGATCCTGCTGTGGCAGGGGACTTGGACTAGATGATCTTTTGAGGTCCCTTCTAATCCCTAATGATTCTATGATTCTATGATTCTATGACTTGAGCCTAATTCCACAGAAATTGTAGTTTTTAGTCTGGCTGCTGATCTGATCTCCTTCTAACATCAATGAACAGAGATGGACAACCTCAGAGAACAATCAATTTCACTTATCTGTACACCTATCTCAGGAAGAGAGAGTGTTCTGAACTCTCCTTTCTTTGTCTCCACTGCCTTAAGAAAGTCCAGGAGACTGTCTTAAAACAGATGCTCAACTCTTACATGAATTCTCTCCTTCTTCACTTCCAAATACCGATTCTACAATGTGTTGAAAGTAACCTACTTTTCAAACATTTCTTGGACACTTATAGCATTTCAGTGGTTTCTCTTGTATTGCTGCTCTTCCAATTTTGGTGTCATAATTATAGTTAAATTACACTTTCATCCCCATTTAAAATTGTGTATCTTCAGATAGATTCTTCCTTGTTATACAATTCTTTGGTCTTGCTTTTAGCAATTACTTTTGGCCATTGTTTCTGAATTGCTATTATGTTTTTCCCTATCTGGTATTTAAGCTATTTCCTAATTACATGGTACATTTTCAAATGTCTGTATACAATTCTTCATACATATTCAATACGTATATACAATGAAATGGGCTACTTGATTTCCTCAGGATCACTTTTTGTAACTGTGTGTGAGGATGATAACTAAATCAATGTTCTGAAGTTTCAGAAGATTCCTGAAGCTCGAGTTGGTAGGTGAGTCTGACCTGTACTATTGTGTTAAATTAATGGTTTTCTACAGTGACGCTTCAGACTAGAAAAGTTGTCAGAGTTGTGCTCATCATTGAGAGTAAACAGTGAGTACAGATAAGATGATGACAACATACACATTTTTAGACAAAAGCTGACTTCAACTAATGCACAAAAGTAATGAAAACAAGACAGAATACTCTGCTTGCAAGCCCACTAACAGGGTGGTTCAGTACGTATCAGTTGCTGTTAGGGCAGTTAGGACATACTATGCCTACACCATCTGCTGTCCTATGCTGTAATCCTCCAAAGCAAAACTGCTGTTTGACATGAGATTCAATATGATTACTACCTATACCTAATAACTGGTGACTGGCATCTGATAATTCACACTGATGCTGTGATGTATGCTGTGGTGAAGGAAAATTTAGCTCTTGAGTTCCTTTTCTTAATGTAAACTAATAGCAAGTATAGCTAATTAACAAACACCCTTCACAATGCTATCCTCACTTTAAAACCTTAGACAGTGATATACAGGATCAATAATTAATAACCACTTAATATGCTGTCAAGTCTATACTTGATAAATGTGTCGAGGCATTTGCCATTCACAGCATTTACATTCTTCCTAGTGTTCTTAGAAAAGACCCCAAATAGTCCAGCAAAATACACATTGCTCACTCAGCTGTAAAATTATCAGCTTGCCTTGGAATTCCTCTCTGTTGCTCCTTGCCATCTGACCCAACACCCTTCCAGCTGGAACAGCTTAGTACCACCATGGAAAACCAAGTGCTCATTCCCTCAACAGCAGATGTCAGTCATCCTCTAAAATCCATCTTGCCTAGAGGGGAGGTACATTTAATTCCCCAGTGCCCCACCAGACAAACTGCACAATGCCAAATGGAAGAGCCTTCCTCAGATTCTCAGTCTAAAATGATGCTCATTGTCCTCTTGCAGAAGGTAGAAGCACAACACGTTCTGCCCGTATCTGCTGCCTCACACACCATTTTCATATACAGTAAGAGCTTCATCTGAATCCGTTAGGAAGAAAGAGAACTGTGGCAGGAAACATTTCTAATTTCCAACATGTCTAATTTCTTTCAATTTGACAACAACATGGCTATAATTTTAGCTAAAACATGTCAGGAGATTACTGAAAATATGCAAATTTAAAAAGAAAAAGAGACAATAAAAATGACACAGCAAATTGCATGCTTTATTTTAAAAAACATAGCAGACATCTATGGAGACAATACAGTCCTTCAGCATATTGCTTTAAAAAAATCCTGAAAGGCAAGTGTAATGAAAAGAGGCTGCATTGCAAGGTCCAGGCATATGAGTTATTCGAGCTTCACTTACAGGTTTCACTGCAAGGTTCATGCCAACTTACTGAAGTTCCACTTACAGTGGTAACTGCAACGTTTAAGCAAACAGCAACTTAACAAATGATTTTTAATTACACTCGCAGGTTTATTAGTGTTTCACTATTATAGGTTTTTGACAGATGTGACGAAAGGATGCACTATTACAATTTGAAAGCAAGCATATGCTATAATAACTTTAAAAGCACACCAAATAGTGTGTGGCATTAGTTCTCAGTTACAAATTTACAGCATGCTAAATACTCACCCCTCCAGGTAAGGGCTGTCTGTTCCAGATAATTTAGCTTGGCTGGTGTCCTGGCCAAGCAGGGAAAATGTCGCCATAAAGGCAAGTTGTTGAACCAGTGACTTGGTTGTATGGTTAGACTTGGTGATCTAGGAGGTCCTTTCCAACCATGATTATTTTGTGAATGTTACTCTGCAACACCTCTCTTCCTACCCTGAATCTTGGGGTTTTTATCTCTGACTTCAATTGTCCTGAAAATGCATGATATCTAGCATTTCACTCATAACTTTTTGAGGACACTGATCTCAGTGCAGCTAGTTTTCTATGGATGAAGCAATAAATCCCAATGTTTTCTCAAGAGCTCCTTATTCATTGCAGTGGATAGTCACTATGGGAAACATTACCAAAAGTTAGATATTACACATTTTATTAAGCTGACACAAGAGAAAATACATTATTCAGTTACAAATAGATAATGCCTCAGTAGAGAAACTAATTTTCAGAAGAAAGCAACTGTTTTAATACTTTTACTATTCCTATTAACATCCTGGTAAAAAAAAAAACCAGAGACAACAACTGAAATCAAACGTTGTGTTGGGTGACAAATTTCTCATTCTGTTTGTACAATGGTTTGGTTTCATCTGTGACATTTTACTATAAAATACTGAGGGTTCAGCCAACAGGTATTTCTATTACCATGAGGCAAATTGATCACCAGTCATTAGTCACTTTGCTGCTATTTGGGTAGCAGCAATGCGCATCTGAATTTGTTACTAGTGAAATGGAGTCAGAAAAGAAAGTTTCCTGACGTTGTACACTAAAAGTCACAATACGACAACGCAAAAGAAAACTTGTGGTATCAGAATGCAACTGTGTAAAGTTTTGCTGGTTCAGATTCAGCTCAGGTTGTTATTATCTAACAACTAATATAATCCAAAAGCTGTTTGATAGCTGACGTGCAGCAGACAGATTCTGTACAATTTTCACCATCGACATCAATGATAGAGGAAAAATCTCCAAGTGCTACTGTGATTTAAAACAGCAAAACCAAATCATCAATATTTAACCTTCTGGAATATCCTGCACAGAAGCCAGTAGACTAATTATCAGTTCACCTAAGCTGCCTTTCACTCTTTCAGTATCATCACAGCAAAGTGGCGTCCATAGCGAGTACCAAAGATATTACAGGCTGTGCTCTGCTAGTGAACTTTGCATCCCTGAAAAGTGTTGCAGAACTGGCTACTTTAATGGCACAGAGGAACTCAATCAGATTCCCATAATGATGATTTAAAACTGATTTTTGTGAGGACTGGATCGAATTCCTATGTAAGGACAGTAAGAGTACTACAGAACATTACGAATGTGAAATTGCATCCCACAGGGCCAAACGCTCAGAATTCAGACAACAAAGTTAGTATGCCATCATTTCCATGGCACAAGGAAATGGGATACACATATTCCTACTCAACGTTCAAATCATATCTTATAAAAGATTTTTCATTTTAATAAAATGATTTTGAATGCAATTTATTGGGTTACAACAACTTTGGAAAATGTTATTTTATAGCATAGATCAGATAGAGTGCATTAATAAATTGACACGTTCTTCAGTAGCTTCATGTTTGACCCAGTTTCAATAACTGAATATTCAAACAACTACATGCACTTACACCAGACAGAAATTTCTCTTAGTATCTAAAATGAGTAAGTATAAACTACAGTTTAGTCTTTGTAACCACCATATAGCCTTGGATGTATCTGAAAGAGTGCTGCTAGTCTTACTGTTAGGTCACAGCATGAAGAGTTAGAAGAGGTGGATTTACTATTGACAAAGAAAAAGCATTTTTCTATGCTTAGGCTTCTGTAAGTGCATAGCAGAGCTTTGGGATATCGTGCAGTGCACTGTTCATTCCCACTAATTCCTACTGCTATCAGATATATCAGTGTAGCAAAGCTAATCTATGATCTCAGCACTGCAGTCTCATTACATCAGTGATACAGCTCAGTTGTTTTTCAGCCTTTGCCAATTTCACAATCTCCCCATGACCTTGACATGTCTTTTCCAAGTGCTTTCAGACCTCTGGATGAACAGTTCTGTGCAAGGTTTACGTGGCATTACCATATCTCTTGTGCCAAGCTACATATAAGCCTCTATTCAAAAGCATCTTTATCAGCCTGTTCACTCTCCTCTTTGTAATAAACTTGATCCTGATAACATAAACAGATATTATGAACCAGCTTTCATTAGACCTTGTTAACTAGATCCTGAAAGTAGTAACCTGACCTGTAAACTTGTGCCCACTGCATCTAGAGAAACATTGCACAGGAAAGACAAAGAGCTATGGAGCATGGATGGGTGTAAACCATTCTCTCTAGTGCTGAAACATTCTGGTTTGCTTCACCTCTGGGAACACGAGGCTTTGTGAAATGATCGTGCCATACACTGGATGTTATTCAGAAAATAAAGAAAAGATGAGATATAAAACCCCTCTTCTTCCTTTCAGTTTCCTCCAGTAACGTGCAGTAGTGCACACTCAGCTTTAGTGAGCTTGGGGTTAATGGTAGCCGGCAGGTAGATGCTCTCATCAGATAAAACTGCAGACCAGTTCAGCCATGACAACAGTGACCACAAAGCAACTGAGAGAAACAAATTTGAAGGCCTATAGGACCAAAACTTATTATAAAAGATTCACCTGCTTCTCTAGTTCTTTGTTCCACCTGGATTGTTTAATTTAAATGCATTCATTAATTAATTAAATGCATATATTCCTTTTCCCTTTCTTCGTTGTCTCTCATAATGCCCTGGCTCCCATTGGCTAGGCTTCTTCTAACCATCTTGTTTCTGCACTTGATCAAAGTAACCTTATTATCATTGCATCATCTGAAGTTTTTCTTAATAAATCTTATTAGCAGAAATTCCCACTGATGAACCAACGCTAGACTTCTTGTCTTCCAGCAAACATATTTGAAGCTTTATTTGATTAATCTTTAACTGATCAGAAGCACTTGCTCTAAAGTGTTTAAAGCTATTTTTACATTGGGATCCTAGCATGCCTTTGCCTGCTAGGCAGGAAAGCTCACCTTGCTACAAGCATGATACACCTAAGTGCAAAGAGAAATTGTTATGGATTCATAACTCATCCTTTAGAAGAGTATTCCAATTCCCAAATTTCCTATTGCCTATGCAGGGGGCTTGGAACTAGACGATCTTTAAGGTCCCTTCCAACCCTAGCCACTGTCTGATTCTACAAACTTAGCTTATACTTCAGGCTACCTACGGTCAGTTGTCCTCTGAAAGCGTCCCTTCACCATCTGTCAGTGAGCCAAGTGCTCCTCGGGCTCACCAGACTGGAAAATAAATTGAGATGTGACAGCGCACCTACTACTCTGTGCACTTATTACTCTGCATGACTGCATCCCAGTAAACTTGAAGTACATCATTTCACTTGCAAAGCATAGCAAATTTATTTGCATTTACTGTACATGAAGAGCACCCAGATGGGAGCGCAGAAAGGAACAGCTAACCACAGCTTGCCCTGTGGTAACGTCCCTCTGAACAGAACGTGTGAAAATGTGGATCTGTTCTGCAAAACTCAAGCTACAGAGGCCTTCATTAGTAGGAAGAGTACTTAGCACTTGGTGTGAACTCGAAGTCCTTCATGTTTTTTTTGAAGTTAGGCCTTGTCCCTGAGATTTAGGAGTGAGCACAGCCAGCAAAAAGGACATAGAGGTCAGACTAAAGAAGTGGTGGTGGGGGTTTGCTTGTTTTCTAGACATATTTATTAAAAAAATTACTAACACGTGAATATTCCAGCAGCAACCTCATGGCTGTGGGCTGAGTGTACGTATCCTATCGTGGGTCTGAGAGACTCATCCCCAGCCACCAAATTGGAAAGCTTGTGGGCATATTGCTGGATGGCTTTCTTGTGTCTTGCAGGTCAGTCATCTTATGGTGTGCCTCACTCTTTACATGGGTTCAGAAGAGAGCTGGAGGCAGCTGGAAGCGACTACTCTAGTGAAAAAGTCACTATATTTACATACGTACATACAGATCAACCTGAAAATACCCAATATTTATGAGAGTGATTAAGCCTGGAAAAAACACACTTGCAGTGTTCCTTTTGTAATAATTTTACGTGTTTAATAGAAAAAAGAACCATTCCTGTAGGTTTGATGATTAAACAGAGATGAGCTGTGCTTGTGAAGCAAGTCCTGGTGGTTTACAGTCAGCTGAAGATGGTCTTGTTTTCCTGTTTTCCCATTTAACTCTATAAATACTGTTTATAGCAAAGTGAGGAAAACAAGTGTCTTCGTTCTCTGCTTCAGTTTTAGTATCAGTTCCACTCATAACGCTGAGAGAAAAGGAATTCCTCTCTCCCTCACCCCAGATTTTATAATCTTCAACATTAATAACCACTCTAAGAGAGATAATGAAAGGATGACAGAATGAATAGGAATTTTAACCAATAATTTTCTTGACCTTTCCACATGAGGTCAAACATAATCACTCTTTAATGCTGGAATATTAAAGTTACTACTTAAAAGTAACAGAATCTGTGTAGCCTGGCTTGCACTGGCAAAAAAAAAAGTCCATCTATTGCTAAATCAAGACAATCATATTTTAAATTCACAGGTGAAAGTGCAAGGCTCTGCAAAATCACATACCATACTGTCATGCAGCTGAAACACCTTTTCACTTGCAAAAGTGCTGTGGGTTTACAAAGGTCATGTTTACAGTCGAGTTACAAAGAAAATTATAGACAATCATGTCTGTATCAGATATTTTGGGGGGAGATGACACCTTTTTATGTTTTCTCAGCGTCTTTAATATACACACCTTCCTATTGTGGGTGGGAGGATGTGGTTTCTATCAGAAACCTTTAGAAGAGAATCAACAAGAGTAGAAAAACACACCTACGCAGTCACAGGTGCTTTCAGATCCTCCAGCCAATGGTGCATGAGTAGCCCAAGTGTATTAAGGACCTCTGTTCCGTATTGCCCTGTTAACCTGATATTTGCACTCTTTGTTTTGAAGGTATTTTTTAAGTGAGGGTTTGTACAAGGGTGAAGATATTTGCAGATGGATAAGCCCATAGTTTCAGGATGTTTACTTCTCACCTTTCAGATGACTTATGTAGGAGAAAGGGACCTGGGGGCCCTAGTGGACAGTAGGATGACCATGAGACACCAATGTGCTCTTGTGACCAAGAGGGCCAACAGCATCCTGGGGTGGATCAGAATTGAGGTGGTTAGCAGATCGAGAGAGGTTCTTCTCCCCCTCTACTCTGCACTAGTGAGACCACATCTGGAGTATTGTCTCCAGTTCTGGGCCCCTCAGTTCAAGAAGGATATTGAACTGCTGGAGAGAGTGCAGCACAGAGCCACATAGATGATGAAGGAAGAGGAGCACCTCCCTGATGAGCAAAGGCTGAGAGAGCTGGGTCTCTTTAGCTTGGAGAAGAGGAGACTGAGGAGTGACATCATTAATGTCTATAAATGTGTGAAGGGTGGGTGTCAGGAGGACGGAGCCAGGCTTTTCTCAGTGTCATCTGGTGGTAGGAAAAGGGCCTATGGGTGTAAGCTGGAATGCAGGAGATTCCATACAATATCAGAAGGAACTTCTTCCCAGTGAGGGTGACGGAGCACTGGAACAGGCTGCCCGGGGGATTTGTGGAGTCTCCTTCTCTGGAGATGTTTAAAAACCTCCTGGATATGTTCCTGTGAGATTTGGTCTAGGTGATCCTGCTGTGGCAGGGGGTTGGACTAGATGATCTTTCGAGGTCTCTTCCAACCCCTAATGTTCTGTGATTCTGTGATTCTGTGGCTTAAATTAATACTCAGACAAAAATGCAATAATATACAGCTTAGTAACAGATTGATGCTTTGTGTAGCCACATGCTGATTTGATTCCAAACTGAAGATATATATACATGTATGGGATGTCCTGGAGATCACTTAAATGACCCTTTTTCCCTAACTATGCTTCTGAAAAAGGCTTCTGTCTGAAATGCAGCTTCTATAAAGAGTCAAATGAATACACTAGTGCATCTGAGCTGTTTTACACTTCCTGAGACCTCAAAGACCTAATAAAGTGAATGTACCCACACAGTTAGTCAAAAGCAGTTCTGCTTGGCATGAGTCAAGAGAAATGATGAACACTGGTCCAGGACCTGAACCAGGTCAAAGTGGTGCATCCTATATCTTCACACAATACTATTTTCTTAAGCTCATAGTAGTAAAAGAAGGGTAACTCTGGGGAGAAAAATGGAGGAAAAAATAGGAGGGTCTAGGTCATTAGTAAGCTTCAGAGGGGAAAATCTTAGATCAGCCATACAGACACAGAAGAGGGAACAGTCCAAGATGGTAGTGGAAATATGGGTGAACAGAAGCCCATGAAGAAACTTCACAGGACAAATGTAGGGGTTAGTTCCCAAACTGTCATTCCAAGCTTCAAAACTCCACTCTGTGATTTGGGTTATTCTACTATAAGGGGTTTCTGTAGTGGAGGAAGGACAATAACATAGAAGAGTGCATTAACCTAGGTAACAGCCTGTTCTATTCCATCTAAGACAGTTGTATCAGGAATGCTAATGGATGCAACATTTCTCCCTTGATAACTTGGAAAGAGTATTTCTGACTTGTAGATACCAAGCAGAATGGGACATGTGGACCAGAGGAAACCCTCGAGCCACAAGGTGGTGTTAAGTGCGTGTGTGTTCAGAAGAAAGTAAAAACTGTCCTGTTTTTATCATACTTCATCCTAAGCATCCACTTTGGAATCACAGAATCATAGAAGTTGGAAGGGATGTCAGAGATCATCTAGTACCAACCCCTCCTGTCCTAGTCAGGAACACCATTCACCAGACCAGGTTGCCCAGAACCCCATTCAACACAGCCTTAAACACTACCAGGGAGGGGGCATCCACAACATACTTGAGCAACCAGTTCTAGTGCCTCAGCATTCTCATGGTGAGGAACTTTTGCGTAAGATCCAATCTGTGTAGCCTGTAGTCTGTAGACTAGGCTGGGCTAGTAGGACTCAGTGTGACCAAGTATAGATAGGCTTATGTTCTGTATAGTGAGGCTCTAAACCAGCAGAAACTGTTCATCTCAACACTAGACAGCGTCACCTTGAGAACAGTTGTAGTGGGCCAGCAGGCTGAGTTTCCGTTATCAGGTTTATGTCCATTTTCCCCACAAATGCATGTGTTGTTTTTCTTCTCAATCTACATAAAATCTGAGCTTTTCAGGGGAAGTGTTTTTTCCACAGTAATACAAATTCTTCACCAGCTCGGCCATGACTCTGATGTTGCATAACAAAAAGAGAATGCAAGGAAAGAAAGTGAGTTAGAGCTAGGTATTGTGATGGCTCTTCAGGAAGAAATGCTTCCATTTCTATAACATGCATCAAATCATCACACACATTTGCAACCCCAGCCATCTCAGTGCAAGTAGCTCACTAGCCAATTCCCATTTGTTTCTAAAAGAAAAAAACCTGTTGTTTGGCTTTGTTCAGCAAAGATGAGAGTGAACTTTGATTTTCTTTAATAATTTTTTAGCAACTCCATGGCTAAAATTACTACAAACCTTTCATACACTAAAAAAAACCATGTACGGGGCTGCAAAAATCTGTCAGTGCATTTGCAGGAGGAACAAACAGCATCTAATGTAAGTATAATGGAATTTGGAGTGACACCCAGGCTGTGCGCAGCCTTATGTTGTCATGCCTGGTGTGCAGAATATCAAAAACTCTTTTAAGAACTCAGGCTTGTTTTCATCAGGATGTTTCTCTTTCTTCTGTGAGCAATGCGTAAACCACCAATGCTAAAAAGGACATTTGTGCTATAAGCGTGGCTCTGCAGCCGTTCTGGACTTCAGCTGATCTGCTCAGTCTCACCTACAAGTACATTTGGGGTGATGAAAGAGGTCTTTATTATTTAATGCTGTGTTACCTTCCAGGGGCTCCTCCTGAAGTGGGAAGAACCTCTATAGTTAATACTTACTTTAAGTATAGTAGATGACAGTCATTACCCTGAAGACTTTGTGTTAAAGGAAGATAAAAGCAGAAGGAGAAAGATATTGTGTAAGTAAAGCAGTGCACTTTGTGAGTTCTCAGGCCTTTAATGCAGCTCTAATCTTATTAAGCTTATTTTGCAGGGAACTTTAAAAAAAAGCACTAGTTACAATAAGTCCTGATACCTTAGGCAACAATAACGTGCCTGTCATAAAACTATAATAAACTGATATTACATATGAAAGGCTCCCCCTGTGTTTCAGATACAGATGAAGTTTCTGGGTGAATCTGCTTTAAAGTGGAAAGAAAATATGCCACATTGCAGGGTTTTGTTGCAAGATCAGCTTGAATTTACATGAAACTAGGAAAATTTGTACATGCTCATATTTGCTCTATTTCTTTTTTATTGATCAGATTGCTTGAACTGAACATTGAAGTAGATGAAATGTGCCTGCTTTTGAGAGCAGTCAATGTCTCACTGCATTTTTAAAGGCTAGTTTTTCTGAGAACCTCTTCTGTCTGGTTCCTAATCTAATTTTCTGAATAGATATTTTCCCTCAAAAGTATCCATATTTGGGGATGGAGGGTAAGTTCGTTCTCCCAGTTTTTGAATGTTACGAGGATACCTTGATTTTCATTTTAATAGTGTAACTTCATGGCATTTTCAAAGCAAGTGATATGCTACGCTGTTTAGTTATGAGGATTTACATGTGAACTGTCCACCATTATCTAAGTAAAGCCATAGAATCATAGAATCATCAAGGCTGGAAAAGACCTTCAGGATCATCAAGTGCAACCACCTGCCCTACAACCCTCAAACCACTCAACCATCTCCCAAAATACCAGGTCTACGATTTTTTTTAACACTGCCAGGGGTGATGCCTCTACCACCTCCCTGGGCAGCCTGTTCCAATGTCTCACCATTCTTTCTGTGAAGAAGTGTTTCCTAATACCCAATCTGAACCAGTTCTGTTACAACTTGGCCCCATTTCCTCTTCTCCTATCATTAGTCACTAGGGAGGAGAGGCCAGGGAAGAGAAATTAATCTCTCAGAACCCACTGCTAAAGCAGCCATGTTTTAAGGATTCAGGTCAAATGATACCAACGTTTTGCTCTAGCTTCTTATAGATGACTAAGGTTGTCCTAAATGTGCAAAGGAGAGGTGGAAAAATGCTGTTTAGACAGCATCTATGATCATTACCTAGAATTAGGAACTTGGTTGCCAGAGTTCAGCGTCCAATTAGGAAAAATAAATAGAACCACCAACATAATAACAAGTACATAGGGACAAAGATGAAATAAAAGAGTAAGCCTTGGCTACATTTTGTAGTGGAGGCTATAAAATCCTACAGTATGATCTGAAAAGGAGTTGTATCTGCCAACCTTGGTTTTTTTCACTGAGCTTCATCTTTTACTGTTCTGTTTCTCATTGACACATTAACTGCTGCACCAATACATCACATGCACACAGCTAAGTCTTGAATTAGATGAGCCATGGAAAACCATAGAACCTGCCAAGAGGGAAGAGATTTAGCCAAATATTACTAAGTAAAGCCTGAGTATGCTAAAACTGCCAAAGAGCAGCATTTGCAAAGACAGCGGGGAGGTAGACGGACCCTCTCTGCACTGATCTAATCAACTGATCTTGAACTTTTGCTTGTCTGACACTTTTTGCTCATAATGGCATGGAAGGAAGATTGTATTGGAATGAGCTGTATTGAAAACTCAAATTCTTTAATCATTGTGGGAACTACACTGACAGATAGACGGTCCTTGAGGCAGGTTTTGCGTTTCAGATGTTTACGGAACAGACACTACTATTACTGCAGTTTGAACTAAAGATGCTTTTCTGTATAAAAGAAAAAAAAAAATATGTTGCTCACCCTGTCCTGAGGCTTCACCTATTTTTTTACCACCAGCATAAGGTAAATGTGATATGACACGCAACTTTTCTTGATCAACCACAAATAAGTTTTCCAGCATTTATGGAGCTCAGCTAGTAAGAACAATTTATAAAACAATGAATGACTAACCCCTATAACCATTTTAATGACCCTAAAATAAAGTGCTTAGAGCAACATCTGTCTCAGCAGCTGGGTTCTCTGCATGAGTGGGCAGAGCGACACATTGGGACAAATTCTGTTCTCCCTTTTGACAGAAACAATTGCAGCAGATCATTTTTATCGTAATCAATTTAGGTACAGTTTCTTGGAAACCATCTGTGTAGTGTTCATAGATTGTGCTTAAGAATTTAAATGTGTGTATTTTTGGTTGCTTGATGTAGCATCTGCTAATGACCACATAAGTTCCACTTTTTATGCATAAAGCTGTTTCCTTGTAAAGGGATTAGTAGAATGACTACTTGATTTTATCCTTTTAACTATCCAATAAGCTGTCGCAGCTTGAATGACATCCGCTGCAGAGTGTAAGTTACAGAATTAATTGCATTTTTGAGCTGGAGTTGAAGCCATAAGGATAATACAGCATTAACAAAGCATTTTGTTATATTTCTCTCTGAAGTTAGTAATTTAAAATTAATACAGGTTTTGTGTGAGTGTTTTAAGCTAAAGAGCTAAAAATGCCTTTTTAGATAGCAGACTTTTCAATTCTTTGTTGGTTTTCATGTTGTACTTTATAAGATTTTATAATTTAGTAACTTCCTGAATGAGTGGGATAGCTAAAGAGCAAAACTATGTTTTATTTTCCAGGGCTATTTGAGAGTTCTCTGTAGAGACAATGACTTAGAAAATGTTGGGAATACATATTGAGGGGAATGTTTTTCTTGAAAATAATACAAAACATCAAACTTTTTTAAAAAGATGATAATGAAACTGAGGTTTGATTCTTTTCCCAGTTCCACACAACATATTTGATTAAGCCATTATTAGAAATACCTTTATGGTTTCATATAAATGTAGCACATAAAATCCACACACCAACTCTCCACTGTGGTAATGGGGCACAGGTGGGCCATGGAACTGCACATCAGAGATGAATTCGTGGAATATTTGCTTAGAGTAGAGATGCCAAAGTAAAACCCAGAGGAATTAAACAAAACACTTTAGAAGACAGATACTTACAATTTGCTTGTTTAATAGGGATTTGCTGATGGAGATCTGGGATGCTTTTTCTAAAACTGGAAATACAAGGCACCTTTTAAAGTAATTAAAAAGAAAACATCTCTTCCCTCAAGGACTGGGGAAAACAAATCCTAGAAGTTCTATGGACATTTCAGAGATAAACAACCAGGTGAGCGCACGTGTCCTAATGTGTATGTGTGTATTTGTGAGACATTCATCTGTTATTTTATAGGTGAAGTCCAAAACAAGGGTAAGCGACCAGTTAATTACCACATTGTGGTGGATGAGTGACATGTCTGAAATGAATCTACGTTTCAAGAAACTATGTTCACCTCAGCTACTGAGAATTGGTTTGATTCAATTGAGACACTAAAAACCAGGAAAAGGATTGAAGTATCGCTATGCTCCCCAAACTAGCCAAGAGTGAAAAGGCAGAATAGGCAAGATAATACACTAGCAACAGAGGGGTTTAAGGCTGCATCAGAGACACAGGAATGACTTGATGTATTTATTAAACATCCAGAAAGGAGATCAAGAGGGTAAAATTTGCAGATAACATGACTTTATTTAGGCTTTATTCAAATCCAGAAGGATGGTCAAGAGTCTTAGAAAGGATAAGACCCGTTAAAATAATAGGGTGGCACATTAGCACTCTTGATTAAATTTGAAGGCAGCCAACCAAAAATGTATAAAAGGAGGGAAAACAGACAATGTGCAATTAAACTTCACAAATCACTAACAGTAGATGCCACTACATTGTAAGAGTTCCTAGACAAACTGGATTTGCAAAAACGTTATAGAAAACTTTTAAAATTCCTTACTCATGGAGTAAGACCATGCTGTATATCTTATAGGAGGAGGATCAGGGTGGCGAGTGCCAGATTAGGGTGGTGGGTGCCAGATGAAGCATGTGCCTCACAAGATCTTTCTGTCATCAAGAACTACACCAGCCCAGAATGAGCTCAGAAATGTCTCCAGAGCATAATAAGCCACTTCAAAATAAATGTTTTCCTAATTAGAAAAAGAAAAGTCTTTGGTAGCAGATAAGCCATGTAGTCTGGTTTTGTTTGGACACTAGGAAAAATGTCTTCACTGAAACAGTGGTCAGATATTGGAACACACTATCCAGTGAAGAGGTGGGCACTGGAGGTGTTCAAACCATGTGAATCTGGCGCTTGGAAAGCATGGTTTAGTGGGCATGTTGGCAATGGTTTGGTGCTAGGACTTCATGATCTTGGAGTTGTCTTCCAACCTTAACAATTCTATGATTCTGTGTTCCTAAGGAGCCCAGCTTCTGCAGACAGATTTATTGTTTAGATGATTACTCTCGGCTATATTCCTCCAAAGTTTGTTGTCATTTTCTTACTTACTGAGGCACTTTTATTATCAATATGAAGAGAAAATGAAGATATATTATTATTCCAGGATCCTGGTGATGTGGGCAAATCACAAGGTGAATGAGAAGTAGCTTATAGCAATCTAAATAATCAGTGGGGATTACCTGTGTGCAAGAGAGCTTACTCTCCAGTAAGTAAATGGCTGATCTGTTTTACCTTTGCTCTGTAGTGATACTTTGCACTGAGACAACCATGCAAGCCATAGAATCATAGAATCATAGAACCATTAGGGATTGGAAGGGACCCTGAAAGATCATCTAGTCCAATCCCCCTGCCACTGCAGTATCACTTCACTGGAGAAGTTATAGAATCAGAATCACTCTGGGTTGGAAGGGACCACCTGATCATCCAGTTCCAGGGACACCCCACGCTAGACCAGGCTGGCCAGAGCCTAATCCAGCCTGGGTCAAGCCAACTTGTTTTGAAACTGTTCTGCAGACTACCTTGATGTAGCTTATCTCATGTGAGAATGCCTAAATCTGCCCAAAAATGAGGGAAAAGCTTTTTGTAAATGTGGTCTGCACTGTGAAAATAGATTCAACCTTGTATCAGATTTCTGAGGTAGCACAGGATATGAACTTGGTATGTTCCTTATCTGAGCTGCTTCATTCATCTCCGTTGCATAATTAGTGCCCTTTGTGTGAATAACACAAGGTTATGATATAAAATAGTCCCCTGTTAAAAGATATTAAACAGTAACCAGCTGCAGAAATGTCTCAGAAGCTTTGCTGGTCAGTAAATGGTTAGACTGAATGCTACTCTCTTTTTAACCATTACACAGGCTGAACGCATACAGACACACCAAGGTACAGAATCTTTTGCCATATATACCTCTCTTGCAGTATTCTGCTGTGATTTAGTGGGAGACTTTTTTTCCTCCCAAATTATGCTATTCAGCTTTACAGCCCTGAAAGACTTAATCACATCCTGTTATCATTATCTGTTGTTTCCAGTGTGTTCAAAATACCACAGGGTGGATGCTAGTGCTGTACAGCAGCATGTCTTTCTTCCATTCCCTGCAAGCTTATCAATCTGTTGCTCAACAAACAAGGAACAGCGCCAAAAGAAACCTTATGAAAAGAAAGGTGAACAACAATTGCAGGTATAAGGGCGTAATTTGAAGTTAAACAAAGCAGAAGTATACTCAAGAGGATAAATTATTTGGTTTAATAATAGCAGCTCTATGCATAGATTAGACACCTAATTTGGCATGAATCAACAATAATGCTAATCCCAATGATGTCTCATTTGCTTTTCCATATGAGAACAGCACCTTGGAAAGAACCTGGTTTGTACTGTAATATGTGTTAGAGGCACATGTATCCAAACAATGGCAATTTTGGTCAGATCATCTGCACAAGTTCTTGATGAATTTTATACACTCTCTTATTCCTCTGTGTTCTTAAGAGATTATTTTTTATCCACAGTGTTTTGCTAAGCTTCTGTGCTCTCTGTAATGCATACATGGGGTAATGAAGAATAAGCTCTCACAAGCAAGGCTCCTTGCCTTTCCCACTAATAGCAGGGTGATGTCTTTAAAAAAAAATTAATAAGCACTGAATGATTTGAGCCCTTCCTTCATTTTCCTTTTCCTTCAATCACAGCACCAATGTGTCACAGATGGAAATCTTTGTTGTCTGCTCTCCTCAACTTTTGTTACCTTGCCACCTCACGTTTCCATGATCCTGCCAAATCTCATTTGCTGAACTCAAGCATGGGTACTCTTACCCTTTGCTAATTTATCATAGTCTATTACCATCTAATTTATAATTTGCTCCCTTCACACTAAAAGCATTCTTCAGTTTGTCCTTGCTTAATAAATATTAAAACATATAAAAATAAATTTTTAATCTCTAAGTAAACTTTCCTGCTTCTTCAACCATTATTTTCACTATTTTTAAAATCTTAGAATATATTATTAATGTTAATTGTGAAGATTTTTTTCTCACTCTCTTTTCTTTCATCTCAACTACCTCTCTCGTTTCTCCTCACTTCTTGAACACTGTGGGATCTGCTCCTAAGAAAATTTTAAGTGCTTCTGAATCTTTAGACAAAACTTTACTGGAGTCCTCACCCTGACCCAACATCAGCCCTTATCTTTCTTTTACCTGATAACTCTCTCTTGAAATTTTACCATTGATTGGCTTCCATGACTGTATTTCTTATTTTTCTCCTCTTAAACTTTTTGTACTTCCTATGTTACTTTTATAGAGAGTAACATAGAGAGTCCTATATAGAGTCCTATAGAGAGTCCTATATAGAGTCCTATAGAGAGTCCCAGTGCAGTCACCTTCATCCTATAGAGTCCAATCAATCATTATAGGTCCCTTTCTTCCTTCACCTCAGATCAGCTCAGCTCAGGTCACCTCACCTCCTAATTCAAAACTATGCAACAGCTGTTTCTATGCAAAGATCTACCTCTCTTCTTCAGATGAGTCTCCTGTTCACATGAAGAGCTCGTGTGAGCAGCCCTTTGTATACTCACCTATAGTAGTCAATGTAGGTGAAACAAAGTTCTTCATCTGTTTTTGGCTCCTGCGAGATGTCTTCACTTTATTTTTCCTCCCAGTCTCCACTATCCCTCAACCAGTAAAGTAAATAAATCCTTTAAAGACTTCCTTCCACAAAGTGTGTTTAAAGCAAGTGTGTTAAGAATAACCTGTTCAACAGCAAGCTGGTAGTGGATGAACCATTTTGTGGTAGAAACACCAGGAGCGTTTGTGATTAATACAGAGATCATAGGACACGTTGTTGAATCTGTGACACACTGCAGTTATGTTTCCCTAAAGAAAGAAGCCATTGCTTCTCTGAATAGAATATCTTTTTTTGCTAATAGCTAGTCACAACAAATTTATTCCAGACTTTTGACTTTGAAAAAAAAGCAACTGTAATATAAAGGCTTCAGATGTTCTTTACAGAAACCCTCTGGAAAGAATAAACAGAAGAGCCAGCAGTGCTCTCTACCAGAAAATCTGAACATGAACTTTATTAATATTCTTAATAACCAGAAAGCAATTACTGGAGTGCCACAGTTACATCAGAATAAATACTGTTAAATGCAGATATTACTTCTTCTTTTTCTTGAAGTTATACACGCGTATTTTAGAGCTAGAAAAGCCACATATGAGTTTTGCTCACAGACCCTCAGTAGAAAACTGGGCAATTGTGCCAAAGTTCGTTTGCAGATAGCATAGCCAAGGGTCATTAGTTTAAGAGGATATTGGGTTTTTTCTGTCTCTCTAAAACGTCTGTCGAAACATCCTCCCAGGAGCCAAATTGAAGAGGTGAGGAAATAAACAGCAACTGACAGCTTTGATCACTGACAGCCAGAGATCCATTCAGTCCAGAAAGTACCACAGCTTAGGAATCAGAAAAAGCATTCACAGATGAAGGAATAATCACTGTGCAAACGATGATGTGCAGTGCCTGGGGTAAGCACCCTCTGAACAATGGGCAATGGAAACAAGACCACTAGAGGACCATAGTAAAAAGGAGGTACAGGGAGGCATGTAGTGTGAGAGATGGTAACCACAAGAGTGAATGGCTCAGGTGGGAAGAGGTTAGGAAGATTAAGAAGCTACTGGTTTATACATAGGAATGGGTTAAAAGGTGAAGAAAGTATTTCAGCAATAGCTTCTTTGCTTAAATGTGGGCAGTGGATAGTATCTGAGTGATTTTGTTTGGTATTTGATTTACCTATTCTTTTTTTCAGCCAGCAGCACAGTTTGAGCTTCAGTGTAATGCCTGTGTCTGTGGAGAGATATAAAAGGGATTGATTGCTGCAGAACTTGTTGCCTTCCCTACAGCCATGTGCTGAAGGAGAGTTTTCAGGGACAGCTGGGAGTGATTTGCGATTGTTATAAATTCACTGCCAAACTGAAGGTAAAATTGGGATGGTTCCCCTTCCTTTGATAAAATTCTACCTTTGTCTGGATAGTACTGAGCAATCTTTGCCAGGGATGAGTCACCTGGTCAGGGATACAAAGTGATGCTGAAGAACCTTCTCGAGACTTCAGAACGGATGGGTTTGCATTCGTATTTTCAAAGAGTTTTGGATAGACGCAGATTTGCAAGCTTTCATCTGGATTTATTATCATCAGTCCACACAGCCACAGGAGGCCTTAGCACAGCCGCATGCAAGGCTGAGAGGTGAGCGGTTGGAGGCATCGCGTTTAAATGCAGCTATACTAGAAGCGTCCAGTCCACACAGCCACAGGAGACACTTTCTGAGTGCGTTGCAGGAGTGCACACAGGTGCCTGTAGGCACACGAGGGCAGGTCCTGCACCTGCCTGACTGCGCTGCAGTCTGCAGTGAAGGGCACAGAGTAAAGGTGCTGCAAACCCTGCCCACCCTACCTGCTCTGCCCAGGAGCAATTGTTTCCACCTGGCGGAAGGCCATGGCGTCTTCATGTGTTGCCCCTGCTGCAGATGATGTATCTACCAGATAGAGCTTCAGGGCAGACACACAGCCACCCAGGCATCAGGCTGCACAGGGTGTCCGGCTGTGGCACCGGTGCAGGAGGGACAGCTCAGAGCTCACTGGTGGGACATGCACCCAGGTAGAGAGACTCCTGCTCTTGGTGACAGAACCCCGAGAGGAGGTGAGCAGGCTGAGGAGCATCAGGGAGCGTGAGACAGAAATAGCCCATTGGAGATACACCCCGCCTTCTCTGAAACAGGCTCAATGGTCAGAGGGAGCTCAGGATGAACGGTAACCAAGCCCTGCTCAGGGCAGCAGGTCACTCCCTGCACAGCCTCCCATACATGCCAGTTATTTCTACACAACAGATACGGGGGTCTGGAATCCGAGGGTCAGCCAAATGAGGACAAAGGTGAATTTCCACTCAAGGAGCTGTGAAGGGTAAGGGAGTCATGCGTTATGACTGCTCAGCAGAAAAGGACCTGGGGGCGCTGACCGACAGCTGGCTGAACATGAGCCAGCAGCATGCCCAAGTGGCTAAGAATGCCAACAGCATTCTGGCTTGCATCAGAAATAGTGTGGCCAGCAGGAGTAGACAAGCAATAATGGCCCTGCATTAGGCACTAGTAAGGCCTCATCTCAAATATCGTGTTCAGCTTTGGGCACCTCAGTACAAGAGTGTGTATTGTGGAGTGTATCCCAAAGTCGACAAAGCTAGTGAGGGGTCTGGAGGACAGGTCTGATGAGGAGTGGCTGAAGGTGTTTTTGTGGAACCACCAAGACAAACAGAAATTTCAGAATATTTTCTTTCTTTTTCTAACCAGTTGGAAAGATAAAAGAAGTTAGTTCTAATACAGTATTGAATACTGAATTGACTGGGCTTTGAGTTGAAAATCACTGTATTAAAACACTAACGTCATGTCACAGTGCTGCTGTGTTACACCTTTACGGGCAAAAACTGATTTCCTGAAGAATAGTGATGGTGTTATTTATACCTGATATTTCACATTGCTCTGCTGTGCTTGGCTCTGTTTTAAGACAGCTCCTTCAATTTCAGTGTAGCTCAGCACAATACACTCATCTCACAGACTTCTAATACAATATCTGTAGGAAATACTTCTGGTCTTGCTGCCTCAGTTGGATTTTGACCCACTGAACATCTCCGTCCAGGGCAGAAATGGAGATTCATGAATCTTTTGAGTACAAACAGCTGAAAGCCACCTCCTGCTGCCAGTACACTCAATACATAGAGGAAAGCAGTTGATGTCACCTGTGGAAGAGATATGGACACTTTCCTTCAGCTCCTCGAAAACGCCTCCTTTTTCTGGCAGCAGCAGCACCAGCTGAACGTCTGTGTCAGGCTGCAGCTGTGGGTGAAGGGGGGAGGAATGTCACATGCTCAGTTGGAGGGCAAAAAATCTCCATCTGGTCCTCATTGTTGCTAGGATTAGACCACCCCAACTTACGTAATTAAGATACAAGTAAACAAATACAGAAGAAGCATAAATGCAGCAATGAAGGACTCTCTAAATAACATTCTAATTTACTTGTAAAGACATTGTTTTTATGGTACCCAGCTACATTTACTTAGGGGTCCTCACGTGTAAAAGATTGTAAATGAGCTGTTGGGAAGGATGAAATTTCATTTTTGCAGGATTAAGAAAATCAGTAGACCCCACACACTAGCAAGCTTAGAAGCAATTACATAGAACCACATGAGTATTACATGTCAAAGTCCTTACTTCTGTTTTAGTGTATCTTATAATCACTAATCATTTATGACTTTAAATATGCTTAGCTTGGCTGCTTCATATTTTTCACTGTTTTGCTTGCATCTCTTTATTTGAGTTTTAACCTGATCTTACCTTTCTTTGCTGCTCGCTCATTTTGCTTGTGGAGGGAAGTCCACAATTATCCAATGAAATAAATATGAAAATAAGCCATGGCCTGGAAGATGGTGAGCCATCAACAGTTGCCTTACTTACTGGCTCAAGTTTCTGCAAGTGAAATAAAAACAGCTCCTTCCTCTGACATGTTTAAGTGCAATATACAGTTTTCTCACCTAACCCTCCCTTCTTTGCAGAAGACTTCTTGGATGTATTTTGGAGACTGCAGCAGGATCACGGATAATCCCCTTTCTTGAGCTGCAGAGTAACTGCCTATCAAAGCTGTCCATGTACTTCTCTATTCTCCCCAACTCTGTCAGCGAGGAAACAGTTTTCAGACTGCTAACACCCAGAAAAACTGCACTGTGTGTGCATTATGAAACGATCCTGAAAATGCAGAGCTGACGCTTGACATTGCACACACCTGCATATTCAGGAAACAGAAAGCCTTCCTGTCCTTAGTGTGCCCACATCCTGTGCAGATGCCTGGAGTGGGATGCTTATACAACCCATCTTCTTCAGTGAGATTGGAAAATTAGCTCTGACAGAACAGTCTTGAGTATATGAAAACTGCTCATCTTCAACTGATAGAGTCATCTCTAATGCACTGAGACTGATTTTGGGATCCAGTAAAAAGCCATTGCTTTCTTTCACCCCTCTATCTAATACATTTATCTAATGGTTTGTAGCTCTACTTATTGATCAGGTCTATGTCAAAATGCAAAGTAAAAAGGCTGAAAGTCACTTGGTCATGCCTTCCATTCTGGAGTTTGAAGTCTGACTGTTAGCTATAGAAAGCTGCTAGTCTTAGACTAGCAACATTAAAATTGTCTTCTGTCACTGAAGCCTGGCAAAAGGCACCTTTTACTTAAGAAGAGGACAACCTTGTGGAGGTTGCATCAAGAATCATGAAATCGTTTAGGTTGGAAAAGACCTTTAAGATCGTCAAATGCAACCTAACTCCACCAAGCCCACCACTAAACCCTGTCCTTAAGCTCCGTATCGATAGTGTTTTAAAACATGTCCAGGGATGGCAATTCAACAACTTCTTTGGGCAGCGTTCATTAATATATGAAAACACAAACACACACTGAGGCTGACACAGTGAAACCATTAGTTACTGTCCTGCTGTAATTACTCTGACTCAGTGGAATGTCTCAGTGGAATGGAGACAGAATTTTCAGGAGATGCAGTTTTCCTGTTTTGAGCCCTTGCAATGTTCAAAATGCGAGAAGAGCTTTTTCTCAGCCTGAGCAGAGTTTCTCTTGAACTAAACAATGCTTTATTTTGTCGTTCTGCAGTAATGACCAAGGAGCTGTTTAGGTCCTTGCCACTTTATCTGGGTCCTGAAGCATGCAACTGGTCGTCTCTGTTCTACTAGAGATGAAGACCTTAAGTATTTCTACAACTAAGCCACAAAAATAATTGTCTTTTTGGTATGTCTGTAACTGCTTAGCATAATCTCATTATGAAAGATACCCCATAAAAGCCAATATGGCTCTTCCTTACCCAGAACCCATCTATTTTCAGCTTTTGACTGTAGACGATATGATTTCTGCCTGACTCACTGTGGGGATCATGAGTAGGAAACACTCACTAACACACTTCTTAATATGTTCTCCACTTAACAGAGCATTTAGATTACACCATGACAAAACACACGCTGTATAACTTTTATTTTAGAGACTGTTGTCAGGAAGGCATGGGGAATGGAGTGAAGATTATCAGTAACAGAGCCCCATCTGAAACCCAGGTGGGTTTGGCAGATGGATATAAAGTAGTAAATAGGATATATCAGTAGAGTGTGCAAGCTGGTGAGAGCTAACTGCCTGAGTTATTTTTGTTCAGTTGAGCTCACTGCTATTTTCTATAGTGATAAATAAATTTGGTCTTCCAGATTTTAAATTGGTTTATTTTTCTGAATTTTCCTCATTCCAGAAAAAAAAAAAAAATTAGAAATTAATATAATGAGGTTAAAAAAAAGGAGTGTGGTAAAGTATGAAATGGTTTCTTTATTCTCTATATCAGGTTGTGTATTTCAAGTTGCAGCATACTATGTATTTGTCAATACGTAATTAATAGATATTTTATTTTCAGATTTATAGATCTGTTAGGAACAGAGAAGACCGCTGTAAAAAGCACAATCCATCTATACTGTCATTAAAAAAAGCATCTCTGAGATGGCAGACTTTCACTTTGGGGGGCTTGGGGCCTTTTTCTTCTTTCAGAGTGATAACATTCAGCTTTAGAACAGCAGTTTTCCCTTATATAGTCACAGCAAGGGACTTGAACCTACCCGAATTAAATGTCACATAAAAATGGAAAAGATGCCACATAAATAATTTTTTGTATTCTATCTTTTTCTTTCATTCTCAACTCTGACATCAATACAATAAAGATATTACGGTGTTGGAGTGAGTCCAAAGAAGGACAACAAAGTTGGTGAAGAGTCTGTAGAACAAGCCTTATGAGGAGAGTTTGAGGGAGTTGGGGCTGTTCAATCTGAAGAAAAGCAGGCTGAGGGAAGACCTGATCACTGTCTACACCTACCTGAAACAACATTGGTACTAGCAGTAGTAGTAGTCAGACAGCAAAGCTTATGTTTTTGGAAAGGGCTCCTCTGTGGTTAATTCAGAGTCAGCAGAACTGAGCACAGGTTTTGGATTGATCTGTCTGCTTGTTCATTGAATAAAACACAATGCTGCACTTCAAATCTGTGAGTACTTGTTTAAGCATCAGATGCCTAGTATGAATTATTCTTAGATGACAAAACCCATGAAAACAGGCTTGCTGTTTTCCAAGTCTGTTAGCTCATGATGAGTTGAACATATTGACATGTATTTCATTGTTTCTGAACTCTCCAGGCAGCCAGAAAGCATAGAGACTGCTGGTCCTCTACCACTTGAGTACTGCTCCTCTTTCTATGCCTTGAGACAGTCATTGCATTTTAAGGCAATTAACATAGATCCCAAGGCTTCCTTTTCAACAGTGAGAGAAGAGAACAATCCTCTACTAACCTCTAAAGTCTGTCGCTTCTGGCCAGTGCCTTCGCCTGCTTTGTAGTCCCCTCTGATTTCATGCAAATCTTTTGCCTGTTCCAGGAGTCAGTGAAGCAGAGACTTCACAATGTTCCAATCAGCACATCTTGTGAGAATTTATCTCTCACTGCAGCCTGAAACAGAAGATTTCTAGACCTGCTTGAGTGGCTAAATTGGTCAGAGGGTTTGTTTAAACCTCTAAGTCCCCTTTCAAAACTCTGCTACAAAGAAAGAAGTCTCTGAACAGGAAGTTGCAGCAGTTTAAACATCATGGCAACAACACCACACACACCATTCAAAATATGGACATGAAGTAGAAATAACACTAGTGTTGTTTGAGCTAGGGGATACAGAGCAAATAATTGCTGTACCAAAGCAAGAGTGCATGGTGGCATTTCTATGATTTCTTCAGCACACAAGAGGCACAAGAGATTCTTGACAGTTCCTGGAGCTGGCGATTCCAAAATGTGCAATTGGAAACAATGGCGCTCCTCTTGATGATATTCCAGATGACTAACCCAGCTTTATATTAAACCACAGCTGATAAATCTTACACTTTCCCTCAACACACACAGGTTTGCCTCATGTTTGTAAAACACGTGAGACGTTAAAAAGGAACAGGCTCGTAAAGAGAAGTCAGGCATCAACTGTTTCTACATCGACGGATCATACTAACTCTCATCATAATGTGACATTATCACGGAACCCTGCAGAATAACACAAAGTATCTCCACCCTCTTCTCAGAATGAGTGTGTTGATGTTTCTTATCAATCTTTCTGATCACGCAACAAATTTTGTTCTATTTTGTCCTAGAAATCCAATGTATGTTCTCTGAGGATGTTGTGTTTCAGATGAAGCATTCTCCTTTTTTGGCATTGCTTGAAAGTGAAAGAAGTGATAGTCAATATTACTTCTTCAATGCAGAAATACACTGAGTAATGTCTTCAAAGTCTGTGCTTTTGCTGCAGTAATTAATAAACCACAGACTAGGAATTTCACCTTGACTAACTGAAATCTCCTATCCACATTAACTGCACTGGAAGTGTTTAAGTTTGTATGTGGAACCCATTGGTTAGAGTCCTCATCACTAATGTGACAAATGAGCTTTATTCTGATGGCATTAAGTGTCAAACACACCTTGTATCAGTGTGGCAATAGGGGGTCCTAACCAGGTACAGTCAGACCTCACGTTCAGGTTCAACATCTTTCCAAAGGCATGTCCATGTTTAAGCCATGTCCTTTGCTTCTTTCTTTCCTTTCTTTCCTTCCTTCTCTCCTTCCTTCCTTCCCTCCCTCTGTCCCTACCTTCCTTCCTTTTCATCTCATACAAAGATAAGGCCATGGTTTGATGACCTTTTGTTTGCATCAGCAAGTTGGACTCAGGGTACACAGACCTGCCCCTGTGCACACTAGTCCTTGAGGCATACCAACTGATTGGCACCTCGTGCTGTGAGCCAGACCAGGGAAGAGTCCTGGCTTTAAAAAACAGCAATGCCATGACACAGAAATTTTTAGTTCCCTGACCCAGTTCTGTGCTATATCTCACAAATTGTTATGTTAGAATGGCAAGAGCACAACTAATTGACAGCAGTGCACTGGTGAAGTAGCACCCAACGTGAAAAATCAAGACGCAAGAAATTACTTGAAACCTGATGTTTGTTTCCAAGAGCAGAACAGTTCGTAAATTCAGTTTTAAAAATAGGCACCTTGTTATCTATGCGTAAGAAGGAAATGTCTGCGTTTCTTTCTTTTCTTCCTCAGGATGCCTGAGGATCAATGTAAGGATGCTCAGATATTTTGACTCTGAGAGGAGCACAGATGTCTAAGGCAGGCAATGTTTGTAGCACTTCCTTTCCAGGGTGTATTTAAGACTGAACTTGCAGAAAACACAGTATATAAACATCTCAGATACATAGGCAGAACAGTTACCATTACTTTAGGTGCTCCACAATTAAGTTGCTCTTCCTCGAGGGATACACCGAATCTTAGGTGTTTGACTCTTCTTGTGTACCAGTCAGATACATTAGCGAAGCATCACACAGCCAAATTTATACTTAAAATATTACTTAATTAATGCAATTACTTTAGAGGTTACCTTGATCCATGTAGTTATTTATAGCTGTCAGTTTTCTTGTAACGAACCTCTGTATGTAAGAAGCAGGCTACCAGCAAAATACATTTGCAAAGTATATTAAAAAGTTGATTTCCCTTACTGAAGGATAAACAAAGAATTGCAATCAAGAAGTCACTGAATAGTCAGTCACCACCTCTTACCCAATGATTGTGTGTCTATAACACTCTTGTTCAGAATACAAAAGCAGAGTACTGTCAGGTATGAGGGGACTGCTGGCAAATGCAACATTTTTAAAGGGTTTGTGTCCGGTCCTTCACACAAGTATGGTATCTGAATCTGGAAGAGCGTAGACAGGAAGAGCATAGACAGCTGTTTAAACTCATGGAATGTGTTTTAACGCTTAGAGGTATTGAGAACTAGATGCTTTAGCCAGGTACACATTTTTCTCATTAAACAAACCCAAACCAAACTAAAAAAGAAAGAATTAGAAGATATCCTTCTGCCAGCAGTTACAGCACTGATTTGGTGTGCAGAAGGGTTCAGAGCACACAGTCAGCATATCCTATCATTTCACAAAGCACAATAGCTCCTGCAGGAGACAAAGGTAGTGATCCATCTGAAAAATACCCCAGTCTGGTTAATAAATATGCAGCTCAGAGTTGATGGTTGACACTTGAATCTGTGCTTCAGATCACGCTCAAATGAGATGTGAATATTTCACCTTTTTAGGTGAATGCTTTAACTTGAATGTCAAATGGAGGATGGATGGGCAGACACACCTTCCTCACACCTTTCCCTGTGATCTCAGCAGGTAAAGATGCTGTGAGGAAATCTCAGTGCTCAGAACACTCCTGTCTCATGGCTACTGTTGCTAATATTATGGTGGTGATGACTTAATCTTATTGATATTTTAATGGCTATATACGTGCACATTGGCAGAAACTTTGGCACGCAGGTGCCGAGTTATGACCAATGTACTCCACACCATGTTCCTGAGTGACATCTCATGCACATCCAAGCTGGGGGATCTCCTAGAGTATCTAACGCTTCCTTCCTGGCTTCTGCAAGGAGTCACAAATATTAGAGATGTATGCAAGAAGCAGACCCAGGTGCCCATTTGATGCTGACAATAGGCCAAGTCTGACTTAAGAAACATTCCCAGATTTCACCTTGCCCTCAAGGAGAAAAAAATTGCTCTGAGGGGCTTACTATTGATACCTAAGTTCCTTTCCCATGTAGGGAACATACAGAAGTGGCTCCAAATTGTTTGTACCTGGATAACCCAAATTCACAACAGCCACCCCACTCAGCACATCACACTTGTTTAGTCCAGTCACATCAAAGAATCCTCTGCAGTAGGCAAAATGAAATACCATGAGCATGATGTTGAAGTACCTTACTCCCACCAGAATTTCTGTGGGTGGTGTCATCCATTTAGACTTCCCAGTTGGTTCCAGGTATTTTAGCTCAGCTCCAGTCTTTTCATCTAATAGATAGTTAAAAATCAACTCTAAATATAGTGTAGTGTAACTGTATAATGATATGTTTATGTTCAGCTAGGGGGAAAAAAAGTAAGTGAAAAGAGTAACAGTTAACAGTGTCACCTCCTGTTGTGCCCAAACTGTGAGATGCAGAAACTGGAGACAGCATGCATAAAATTAACAAATAGCTGATCTGTGGAACCATATATTCAAACCTGTCTACAAAAGACCTTTCTCCCCCTACTCTCATCCCAGATCAAGTTTTATTGTGATGGAATATAAGAAAAAAATCTCTTAATAGCATAAATACCTGGAACTATACGAAACAGGTGATTTTAAAAACAACATATCATTACAAATCCATCTCATCTGAACTGCAGTGAAGCCATTGAGGAATAGAAACACAAGGATGGATAAAGCTTCTTTGTTGCAGCTGTGTTGGAAAAAATTAATGATTCCCCGGGGGTCTACAATTGATTTCCTCCAGCCAGAATGAAGGGTGGTGCAGATTTAGTTTCTTTTCCCTTCTTTCTTTATTAGAAAAATTAACAAATTTATCATTACACAAGGCAATGACAATTTTGTTTCTTACAATGTCTCCTGCAAACCAAATGAATAGAAAGCTAGAAATAGGTTCAAACCACAGACTTGGTGTCTGGATTTCAGACACATGAAATCTCAATCTGGTGTTTTCACATAGATTTCAATACAGATAAAAAAGACCTTCAGAACAGTTAGACACTGACAGTCCCATACCCCAGAAGCACATCAGTCCAGGGATTTTGTTCAGTGTCTATGTCTGTCTTTTTCCTTTCTAGTCACCTTGCAAGGACCACAAACTAGTGGGTAGCAGTCCCGTACCTGATGATACTTCAACAATGCTGTCTGCTTCACGGGTCTGCACAAAATACATTATGAAAAATAATTTTTTCAGGTTTTTTTCTAATTTATTTAGGATGTTGTTAAATGTAGAACATGGAGATAAAGGGCCCTGTTCAGCCATTCCTATCAGGGCAAAAGCGTCTTTTAGAAGTGCGCTTTGCCATGAAATAAAAGAACAGGATCTTATGAGAGTATTTGGACACTTGCATCTAAGAAAAGGATCCCTCTATTCTGGAACCAATTCCCTGAAAAAAATCACTGGGTGGTACCATAGTTGTAGTGACCTGACACAAATCCTTTGTGTATCTGATCTAAATACAGTTACTGATAGAAGAGCTATCAAAGAAAACTTTCTTCCAAACTGAACTGGCATCTCTTAGCTCTGGTCCTTTCATCCATCTCAAATTCCAAATGACTTCTTTGCAAATCTGGAAGTGTTGTAGCTAGTCTGGGTCTAAATATTTTGTGGATTCAAGAAAACAATGATTTTTTAACTTCTATATCAGGAATGTAGACACGTTCGTATCCATAATTCACCGCTTCTTAGGAACATGCCCTTGTTTTTGCTTCAGATTTAAAACATCCTTGAAGTTCTTTGTTCATAGCAATGGATGACTTTGAAATCTGTGAGTGGATAGGAGACGTGAGCTCATTTGCAACCACTTGATTTGACATCCCATAACATGTATGGGGTTGGGCAAAATTTGAACGTTCTCCTCTCTCAGAAAATAAAATGCAAGCATTGTTTGCTCAGTACGTGACTCTACAGTAGACGTTTCAAAACCCTTTTTTCCAAAATGCAGATAAGTAACTAGATGTTTAGGCCTAAAAGTGTTTGTCTGAGCTGGCAGTTTTGCAGACAGTTCTTTGACACACTAAGATGTTACTCGAATCAACGTTGAAAAATTCCTAGCAAACCAAGAATTTACACCACACGTGATACGTGCAGCATTCTGTGAGGCAAACACCCCAGACATTCGTTTCGATGATATGCTGATGCTGTTCTCAAGTTTCACTACACACTCAGTAATTCAATTTTTTATTCACGTCTGCACGTGGCTTTGGCTGTGTTTTACCTAAGGATGACGATGTACTGAAAGTCAAAATCCTGCTTACAAAATATTTCTAATCCAGCTTGATGATGCAGGAGCTGTGAGAACACGAGCCCCTGAAGAAGTCCAGCACTTAGATATGTTTCATGTAAAACCATGCAGGTTTCAAACTATTAGCCTGCAACAAAAAACATCCTGGGAAACTTGGGGTATGGCTGTTTTAATTTTCGCTCATCTGCTATTAAGACTCAGCAGAAGATGCCCCGTATCCTTACACAACAGAGAACATGGCCTCTGGATGGTTTTATTTGTGCTGAAGTTGGACAGTCCGGAGGGTGAATTTTACATCTATTCTCTTTGTGGACTAGATCTTTCTGGTGGGTTGCCAGAGGGAATAAATCTTTGTGCCGGTTCAGGGGAGCAATTTGGCCAATGCACAAAGAGAAGCACAATGGTGGAAACAGCCGACAATATCTGCAAATACCCCAGAATCTGCAGCAGCCGGTGCAGCACCAGCGATGTGTCAAGTTACGCGATCAGAGAGTAGGACTCCGGCTTCCCACATCCGTGTTGTATGTGCATTTTCCTGACTGTATCTCCCTCCTGCTAGGGCTATGTGCTGATTTTTTAGGATTAACATGTAACTCCAATAAAGACAGGAAGGATATTTCAGTAGTGTTTTAAAAGGCTTCAGCCAATCTTCTTAAATTATCACAGAATCAGATCAAAAAAAGCCTGGAGTAATTGGAACAAAATAATTGTTTGCTCTAGTGCACCTCAGTCACCTTCCAAGCCATGTTCTGTAAAATAAATGTTAGCTAATGGAGTTCTTGACCTTGCAGCTATGATTTCTAATTAAGTAGTTAGTCAGTGAGATCTTATTTTTCTAGCACTGCATTCCCTGTGTGGTGGCTGCTCAACTCGCTACCCAGCCACATCCCTTATTTTAACTAGAAACTTGCTTTAATGTACTCAGCAGCACCTAGAACAAGAAGCACACACACTCTATATCCGTCATTTCCATGTTGATGAGGAGAAAACAAAGGGATAATTATAAACTGCATCTTACATTGTTACTCTTACACTCGACATGTGCATCTATTATTTTTTTTCCACAGTAAAGTGATTCTGCTGTGGAGATAGCACCAGGTGCATGGGGGTGACCTCACACACACACCAAATCGGGAGCTGACATCCATCACACTTTGAAATTTTGGATTTCATCATTTCCTGATCTTTCTAAAGGGATCACAGCACCTGGCCCTCACAGCTGTAGTTCATTTAGAAAGCAATTTAAAAACCGAGAAAAAAGCAAATGACATCTTGCTGCCTCAGCCTTGTCATTAAGTATAGCAGAATGGCCTTCATTTATGAGACACATGGCTAAGAATTAATATCTTTCAGTGCTTTCTCAAGTTGAGATTACAAAAGGTTTGAAAGACCACTAAATAATTAGTAGTATGACTGAGACAAGGGGGAAAAAAAAGGAAAGAAACAACCCATCTTTTTCATTATGAAGAATATTGAGACTCACACTGACTTCAACACATTCCAAACGCTGTGGCCTTTGAGCATTTTATCTCCTTTGTACAGTAAATCTTCAGATTTTATTTCCTCCTCTTTTCATCCTCTATAGCACTGGAAGCTTTATACATATAGAGATACCTACTCTGCACAGCTAAATGCCTTTGTGCACACAAGCTGCTTCTCTGCACGTGCAGGGGCTGGACTTCAACAGTGAAGCATTTTAAAGTTTGCACAGTACCGTTCCTCCACTGTCCTGTTGCACTGTCGTTTGCCTCTTTATTTTCTAGGGTCTTTTACATTTTATTTTATTTGCAATTTGATGGCTGACTCTAATGCCTATCAAATGAGTGGCTAATGACACAGGCTAGAGCCAGCTATTATGTGGGCAGGTGCTGTGCAAACTCTCCCTGTGCAGTTCTGCCAATGCATCGCAGACTCACAGCATCCTGATATGTCCATTGCCTCCCTCCTCCCCCCCTCACCCCCACAGCATCCCTCTCCAGCAGAGCCCCGTGCTCGCCCACCCTACCAAACTGCATGGGGGGCTTTTCGAAGGAGAGTGCAGAAGGTTTTATCAGTCTAAGAAGAACTCAGACTTTCAAGTCTGAAGAAAAGCCCCCTGTCTTGGATGTTTGCCCATCCTATTATCTGTGTGGTTCAAACCTGGGAGAAATCATACCTGTCTGAGTCATTTGCTAGGCATCTTCACACTAAGTTCAAATCTGTCCTGCCCAGCTTCCTTCCACCCTTTTCTTTGGGTTAATCTCATCATTTTCTGGAAGTGTTTATGAAAACAGGGCTCCGATAGTGGGCAAGCAGAACTACTTAACCCTTTCAGACAGTGTAGCTGGAGTTGCCACCTTTCAGGTACCATCTGATAACAGAACCAGTTCTTCATACTTACCCCACAGAGTTAATAAGGCATCAGAAATCTCATTTGTTCTAAACTGTAGCCATTTACCTCTTGATTCATCATTCTCAGATGAGCTTGAAAGGATGGTACATGCAAATACAATTCAAATAAGGAGCAATAGTTATTCTTCTGTTCTTGTGTCAACACAACGCACTACTAGCTGCTGCACGCACTCTTTAGATGCACTAAAGAGGATGTCACGACCCACAGGTTTTGTGTTCATTGTACTGGACAGAGTAGGACACCACGTTTGCAGATAGGGAGTGGAGGTTAGAACTGTGTGTCTGTGAGAGTGTGTGTGGGCTAACAGCTCAGTGCTGAATCTTGGCCTCTTAGCAATGATACCTAAAAGAATTCTTGCTCTGTGCATTGCTGAGATCATCTGGGATTGAATCCACTTACTCTCAATTAATATCAAACCAAACAATTGCAGCTGTATATTTAAAACAATTTTCATAGTGAGGCAGCTAGTTCAGATGTAGAAGAAAGCCCATTAAACCTTCAGTGGATCTCAAAAAGATTTGTGTAATTCCCTTTACACTACCACAAATCCCTCGACAGCCCCATCTCCAAGAAACTCCTCTACCCAAAAGACTACGTGGTGTTATACTGCCTGTTGTCTTAGAACTCTGCAGATAAGAAATCAGTTTTCCTCTGGGCATTCTTGGGCTGCCCTGCCTTGGCATGTGGCTTCAGACAACAGCAGGACACATCCTCTCACTTGCCAAATGGATTTCTGTCTCCTTTTCTAACTCACTTCCCAAAATGCCACAGTCACACCCAGCTCCATCCTCCAAGAGTCACATCTGACTGACTCCATGCATGTGGAGTTTTCACTAGTAAATAAACTCAGGGAGCCAAATGATGTGTTCAGGAGGGGGTAGCACTCTCAGAGGCTACTGGCAGTCATTCAGATGACAACCAGCTGCAAAGAGCTTTAAGAACAGTGTTACACATACTCATACACACAAAGAAAAGGAAAGAAAGGGAAAACTGGTGACGGAAGACATGTTGCCGATGATTGAATAGTGGGGAACTCGCTGCCAAGAAAACAGGTATTAGGGAAACCAGAAAAGAAAAATGCTCTGCCCATTTTACTGGCTGTAGATCAGCCTTTAGTTGTCAGCTTTCAATTGCTGGGGACAGACAATGGTGACTTCTGCTTGATTAGCCTCTAAGTTCACAAAAATTGCTATTCCAGTTGCCTGTTGATTTTACTGTGAGGACTTTGTTGCCTGTCGTTCTGAGAGTAGGGAGCTCTGTAAGAGGAGAGTAACTCATGAGCGCTCTGATTTGCACAGCTCCTTATAAAAGGTATTGACAGAAACAGCAGCAGAAAGCCCGTGCGTCCTGACTATATTCATCCCTAGACTGTAGCCTACCAGTCTTTCACACCACACACTTTGACAGACACACACATACAGTGATAATATTGTGTATTAAAATTGCATCACACATAACTGGTTTCTGAGTCCCTAGGAGAGTAGCCTACAGTTTCTGTTTCCATTTGAAAGGAATGGAATTGAAATATAAATATAGCCGTATAACCTCTGTGGGGGCAGTTAGTTCCAATAATGTGTAAAATTCAAATATTTATCAGTGTTTCCAGAAAACAATATCAAACTATTTTTGCAGTGAGAGTATCTTAAAAGCTATGGAGAGGAACCAGAAAAAAAATACAACAACCAGAAAATATTAAATTTATGCAAGCAAATTTGTTCTTCTTTGTCAGATACTTCTGTACAATGATCAAAACACTGCTGTCACTTCCAGAGATATACCATCACTCTTTTCCATATTTTATGTCCTCATAACAAGAAATAGTTGGTCTCTACTGCATATTCAGTTTATCTGCCTGGGTTCTTGATGTAAGCATTTCTATGAGCTCATCATTTCTATGAGCTCCACAGGAAGAAAATGGCAATTGGGCTTAAACTCCACAGGTAGCCACATTAGCCCCTTGAAACATCAGAATTTTCTGTGGGGGTATTACCCCTTTGTCCAGTGACTGTAGAAAGAGCCCAGTAAACTCACACAGATGACTGAAGTCACCCTTATGACTTGTGTACCACCAATTTTCTGCAGCCTAGGCAAATAGCAGCCCAGCTACAGTACTTGTGCATGCTCTCAAGAGTCTGCACATGCCGTGTGATTGGGGTCACTTTGTCCTGCAGTCAGTGAGAGCTGTGCTAAATCACATCGCCGCATTGGTCATAGATAGAAAATAAAACGCACACTGACAGTTGTCACTGTAAACTTGCTAAGTTATAGCAATTCAGTAGGTGTCCATCACAGCACAGATCGCTTTGCACACGTAGGCACTGATGCAATGCAGCCAGTGATGATGTCAGCAGAGAGTGTTGCTACACGAACGACGCGGGTATGCTCGCTATCAGCACTATGGGTGAAACAGGAAAAGACTAAAACATTGTTCCTCAAGTGAAGAGTTTTAAGAATGTTAGAAGAAAATACCAGATAAATTTACCCAAATTTTGCTGAGCCTGTACATTAGCAAAGGCTAAAGGAACGTCAGATTCCTACCGATATATTATTCCTACTGGTAATACTGTCATGTATTATGCTTTGAAAGCCTTTAATAATGGTATTTGCTTTCTGACTAGTTTGCATTACTTTACTGGGTACATAGTTTGATCTCCCAGCACAAAGACTTAACATATTTTTACACCTTGAACTACAAAATTCACCCCTGAATATCTCCTTCTGCAAACCACAAGCTACTTAAATTGCTGTAAAGAAAAAAGGCTTCATTGAAACTTATATACACATATATATATTTACGTGCATATACACACAGAGGGAATGAACATACATCAATGTTCTTTTAAACTGTCACGTTTGGAACAACTCTACATTTAAAACATGACAAGGTTTTATGCTTTCACCCCTGTGAGTTTTCCACTGGAGTATCCCAGACTCTACTGTGTTCTGAGAGTTAAGCTATACAATAGTTAAAAGTTCGCTTTCTTTCCTGCTCCTAAAAACCAAACAACTGAAGAAGGAATTTAACCTCATATCCTCACTCTGAAATTAGCTCTATTGTCAAAAGATGTCAGCTGTATCCTGATTTCAAGAATTTCATGTTGGAATTAAGCAGCATTTTTGAAACCATTGTGTTACTTCAAACAGATCCATAATGGTCCCTCAGCAAACCATTTTCAGAAGTCTTGTGTAAGTAAGATAAAAAGACACCATTTCTGAAGAGATGCTTTTATGGGCTAGGTCAGAGTGCTCTTTCCATGTTGTTCATTCCCAGCTGAATTTCCTAATAGCCTATCTCCTCAGCTAACAGATGCCCAGCCTCATGTCAGAACCAGATCGAGCCACCACTGAGATGATATCCAGCTCCTTTCTTATTGAGCCGTTTCCCTAGCAGATGGTGCAATGCTGCAGGCACACTCCTTCCTGTTAATTACCAGCCTTTGCTACAGATGGAAATGTCAGTCAGCCTCACAGGTCCTGGTTCCTGCCATTGCCTCAGTCCATAGCCCTCTACCTAGGCAAGATGCTGCCAACACACACCATGTGTTTTGTGACTGCTGACTAGGCAGGCAACAAAAAACAACTTAGTTCATGAATATTCATGCAGGAATGTTTAGAGTTCTGTTCATCTGCAGTGCTTATAGATCTGCTTAAAGGAGATTGCACTTTCTGAGGAGCCCTGTGCCCCTTGTTTTACTGTGGTGTGGGCAGATGAGTTATCAAAGTGTGTTGCCATAGTAACGTATAAAGGGCTATTAAATGTCTGTCCTTTGGAGGCTTCCATAGGCAGTTTCTGGCTGCCATTTTTTCCATACCTTAAGTGCCCTTTAATTATTCTTGTCCTGCAATAACAGGCCAGTAGTCACCAGGCTGAACTGATTATCTAATAACTGTTGATTTTCATTAAAGCCTGATTACCTCATTATAAGTAACCAATATGAATTCCTTGATCTTTACTGGTATCCAAGCACAGTAAATCCAGATAATGAAATCCTCTACAATCTTTATAAATTCACCAGGCACATTAATTTTAATGATTATAAAAAATCTGTTAGTAATTGAAAAGATATTTTCAGAAAGATTGTATATACATTTTGAGTTAGAAGATTAGGAAAACACGAACCATGCCTTTTTTTTTTTTTCCCTTTTTATGTCTTTCTTCTTCTTCTTCTTTCTTTTTTTTTTTCTTTTTTTGTCTGGAGGTAATTCATTCCCTTGTGAGAAGCTGTGCAAGCGCAATGTATAGATATTAAAATAGCAATATGACTCAGAACGTGCCAATAATATTCTTTAGTTTTTTGACTCATGACTGTTCATGAAGCGAGAGTTTAGATGTTCCAAATCAGAAAAGCAGGCATCTAGTTTATGTTAAGAACACACTCTTCAAGAAAAGGGGGATTGTGCTCCATTTCCAGCGTGCAGAATACGCTACATGTACAGAAGTAGGGGATGTTTAGACAACAGTATTTTAAGTGCACTCTGGGCTGATTGTTTTCGGTCTGCTAATGCTTCAGCAACAGAGCAGAGCACCCACAAACACCTGAGAAAGACACATGCTGTTTCCCTGAAGGAGTTGCAAGCTTATCCAAAACAAATTCTTATAAATCGATCAATGCTGTCTCTTCTTCTTTTTTTTTTGCTTATGTTGTTCTAATGGTTCAAGCTGTGTTTGGTTTTAAAATAACTGTTAAGGGATGGCTGTTTTCAAGACGCTTCAACTCCTTTCTATAACCACAGAGAGTGCAAAAACTCTGAGGTTGTTGATCCATTATATGTTTTTGTTTCCACAGGACTATATTCCCATTTTATTTTTATCTTTATTACAGTGGATCCCAACATGCAGTGTGAAATATTTACAAAGTTTATTTCCATATTTACATCCTACTACCATTATACTATTTTAGTAGTTAATAATCAAATGCAATTCTATAACCTATTCATTTCTAAATTATGTTTAACTTTATCATTTGAAGACAAAATTACCAAATATATACTATTAAATTTCCAGCAACTGCACTAGGAAACTGAAATGTCACAATACTGAGGGATTCAGATAGCATACAACACGGGCACAAAAACGTAGCGGTTACTTATGTGCTCATAAAACTGAATCTTGACTTTATAAATCACTGCCTGAATCAATATACAAGCTACGTATGTGCCATTTGACTCTATACGTTGTGAACTAATTACTATCCTTCAAAAACCACTGCGATGTCAGAAGGTGTGGCATTCCAACAGGAAAAGCCCAGGGCTTATGTGGGGCAACCATCCACGTGTTAAAGTCTATGCAATCATAAATAAATAGTCTTATAGTCTAGATTATTTGATAATATGCTACAATACTTTTCAAAAGGCAGCAGATACTTCAATGGCCAACACTTGGCTGGCTCTCAGCTAGTCTTCAACTTATGATGTACAGCCAAATTTATATTCAGTGGAAAGTGATTTCATCCCAAGTTGCTTTTCTCAGCCTTTCTCAACTTGCACTCTAGAAGTACTCACTTATTTCCTACTACAGTAATCTCTTTCTATTTCGCTAAAAGGTCCAGCAATGGCTTGATGAGACTCATACAGCTGACCCTCAAGTAAATCTCCTCCAAACATGCAGCAGCTCTGGCTCTACCTACGCTGCAGGGCAGGTACACTCCATCGTGACTGTTGGGGAGAACTCCAGCTCCCTTCTAGTGCCTGTGCTCTTTTCACAGGGTCCAGGGCACAGGGAGTGGGGTGGGTGTTTTACTACACCCTGCTGCACATATAATATATTTACAATTGAGTTTCAAAGCTAAGGTAATTTAGGTCTCAGAGAACTGTAGGGCAGTGGCAAATCCAGTGCAGTTTTGCAGGTGGGATCTCAGCATGCAGGCACAGTAACCTCCTGATCTGGTGTGTCTTCATCTTGGTGCCAGCGCATGTGTTTCTCAGCAGGTGTAAGAGAGACTGTACCAATAGTGATAAAGCTCTGATAGGAGCAGACTCCACAGCCACCAAGAAAAGCATTGGTCCTGCTGTGGGCCCTGCAAGTACTGTGACAGTTTAAATGACCGAGACACCAAATTTCACAGCAATCTGAGAAAGTCACTGCAGATTGTTAGGTTAGATAAATACAAAACAAGCCTAAAAGCCAAATAACTATATTAATTCTAAAAAAATTAAAATATTGCTCTTATTGCTTTAGTTAACTCCAATAACCTGACTGACACAAGTGGGCTATTCAGAGAAAGGAGTGTTCAGACACTATTTCACATTACACAGTGATGTTTCTTTATTGAAGCAGAACCTGGATTATATTTTTCATATCTTCTTGGGACCTACATATTCCGATATTCCTCTCATCATTAAGTGAGGATGGCAGTTGAGGAGGATGGCAAACTTCCTCCGGGGTAGAAAAGCAAGATTAAAAGAAATAGATGGACAAAGGCATGTGTGGGTGGGAATGACATCAAGACAATCATATTCTTTTAAATTAGCTGTGACACACATTTCAAATGCCATCTCATTTATTAAGCTCTAAACAATTTAAGTTGTAACCACTGTTCAGCCACCTGCACTAGCAAGTTGCATTCCAGCTAAGGGGGAATATAAAGATTCACATGGAATACTTGGGGATTGTCTATACCAACATTTCTCTCATGATATGATTAAAAGAAAGGCAAATCTGGGCAAGCTCATTTCTGATTATATGAAAGAACACACCACTGCTGTGTTGTGAAACATGCCCCTTTTCATCCCATGACTACCAACCATACTTACCCATCCTATGCAGCAAGTTAATCTTACAGAAAATAAGTAATTATTCATACAGACTATAAATTGTACTTCCTGATGGCATCTAGCATACCAGCACACATTGGATCCTACACTGGATTTCAGTGAAGGCTTTGACACTGTTTCCCACAACATTCTAATGGAAAAACCAGCTGCCCGTGGCTTGGACAGGAGAACACTTTGCTCTTAAACATTGGCTGGATGCTCAGACCCAAAGAGTGGTGGTGAATGGAGTTAAATCCAGTTGGTGACTGGTCACATGTCAGGGCTCAGTGTTGGAGCCATGTCTGTTTAATATCTTTATTGATGTTTTGGATGAGGGGATCAAGTGCATCTGCAGACCACACCAAGTTGCATTAGTGTGTTGATCTGCTTGAGAGCAGAAAGGTCTAGGCAGGACTGATGGGTTGAGTCAAATTGTAGTAGCATCAAAAAGGCCAACCACCAGGTCCTACACTTGTGTCACAGTAACCCTGTGCAATGCTACAGGCTTTAGGGAGAGTGGCTGGAAAGCTGCTTGACAGCAAACACTTGGGAGTATTGATTGATCATTAGCTAAATATGAGCCAGCATGTACCAGAAGGTCAAGAAGGCCAACGGCATCATCGTTTTTATCAGAAATAGTGTAGTTAGCAGGACTAGGGAAGTGATTGCCCTGCACTTGACACTGGTAAGGACACATCTTGACTACTGGGTTCAGTTTTGGGCCCCTCAAGTCAAGAGGATATTGAGGTGCTGAGCTATTCCAAAGAAGGGCAACAAGTTTGGTGAAGGGTCTGGAGAATAAGCCTCGCAAGAAATGTCCAAAGGAGCTGCGGCTATGTAGTTTGAAGAAAAGGAAGCTGATGGGAGACCTTATTGTTGTGTACAACTACCTGAAAGAAGGTTGTAGAGGTGGGCAGTGGTGTGTTCTCTCAAGTAACAAATGATAGGGCAAAAGGAAATGGTCTCAAGTTGCACCAGGGAAAGTTTAGTTTAGACTGGAAAATCTTTTTTATTGAAAGGGTCATCAGGTGTTGGAACAGGTTGCCCAGGGAAGTAGTTCATTTGGCTTCTCTGGCCATGTTTAAAAGTAGCTTAAAGATATGGTTTGTTGATGGACTTGATAGACCTAGGTTAATGATTGGAATAGATCTCAAAGGACTTTTCCAACTGAACCAGTTCTATGATTCTGTGTTTCTATGGATGATCATATATTAAATAGTTAGGTTATATCAACCTGTCAGAAATATATTACTTAGTTCCTTAAGCTTTTACATTCTTAAGTGATTCTAGCTTCACACCATGTCTTTGCTGGTTTTTGATTTGCATGGTTTGGCAGTAACTATAAACATAGGTCTGCCAGTCTGTAGAACTCTTTCTTCTTATTATTTCAGTGTGTGTGCTGTACTTCACTGTCTAAACTAAACTATTTGAGTGCAAATACATACGACAGGAAAGTGCAGAATTAAAATGGAAACTGAATAATCTGTTTCCACCAGGATTTTGCCTGCAAGGAGCTGTCTCTCCTTTGCTTCAAAGTAAGTCAGAAACTATCTTGTGATGAACTCTGAGGGAGATCAAAGAGAAAGTTATTAAATCTGTGAACTGTTGTTGATCAGTAATGCTCACTTTTTAGTCAAATTTGCCTATTCTGTAAGAATTGGATGAGCTTATGTTGCCCAAGGAGGAGCACAGAGGAGCCACAGCTTGCATTACACAGTGCTGAGTAATGAACAGGTAATGCAGAGCGGACATGTGCACTGAACCACAGAATCTTCTGGATCTGGACAAATGAGATGTCGTTAAAGTCTATGATCCCATGGGTTGACAACCCATCGCCACAGATCCTGTGCTGACACTTGGGGCTTCAAACACTTTCACAACCACAGCTCCTAGGCATCAAGGTGGATGCTTAACCCCTTCTACCTCACTGCAGATAAACAGAATTTCACTTCTTTATAACTCATTCTTTTTTGGCTGCCTTTGCCGGTTTTTCTACTTATTCCCTTCTCAGTCCAACTGCTGTCATAGCAACATACAACCTTGCTCATTCCCAGCTGAAATGGCTAAAGGGTAGATTTTTCTGAAGTCAGAAAGGACTTGCTCACTAGGTCAGCTGGTGGGAGGCTGTGGTCTAAGAAAAGAAGTGAACAGATGTATTATGTATCCAAGAATGCCTGTGTTGAAATTATAGCTTCCTTTTATTCTTCTGCGCTGTGGTTAAGAACCCCTAAGTACTGCAATTACAGGTGTAGCATATCGTTTGTGAGGTCCTTAGGCTTTTCATTTTACCTGTCCTCTTCAAGAAGCAAGTTTCCTCATACTAAATGCAAAACACAGTTTCCTTCCTCTCAGATAATACATTCCTATGAGTGTATAAATCTGCATGGATCTGCCTGTAATACAAAATACAGCAGTAAAAGAAAGTTGCTTAGGTAGTAAAGTGAATGAAGTATTAGAAAATAGCAAATATATGAGCATCTATCCTTAATCCTGTTTATGATGTTCCTCTAGGTTACTGAGCAAAATCAGGTTTTTATGGCATCTTTTAACAGATAGATTGAACTCAAGGCTCTGTGGAGATCCTCTGATCCACAGAATTTGGACTTCATACTCTTAGCAGTGTTCTTTTGGGAATGCCTTTTTATAGTCTTTGGTAAGTAAAAGGTATAATTCAACACTGGTATATGGCAGAAAATCCTAGTCAGCCAGCAGCACAGGACAGATTATCAGTGTCATATCTACCTAGAACATAGATATAACATTGTCTGTCCCTCAGCAATGGGGATCCCTTCCCAGAAAGTTGTCCAAGGAAGAGGTGGTCATCTTGACGATATAGGATGATTGTAAGACACATAGAATAGAAACTTTGGGTTGCTGTCTACCATTAACGACAACCAGCCTTTCCCCTTCAGTGTTCCCAGAAAAGCACCGTTACTTTCAGTTCTCCTGATGCTTTTTTTGTTAATTTCTTACATGAGTTTCTCTGGAGTGTTCCAAGATTGCAGCAATAGTTAATCTTGTCTGGAAAAGACAAGAACATGGCAAAACTCAGCACTGATCTCTTAGTCTAATTATGAGGAATTTCACCATCAAAAGGAAATGTGCTACTGTCATCTGTGGAGATACCACACACTGAAGTATAAAGCATTGCAATGGAGATGTAAATTCTCAAGGCAAAGGCATAAAGAATGCTTTAGATGATTTGAAGATCATCATTCCTTAATGATTAATGAAAACTTTCAGTCTCCTGCCATCTTGAGCTAGCACAATATACACACTCTTCCAGAGGCTGACCAAAGTGTGTGATTAAGACAAAGCTATGGTTAAGACAATTACAATTTCCCAATAAAAACTGATCTAGTTTTTCTCAAGGATGGTTAAAAGTTATGAACATGCCTAGAAAAATAATGGTGTGGATCAGTGTCTGTACAGATGGCCAGCTGGGAGGAATAACTAATGGTCTAGCATTAAAGTTGTCCGATATGATCTGAGTCCTATGATGGCAGAAAAACTGTGTAGCCCTGCAGCCTGTTCACTGTCTCCTGTTCATAGTGTTTACCTGGTTCTCCCTCATACCCTGGACATGTGAAACATGCTATGTCCAGAAAGGCTGTGACATTTTCCTTTGTCCTTGAAGTCCACTTGTATTTTGTTAATTCACTATCTCAATTCCTTCCATGGATTTCTGTAATTCCTTCTTCTATGTTTCAGCGCTGCTTTTCCCCATGGCTCATTCTTGTTTCCATACTACTGTAGAACTGAGACTGTATTATCTGGGGTTTGTGATTTCATATTGAGCTTGCCAACTACTAATTGCTGTGAAATTTTCTCATGTGCCTTCCTCTTTATAGTATTAAAGCTTTCCTTCCTAGTATGACTTAAGAAGCAGCTCTTTCCAACCCAGCATAGGTATTGAGTGAATGAGGAAACGTCTAGAAGGCTTTGCTATTCCTGGCAAAAACTATTGATGATGTTTTAACTCTTTCACCCAATTCTGGAGAGTACCAGCATAGTCTTGGTAATGCAGTAGCCCAGCAAGACACATAAAGTACTTGTAAATTCTTGCAAATTAATGGAGAAATTGGAATTTACGAACTGTAAAAAATACAATTGAAACACCAGTTCTGCAAGGAGTGTTCTTAAAATGCATTTCTTAGACTGTGAAAGCAGAGGGAGGAAAAGCATAGCCAATGCCTGACCCAGGAATTCAGTAGTTGGGGGTTAGCTTTTCATTCCGCCACAGACTTCCAGTGAACCATTGTGTAAGAGGTTTATTTTCCATGTTTTATCTTCTCAGTGTAAGACAGGGATAATATTTCTTTTTGCTGATGCTGTACTTCTCTTGTGCATGCTGAATATGAATTACTTGGGGAAAAGGTTGTTGGGTTGTGATTGATACCACTGAATATCACATATCTACAACGCTGATTTTTATAGCAAAGGTAAGGTTAGTCCATGGGAACGCAGGGAACTTGGGGAAATTACTGGTTCATTTTTATAGAAACCTCATTTAGCAATGGGGAGCCATCCAAGAAATACATATGGGCAATATAAACTGACCACTTTAAATATCTGCTTTTATTCGGGGCTAAGTCACTGTCCCAAAACACACATTTGTGTAAAAACCAATGCAATATGTAAGTATCTTGACTTAATTCCTGTTCTGAATAGACTTAATGTATTGGAAGTCTACTTCAGGCAGCACAGTTTCCTCAAGAGAAGGATTTATGAAAATATCTTGACACAAAACTTTTGATTTTTTGTTCTTTTATTTTTGAACTGCACAAGAAAATGACTTATTATGCCTCTTAAAGTGCTTTGTCTGCTTGTGGTTAATTAGCAGGTGTAATTTCCCTCAAGTAGTGTGAATTATTCTAATGCAGGGACAGATCTTGAAAATAATGAAGTTATTCAACTTGTTTACGTTCAGTGACAGACAAACTGACTCTGCCTAATTACGATTCTACCTGAGAGTTAACGTTTGCTGGATTTATGTTCTGCTTTGGAGAAAATGCGGAGAATACCTTTTTTTAAAGTAAAAGAAAAAAGTTCCAAAATTGAGAAGCGGAGAAAGATTATGAGGATGACTCAGGCAGAGGAGGAAAATAACAATTACATGAATAAAGCCCTCCTAATGAAATTGTACTAATCACACAACCGTTTGCCATCTCCCAAGTGCAATTTTTCCAAATGAATACAATTTTTATCTTCTAAATGTATTAGTAATTATCTTTTTGAATGCTGCACGATATGAACACATTTATCTGTACTATCGCTCTGCATTTCTTCTAGCGCACCATCGTCTAAAAAAGAAGAGTGCAGGAGAAACATCCTTGTTTATACCGCAAGGTGGTAATTCAGAAACTTCGCACTCTGCTTCCTCAAATTCAGAAACTCTCAAGCCTTTTTATTTAGCTCTCATGCCATAGATGTTCTTGTTTAATAACGCAATTGATTCAATCACTGTTTCTCATATTCCACTTCCCCAGTCTGTGTATTCCTGAACTGACGGTCACAATCCTACTACCTTCTTCCCTCTACGCTTTGACTTCTGTCTTTACCGTTTTGTGTGATCCTTTCTCAGTTCATGAAATGGTCCCCTGCAACAAATAAAAAGCTGTTTATCTCCCTGCATATTTTGTCCAGATTATTGATTTGTTGCATCCATGAAGCAATATTGATATTCACCCCAAAGGTGAAAAGGCTTTAACACGTACGCTGCAGTAACCTCTATCACTCTAAAAGGCGCTCTGGTTTTTAGCTATGCCATCAGGAACGAGATGTGCATTGGCGAACAGTCAGGTATGGGTGATTTTTCTTCGCAGGTTTAAGATGGCCTTTTTTGCCTCTTTTCTTTAATATGGGATAAGTGTTGCTTAGAGAGCGTTCTGTGTTAGGATGCTTTCACCTCTGTACACTCTCTGATAGTAACAGATGGAGAGCTCCCCATGAAGCTTTTACCCTTCCTCTAATGTGTCCATCGAAGATACCGCTCCTATGATTGAGATCACAAGTTAATGGCTGTTGATTGCTGCATCCTTAGGGTACATTAACCCTTCCAGGAATTCTAAACTCTCCTTTTTCTGTGGGAATTAAGTTTTACACCAGCGCACAGAACATGATTGCCTTGTGTCAGAAGAGGTCTCTGTCCAAACAGACAAGGTCCTGAGCCACTGTTATATATTGCGGGCCACATAGCAAGCTAGCCTTAGAGGGTAAGAGACAACAAAAGAACAGAAGCTGGAATTAATCTTGGTTGACTTTGGACACATACATGAGAACAAATTGCCCAAAGTTCATTTATAGTCAGTAGACAGAAATAAGCAGAGAGTAGGAGGCTGTTTAGCATTAGTTTACCCACTTTTACGTTAGAATAAACAAACACGGAAAAGCCCGCTCCTTTCTGTCAACAGCAAAAGCGTTCTAGATAATTACTTGTTCAGACATATTTTGTTTTCATGGATGGTTAAGTCAATCTTACACATGTCTTTTCACTAGTCTTCATGCCAATGCTTTAATGGAAAATCTTTGTTTACGGCAAAGGTTTTCTTAAACCTTTTACATGCTTTTTTTTTTTCCTTAAAAATGCACTTTTCTATCCCTACTCCCTAATTATGGGGTTTCTTTAAGCTTAATAGGGGTAAGCCCTTCAATGATCTTTCCAGCAAGTCTTGTACTGAACTTAGAGCAGCCACACTGATCAAGCCAGTATCTTACTGAATCTGCACAGACCATTTCCTTCTCCATCTCCTGCTCCCTTTCTAGCAAGCAGACATACAAGTCATGCTGACCACACAGATGGAAAACCCTTTCTGTAGAATCTTTCGGAGTATTTTTAAACAAGCAAATCTTTGTTTTAAAAATATCGGCAGAATTAGAAATAGTTTTCTATGTAAGAAAGAAAGAGAAAAACCCAAACACATTTGGAAACTGCTTCTTAATAAAATAAACACAAATTAATTTCACAAGAGGCCCTTTCTGTGTAAAGCTGCCTCTTTCGCTCTGGTGCTGGTGATAAGTATTCTTTTAACATGGAAATTACCACTGTGGAATTGCCAGTATGTGATCTCAGATCACTCTTTTGGCTTTGAAATTCAAAACTAATAGAAATCCTGCCAAGTTATTCAATGTTAGAATCCAAGAAAACTTAGCCCCACGTTAAGCTATTGCTAAGCATGAGCTATCCCTTAACACCTGAATGGGTGGATTCCACAAAGAAAAGAAAGGAGAGGTGTTTTTGCAATTTTGCTCAGTTTGCTGCCCAGCTGCAGCAATTTTGTCCTATAAGCAGTCAAAAAAGAATAAAGTGAAGAAAGCAGCTGTATGGGATTATAGGCACATTTGCAAGATGCTCCATGTGTGGGTTTATTCCCCCCCTTTAAATGCAGTGTGAGTGCAGTGTGACTAATTATACCAGAGAGGAAAGCAGAAGCTCTCTAGTTAAAGTATTTGGGTAATCATGTTTACTGCAGGGAAAGTAGTCTGCATTAAATAAGTCAAAACATGGTGTGTAAAATGCGGAATGACTTTGTAGGCACTGCAAGAGAGAGGAAGATGTAGAAATGATATGTCTCATTTGTCCAACTAGAAGCACTACCAAAAAAGATAAACCATCTGCTTCAACTAACTCAGCTCCACTTGAAAAATGCTAATTGTACAAGAGGAGGAGGTTTAAACTTATTTTGAAAAAAACCCCAAACTTTGTCAGATAGCGTGTTGCTAAGTGGCTTGACAAAAATTATACTACCCACAACACGGTGATGTGGTGGAAAGGGTTGGTTCTGCCCTTTCCGTGTCTCAATTTCTGTTTGATGCTTTAGGTAGGTGCCATCTGCCCCAACACACCAAGCAGCAAATGCTTAGTCAGAGACACGGATTCCTTCAGTTACTCATTGTCCTTCAAATCCATCTTAAAACTGTCCTTTGCCACAAAGTCCAACAGAGATTGGCAGCCAATGTGCCAAGACCACAGACTCCCCTGGTGACCTAATGTGATTTCTTTGCGCTCTGCCTCTATCTGCTTGTCTGTATCCACCTGGTATTTTTCCTTGAACAGTTAGATTGCTAGCTGCTCAAAAATGTTTTCCACCAGCTGTTAATAACGCAGCAAAGACAAAAGGGTGACAAACAAAACTGGTTCGGAGCAAAGTTGGAAGCATTTATACAGCGTGCGCCTGAAAAACACTCGGTTGCAGGATTAAATATAGGTCTATTGATTTAATCCTGCAACCAGCAGTCCTGAAGGAACAATGAAAACAACTTCTGGCCTTGTTTTTGTTGCATCTCTGTATAGCAGAGAAATTATAAGATAAAAGGCTGCGACAAACAAAGTGACGTGGATAAGCAAGAGCTAGTTAGCCTGAATAAAATGTTGCAGTAAATAACGAAAACATTTGAGGATACAGTGGAAAGGAAAATAATTTATAGGTATAAAATATTTATTATTTTCTGTCAACATGTTTTTATGGAAGATGATACATGAAGAAAAACAGGGATTCTAATATTTGGGCAAGATGATGGCATGGCTGCTAAAGACAATGGCATGAATGCAATGGAGTTGCCTTTAGAGGATTCTGATTAATTCTTTTTTTATTTAAAAATGAAACAATATTAAAAAAACTCCCCACAAACAAACAAAAAACCTAACAAACCACAAGATTAGTCTGCCATGTGTATTTGGAAGCAGTATATTAAGAGCTACTGAAATCATTACGTGAAAGTGATGCCATAAGTTAGATTTATTTTACCTTGGAAAACAAAAGAAAACTGATGGACCAACACTGCCTCATTTTCTGGATGTCGTATTATCTACGTTACTGTAATTAACTGTAGGAGGTTTTAGACAAGCATGAACACTGTCCTCTTAACTCTGCAGAAAATTCATTTAAATGTTCAGTCTCTGTTATTTTTCAGAAGGAAAAAGAGATGACCTGGCTGCTATGAAGAAAGACGTTGCTGGTTTGATGAAGTTCCAGAAAACCTTAATGTCATTATTCCTTACACTTTAGGTATTCTGTACATTTGAGGATGCTTTTCTCTTTTCTAAAAAAAATAACAAGGACACATAGCTTGAAGTTCACAGTAAAGAATTTCCTGATTGAAATCACTTATCAGTCATTAGGGATAAAACAAATCATAATGCAAACAAAATACCAAATGAAAAATCAACCACATGTCTGTATCTAAAAATCAAAATTACATGGAAGTTGTTTGAGTACTCTTATGTTCTAGAGGGATGCACAGGTGAAATGCTGCAGCCTGCCTAAAGCAGAACAACAGACATAACACAAAATGGAGCTTTATGCGGCAAAAGAATTGAATGAGTTGATGGTTATTTTCCACTAAAAATGCAGGTTTATGTGCTAAAAGATTTGTGTGTCCTGCAGCCCCAGATACACACTTCCAAGCAATGTAGGGATCTGGTCTAGCAGCTAGATAATAGGATAAAGGTTGGACTCGATGACCCTGGAGGTCCTTTCCAGCCATGATGATTCTGTGCTTCTGTGATTCTTTGCTTCTCTGTTAGCAAAGTACTGCAAACTATCCTTTTCTGGAAAAAATGCTTAAACGTCTCTCAGCAGTAAGGATTAGCATGTCAAAACTGGAATAAGAAAGATTTCAGAATGAAACAAAATCATTTCATATTAGTGAAATAAGAAAAAAAGAATCAGGAAAGTTATTGTTTTCCTGTATTAGCTTAATAGATAATTTTTTACTATAACCAGCCATGCTTTGAAGATTATTTTGATATGTTTATAAGCTTTTTCTTTATTTTCAGTAATTCCTTTAGTCTCTCTGCTTCCCACTCTACAAATATATCACACAGATTTTAGTTTAGCTATGTCTTAAAAATTGAAAACCTTTCTCAAATGGTTTTCGCAGGCTGAAGAACACAACTTTGACCAGTCGTAGAAGGGACAATAAAGAACCTGTGTGCCATCTTTAGGGGAAAAAGTCAGTGACAAATTTTCAGCCCCAGACGTTTTATATCTGGCTTGCATTTCCAAGCACATCTTCCTGTTTCAAAAGCAACCTTTTACCCATAATACTACGTTATTTTCTTTTTTCTCTTACTAAAGAAAGCTTAGGTTCCAAAAGCATAAGTGTTAAAATACAATATTAGCATGCTAACTGTATGCTAAAACTCATAGTATTGTATCAGTACTGTATACTGATACCTCCCATGGCTTATTTGGACAAGGGTCTCTTGCAAAATGATGAGAAAAAATATTAGCATTTATCTCCAAGCCTCAGCAAAAACAGTTGGGCTTCAGCCCTGCAGCACATTCACAGCAAGAAACATAAAGTTTCATGTGTTTATAGGTTGGGATATATTCTCAATGAATCCTCTTGTTAAACTTCCCTCATAACTTTTTCTGACTTTACTCACTGTTGTGTGACTATAAAGAAAAGAGGCCAGTTGAAGATGGAGAGGGGCAATAAAAGGGTTCTTTGAAATCCATACTGGAAATGCTATGATGGGCTTCTGTACCCCACATTGTGACCAGATTGTTATCATGGTCTACTACTGCATTAGGAAAAATGCACAGCTGGGAAAAAACCTCTCTGATGACATCTGGCACATAGATTTCCATGGAAAGTCAAGACAAAGAGCAGTGCCCAGATTTTTAACAATACTGTGTCCGAATGAGGAATCAGGAACACGCATACGTAAAAGGATTAACTCTCTTGCAATCTAGGTCTCAGCTAAGAACATGAGTGTTCTTAGGCATTCAACCAGCAACACAATGCAAAATGACCTGGAACTTCCACAGAGCAAGAGTATACTCGGCTTCATGTCGAAAACACACTGTGCAGAAAAATTGTGTAGTTCTGCCGCGTACAAAAATGAAATCAGAGTCTCAATAGGAATTGTGACTTGGTTCCAACAAAGAACTGGTGGGAAGATTAAGGTATTATTGAACAGCAGATCTGCCTAAACAATACGGCAAGGACAATATTCCTTCGCTATCTGCTGTGCCATTAAAACACATCGCTTTTTTTTGCTTTTCTTTTCCTATTTTCTGCTCTCTTCAGATTATATTACAGAGTCTGTTTAACATGTTGATTGCTGCACTGGCAGAACATAAGTAGGAGCTTGTTTGAGCAGGTGAAAACAATCTGGTTGTTAACATCAAGACAAGACAAAAACTGACAAGAAGTTTAACCAGGATGTTTTGTCTTAAAACCTACGGTATCTCCATGGTGATGATCAGACTCTTCCTGAAGATTTACTTTCTCATCTAGCTGGCAATCAAGAATTTATTCTTACTGTAAGTTATTTTATTAATAATGGGGTTTGACCTGCTGAAGACAATTGAGATTTGGGTTTCATGTGGAAGAAACCTAAATGAGAGAAAGTGCTCATTAGCACTCAGCAAAGCTCCACTCAGAAGTTTTAGATTAAGATTAATCCTATAACAGATTCAAGGCAGACATTTGAGCCCATACATTATATGTGATAAGTCTTGTAATCAATTTGCTGTGTCCTTCCTTCTACCTCATTTCCAATGTAGTTTGTGCATTGTATTATTTATGAAAACTACCTCCTAAAACTGTCCTAACTTTAATAGGCTTAATTGTGAGTCTTCCCGTGAAGTCAGGATCGAAGCTCCATCATGTGGGTAATCTTCAGAAGCTTCAAGTGAGAGTTGTATTAGAAAAGAGAGACAATTGTATAAATAGCTTTGCATTATGAATACAGATATTCAGCTTGGACTGTATGTGGCTATATTGCTAGTAGATTATTTTTGCAACACTGGAAAGATAAAAAAGTATGACTAATTTTGTCCAGATAGTATAACTTCATATACTCTTAGACCGAAGAGGATTGCAGCTGCTAAAGTTAACTTCTCAACACATAGGATGGACAGGAAACACTCAGAGTACAGAGCTGTCTGATAAGTATTTTCCCCTTCTGGTTTCCATAATTTCTTATCCTTGTTCCCTCAGTCTCCATGTTTGAAACCTTTTGCCCATTTTTTATGAGGGAACAAGCTATTTCAATATTTTCACACTTAATAGTGTCAAGCAGGTAAAAATACAAAGTGAATAAGGTTCCACTCACCCGCTCTACATCTCAGGTCCCTGTTACAATCACTAAACAGAAATAAGCATCCTCAAGCTACGTTAGAGAAGAGATCCACTGAAAGTGTTTGTGTTCATTAATTAAAACAGATGCCAGTAATGACCAACTTTTATTTAGATGTACAGATGCTTAGACCTCTAAAGGAAGGTGAGATTAATCTCACTGACAGTGGACACCCTTAAAGAGCTACTTTTCAACTACTTTCCTAGCCTTGCAGGTCTTTGGAGTAGTGATAACATCCAATTGCTCAGGGAAAATGCCACTGGTTGACCTCAAGGCTATCTTTCTCTATTCCCAGTTTCTATCTTTGGCTATGGCCATGGCAGACACCTAGCTTGTTCATCTTGGTGTCAGATCTGCTTCTAGAAGGGGAGGGACCGAAACGGGAATAATTACTCCTGGAAAACAAATGTGTGGTCATGCAGCTATGGATCAGAGCTGTGATTTCCTAGAGATCTTCCACAGAGCGAACTGAAAGGGAAGCCAAGCCATCCTATGACACTATTTTGACTGCTCTGAGTCAGCAGCTACTTGAAAACTTTAGATCTACTGCAGAATTTTCTTCTATGTGGAAAAACTTCATTAACCGAAAATGCACTGGCTTCGATTGTGTAGGTGTGCTCTTGTACTCTTCCCTAGGCATTTACTGCTGGAGGAGACAGGATATTGGGTGAGGCAGCCTGACCCAGCAGAGTCAGTCTGATGTGCTTACCATTAATCACAGCAAATCTGCTAGAGGTTTAATGAAAATTGCTAGAAGCAGAGATAGGGCTCAAATTGTAGGGCTTAAGATTCCCTGGCTTTCTGTAGACCTGAAGGGAGTAAATGCTGATGCACACGGAGCTGCCAGTCGCTTCTAGCTCTCCTCTGTCGACTTGCACTAATGCCTCCAACTCCAGCCAGTTTTGATTATCATCTACTGCTCCTGTCAATTGCTGCTTCCACCACAATTTTCCCATCCAAGGTTCAGCACTAGGATGTTAATGCTCCCTGACCCAAACTGCTTACTTCACTCAACCACTCTTCTCTTAGTTGTAGCTCCAGCTCCCAGTCCAGATACAATGATGATATCCTTACTTTTTTTACCAGAAGGACATTGTTTAGCATTGGCCTTGAAAGAGCTAGGTTAATGGTTGGAGTTAATGGTTCTGCTCATCACTCCTCTTACCCTAATCCTGTCTTCCAATACTCTTAACTCTAACTTACACGAATTTGACTGATGCTCCTAAATCACTATTTTTTTTTTCATGGTAAAATTATTAGTTTTTATTTAGCAAGTTCTAAAATTTAATCAGATACTTTAATTAGAACTTTTCAAAATGGTCAATATTAAGGAGGCCCTCAATATGAAAAATGTCATCCCACGTAATTCAATTTTTGAAAACATATAAACAACCCAAGCCTGGGTCAGATAGTGGTAAATATCTGGCTTTCTTAACTGGTAATATTACCAGCAACCACTATAATTTCATGAGACAGGATTTGAAGCTGAGGTTTTCCCTAAAAACAATGTGATGAATAATCAGGTCTGAGAAGAGGAATTGTTTCCTTGATGGAACTGATCCACTCACGGTAATTTATGCTTTATCCTTCATTTCATCCAGTGCTATCAGCCTTCCATCAGTCTTATCCAGCACAGCTTGAAAAATCCTGTTTCAAGTGAATCCCATTCAGACCCAAATGTTGAGGCCAGGTGTTCAATTTAAGAGCAGTAGCTTTAGAGTTTCTGACTTTTCCTTTCAGAAAGCCCCACAGAAAACGGCCCCGTTATTATTGTTGTTGTTATTACTATTCAAAAATTAATTCTGAGAAATACTTCAAATAACAGAGGAAAGCAAAAATGCTAATCCTCTTACGTAACGCAAATCCCAGATGGTCTTGTGCAGAGGGGAGGAAGATGCCATAATAGCAGTCACCGTTATCAATTGTGCTTGGTGACAGATGTTAAAACGATGCAAGAGCTTGTGCTCACTCAGAGAACTTCAGTACATTTTATATATATATATATATCCAACAGAATAAAATCATTTTTAAAAAAGTAATGTGCAGTCAAGCCCTAATCTTTACTGAGAGGGTTCAGCTCACTTTGATTAATACCTAGAGTAACTTCATTTGTAGTACTCCTCCTCAGCTAGAGAAAACGGCAACGGTAGCAGTATTGTCCTCTAGCTCTCATTTCCTTAGCTCTTCACCACTCCATAAAATAATCCAACAGTGGCACTGATTACTAGCAATACCTACTCTAGTCCCATCACCTGATGCATCACAGGATACTTCAACATTAACACATAAACAATTTCCTTCTACAGCCATACATTGAGATTAATTGCAGATTTGTGTGACATAAAAAGTTGACAGGTTTCCATTTCCCAAAGGGTTTTGTCAGAGGGCTAACCTCATGGTTAAGGATGACAGGGTTGCAGTGGAAGGTGCAGGAGCTGCCCATCTGCCAGGAAGCACTGCAATATTAATAAAACATCCCAGGAGCCTTCACAAAAATGCTCACTTAGCAAACCCACAGTTCCTAGAAGGAACAGAAACATTTATATGATGCTTATTATGTATATGATGTCTTATTCTGCTATTTCACTTGTCTTTGTTCAGAGCATGTGAGGAACTGGGCTGGCTGAGATCTTGTCAGCTCTCAAAGCCACATCACCAAAAGTCACCAGGAGCCAGGCACCAAAGAGATCCTGTTGTATATGATGCTACAAACAAATCTGGGGACAACCTGAGATCAACACAAGTAGCCTTCTTGTCTACCTCTTTTGGACCATCTCCAGTTCCCATAACTCTGAAGCTGCTGTTTCCTGTCCTTTTCCCGAGGAGTCATCTGAATGAAAAATGTTTCCCCCATTGTTGTAAAACAGGGCTGTTGCAGGTGTTGGGGTCTCCCAGGGAGCCAGAGAGGAGCTGTTGCCCCACAAAGCAGTGGGTCGTTTTGGCTCAGCAGCTGTCCTAGGAAAACTAGGAAACATTTCACAGATGTTCTGCAAATGCACCATAAGAAATACCTGTTTGGTGTGTTACTCTTGACCCACTCATGTCCCTTAACGCAGAGGTAAATGTGGATATTCTAAACCATGTATTAGGGACAAAAAAGTCCCTTATCCTCAGTAGAGACTGAACCTTCTTATCCTTTCCCTTTCCTACAGCAACCCTCCAGTCATGCTATCAGTCTGCATCTGCACGTGTGCAGGGATTAACGTATTACAATGTGTCTCCGAGAACCATATACGTTCTTGGAGAAAACAGCCAAGAAAGCAGTCTTATCAGGGCATGATATTTGGCTTGTAGAAATCAGCCTTTCCTAGATTTAAACAACAGCCTCTCCCCTTCCCATTCCTTTGCCTGCCTTTTCCGATAACCATGAAAGAAATACTCCCAAGCAACAAGGCAGGAGCAGAATTTAGGCATAGTACAACTGAGCTCTTCACTACTTCAAGCTACAGTACTTTAAGCTATGCAGACTACAGTCCCTTTGTTGCTCTTGTATCCTACTCTGCTACATTTTTTCTGGTTTCTGCAAATTAACACTGGCAGAGCAACTCACAAGATTGGGAAAGGGTTCCTTCAAAGGCTCAGTGGGATCACGACAGTGGGCTACTTTTTCTAACCCATTGTCAGCCCACTGGGATGCTATTTCAGCCAGCAGAATGACTTTAAGAAACAAGGTCATACTCAGAAAGGGAATGGTGAGGTCCTTCCTATTTCTGACAAGCTCAGAAAAGGCTCTTTTCTTGCCTTTATTTCATATTCCCTTGCAGAGCAGTCATTCATTCAAACCACTACTTTAAATGCTCCTCAAAGAGTTAACTTATTGTAAAAGACCATGAAAGAAAAAGCCTGTTTACACTCAAATTATAGAGAAGTCTCTTGTCTCTATCAAGTCTCAAGTGTATTTGCACTTAAAAGCTTCTCCCTCCCTACCCCCCAACTAGAAACAATGGTGCAGGTGCATTGCCCTTCAGTGCACAATGTATTTATCCTGGGAGGCAGGAAGTTGGTTTCACACCTGTTTCTTCTTTTTATTTGTTCCTGGCCTGGCTAATTTGCCGAATGTCATGATTGGTACAGCTGAGGCTGTCAGAAAGAATTACCACTTCGCAACAAGACGGCCTAATTCTGGCAGTTCGGATTTTACAACGATTTGCTTTTTGTTCTTTCTTTCGGTAGCAGTCTGCTTTCTGCATCGCATATGAACCGAATCCGACCAGTAGCAACAGAAAGTGTAAGAATAACATAGGCTGCTTTATTAGGTGACTTCCCTTTTGATGTTGTGCTATAAAGGTTCTAAACACAACCAGGTTAAATCCCTGATATGGTAAAAACTGGTCTTGCTTTAGGACTTACTATTATTTTGCAGGAATTAATGTCCTGGATTTTGCAAACGTTTTTTGTTCAGAATTCAAGGACTACTGAAAATTGAGACATACTCTGCTTTCATACATTTAGTACCTTTATATTTATTTAGGCTTTAACTTTATAACCAGTCCTCAATCTTTTAACCTAAATCGAACTGGGCACTTTCAGGAGCAGCATTAGACAACCACTTAGACTCTGCTGCTGACAGCTAGGAAGTTTTCTCTAGGAGTAAGTCAGCTCAACCTGAGAAAGAACAATTAATGCCCTTAATTTTGCTTTTGTTTTTAAACATGTAAAGAGAGATACAACTCTTTTAACATAATCCCCTACTTCAAATTTCTTTCTTACCAGACATAAAGAAAGATCAGTCTATTGAGAATTCTTATCGTCTACGGAGTTTTCTTCCAAGGACTATCCCGACAATGACATGCCTTGCCATAGCGCTCTGTTCACCTCTCTACTGCAAGCCTTTAGGAAAACTCTGCTGTGTCACAGCATGTCCATGTGTCACAAAGCCTGGGCTACCTGCAGGCATAGAACCCACCACCCCACCGCCCTTCCAGAATTCTCCATCCTGGACTCATTCACACACAGCGTACCACCTTCACCAATACGCAGTTTGGGATCAGAGCATTCATACTAAACAAGTGGTAGCAAAAAGTGAATAGCTACAGCACTGGAGGATGGGGATGGAGAGAGAGAGAGAGGGAGCAGGACTCAGTCAATGCAGGATGACCAAGAAGCAGCCTTTTCTTATAAGACACAATCGCATGACCAGAATGATTGTGAAACACTTGTCTCCTCTGTAGTACAGAAGCATGGTATAAACACTGTAGGCCATCAACACCAGGATCAAGCCATCTTTAATTTGTATGGTACGTGTATCGTGAGTGCTCACGCAACTCAATTCCCTTAGACAGAGGGCTGCTGATTTGAAGCTGCAAAATGCCTCCCAGCCAGCCATTTCTCAGTAAATGGTAACAGCACTAGAGCAGCAGTACAATATTTTCTGGAACCTATCTTACCAGGGTCATAAGTTTCACTAAAGTGGCTATATCAAACATTTATCAAGCTGAGGTGTTACTGTTCCAAGTTAGCAAATCTTTAATTGCTGTCAGCAGCTTCTGCAAGGCTGTTGTCCATCTGCTTCGTCCTTGACAAGATTTATGACAACTCGGGCATCATTGCCACATTCCATAATACCATATCAAGCCACTCCAAGACTATTAACAGAACACAATTCCCCCACAGCCTTCACTGAATCTATTTAGGTTTATAATAATCATGTGGTGATGCTTCTTCACTGTAGGCCAATTGAACACTAGCCATGCTCATGTTGCCAATCGATGTCACATCTCTGACATCTTCCTCTTTATGTGATTACAAAGGATGAACATAGAACCACCACAGAATCATAGAATGGTTTGGTTTTGAAGTGATCTCAAAGATCATCCGGTCCTAACACTCCTGCAATGGGCAGGAACTTTTTCCACTAGATCAGGTTGCTTAAAGCCCGGTCCATCGTGGCCGTAAATGCTTCCAAGGAAAGGGCAATCCACAGCTCCTCTGCATAGCCAGTTTCAGTGCCTTGCCACACTCACTGTGAAGAATTTCTTCCTTACAGTTAACCTAAATCACAGAGTCACAGAACCTGTTTTATTGGAAAAGATCTTTAAGATCATCAAGTCCTACCTTTGCCCTAGCACTGCCAGGTCACCACTAAATCATGGCCCTAAGTGCCAGATCATTCCACACATTGTTTAAATACATCCAGGGCTGGTGACTCCACCACTGCCCGGGGCAGCCCATGGCAATGCTCAACAATCTTTTCAGGGAAGAAATTCTTCATAACAATCACCCTAAACCTCCCCTGGTACAACTTGCAACCACAACTCTAGTCCTGTCACTGGCTACCAAGGAAAACTTAGTTGTAGAGAACAGTAAAGTCTCCTCTCAGTCTCCTTTTTTCTCCATTTCCCTCAACCACTCCTCCTACCCTCTTTCAGTTTAAAACCATTACTCTCATCCTATCTCTATATTCATCTTCTTTCCTATAGCCCCCCCGTAAGTGCTGGAAGACCACTGTAAGGTCTCCCTAGAGTCTTTTCCTCAACTCTCCCAGCCTATCCTCATAGCCAAGATGCTCCATCCCTCTGATCATTTTTGTGGCTCTCCTCTGGAGCTGCTTGAGCAGATACATGTCCTTCCTGTGTTTGGGGCCCCGGATCTGAATGCAGCACTCCGTTTGGGGTCTGATGACACCACAGCAGAGAGGCAGAATTACTAAGCCTTGATGTGATTTGCTTTCTGAGGTGGGAGCACACATTGCTGACTCTTACTAAGTTTTCATCCACCAGCACCACTAAGTTCATCTCCTCAGGGCTGCTCTCAATTCACACTACAACCAACCCTTATTTATGCTTTAGATTGCTATCACAGAATGTTAGGGGTTGGAAGTGACCTTGAAAGATCATCTAGTCCAATCCCCCTGCCACAGCAGGATCAGCTACATCAAATTGCACTAGACCATGTTCAGGCAGGTTTTAAACATCTCCAGAGAAGGAGACTCCACAACCTCCCTGGGCAACCTGTCTCAGTGCTCTGTCACTCTCATCGTGAAGAAGTTTCTTCTCATATTGATGTGTAACCTCCTATGTTTCAGCTTACACTCATTGACCCTTATCCTATCATTGGATAACACTGAGAAGAGCCTGGCTCCATCCTCCTGACACATATCTGTGACACATCCCACCCTTCACTTATTTATAAACATTAATGAGGTCACTCCTCAGTCTCCTCCAAGTCAAAGAGACTCAGCACCCTCAGCCTTTCCTCATAAGGGAGGTGGTCTCACCAGGGCAGAGTAGAGGGGGAGGAGAGCCTCTCTCCATCTACTAACCACCCCATTCTGATCCACCCCAGGATGCTGTTGGCCTTCTTGGCCACAAGGGCCCACTGCTGGCTCATGGTCATCCTGCTGTCCACCAGGACCCCCAAGTCCCTTTCTTCTACACTGCTCTCCAACAGGTCAGTCCCCAAGCTATACTGGTACCTGGGGTTGTTCTTGCCCAGATGCAAGACTCTGCATTTGCCCTTGCTATATTTCATTAAATTTCTCCCTGCCCAGCTCTCCATCTGTCCAGGTCCTTACTGAATGGCAGCAGAGTCTGCTGTGGTGTCAGCCACTCCACCCAGCTTTATGTCATCAGCAAACTTGCTGACAGTGCACCCTAACCCCTCATCCAAGTCATTAATGAATAGGTTGAATAGGACTGGTCCCAGCACCAACCCTTGGAGGACTCCACTAGATACAGGCCTCCAACTAGACTCTGTCCCATTGACCACTACTGTCAATGCTTCTGTCCTGCAGCCACTTCACCATTCACCTCATTACCCGATCACCCAGACCACACTGACTCATTTTGACTGCAAGGATGCTGTGGGAGAGCATGTCAAATGCTTTACTGAAGTCAAGAGAGACCACAATCACGGCTCTGCCATCATCCATCCACCTGGTTATGCCCTCATAAAAGGCTAGCAGGCTGGTCAAGCAGGACTTCCCCTTGGTGAAGCCATGCTGACTGTCCCTAAAGACCCTCTTATTTTTCCTGTGCCTAGAGACAAGCTGTTCCATCACCTTTCCTGGGATGGAGGTGAGGCTGATGCCTGGAGGTGAGGCTTCTTACTTACCTGGGCCCTGCTTCTTACTCTTTTTGAAGACTGGAGTGATGTTTGCTGTCCTTCAGTCCCTAAGCACCTCTCCTGAGCCCCACAACTTACCAAAGATGTGGGGTCTCCTTTAGCACTCTCAGTTGCTATTATTTACCCTTTCCTGGTCTCTCCACACAAAAGAGCAAAGAAATGGGACTCAGAGGACCAGTTCCCTCTCCTTCCACTCTCTCTCTTTGACTGTCAGAGAACACAATATATCATACACCAACCAAAGAAACGCACATGCCAACACTCATCACTTGACAATTATAGAGAAATGAGACAAACTACTTTCAAAACATCCTGTTACATTTTGCCTCTCTGGCCAGGTGTTCTCTGTTCACGGAGCTACAGTTCTCCCAGCTGAAGGGCATGAAAAACAGGGCCAGGACTGTGTGAAAAGCTTCCCTCTGCAAAGGGACAGTGAGTGGACTACTGGCATGTCTGATGGAGAGTGCACTCATTTTCCCTACCTGACACCATCAAGAGAACTGCAGATGTTATCAAGTTTCTTGCTACCATCCAAAGAAAAAATATCTTTGAAGTTGTCAGGGAAATATATTGTTTGCTTTTCATACACCTGAAATGCATTGAACCTACAGACTTCTGGGCAGAGAAATCTTAGATCAGCAGCCTGCAGAGAGATTACCCAGCTGCTCCCACCTCTTACTGAAGGACAAGCTTACAGACCAGTGCTTCCCACTGAAAGGAATTCAGGACAGGAACACTTCAGTCACAGTCCCTGAAGACCAGCTAGTCTGCTTTACTGGGATCCTATCTATCAGTATAGTCATAACTTATGTGGGTCATTTGGAACAGATTAAGTGCACACAGAAGACCTTTTAAGGTCACAAATGAGGACAGATTGCTCAAACAAAGATAGTGTCTGATAAACAATCTTGTGAGAAACATATAAAAGTAGAATTTCCAAATTATGAACTGCATTTTCAGGTACATTATAGAAATGTCTGGTCCATAATCTGAAATGATCAGAGTGGGAAAAAAAAGAAGGTCTAGGAATTCCATTAAAAAAATCCATTCTAGCATTTCCCAGAAAAGTAAACCAAGACAGGAGAACCTTACAAATTTTCAGTCCCACCTACTTGAATAATTTTCAGAAACTCTTTCACACCTCTGGTTCAGTGCCAGTAAGTGAGTACTTGTAGATGATGTTGAGGGTACTGTTGTAATACTTCTGCCCTATCTTCAGCAGGTTCAACCTACCACCTTGACTTGGACAGATAATAAAAGCATTGGAGAGTTAACTTCCTAGATGTCCACCACTGCAGAGATGCCTGTCACCAAAAGCAGGAGGTGTGAGACACTTGCAGAGATGTGAAAATCTGGCAAAGTTTTGTGCAAAGAGTCATTCACTATCAAATGTCATTTTTATGTCCAGTCTCCAAAGACTGGACATAACTGAATGAAGAGACCATCCTCAAGAGTCATAGATGCTGAGAATTAAAGCAACAAGAAAGATGGTGGTTTATGATCTAGATCTCAAGTTCTGGTTTACAAATGTCTGCCACTTGAGCACTCTAGCCACCTGGCTGTGTAGCAAAATAACTGGTTAATATGAAAGACCAGTACTGTTGCTGCAATCTGCTAAGGTCAATTTTGCACGTGTCCTGAAGCAAAAAAACCTGCAGAAATAAAAAACTATCTTAGGTAAGTTTTATTTCAGAATGAGATGTTAAAGAATAAACTGAGATTGTTCATTTTGTAAAGGCAATGGCTGAGAATCTCACAGTCTGGGTATAAGACTGGACCAAATTCTTTTGGAAGAGTCACTAATACTAGTCTGAACTGGTGAAATTAAATCCTCTGATGCAGTCCTAAAGAAACAATTAACTGATTGCAAATTATTAAAAATTATTCAAGTCCAGGGATTATTTTAAGATAATTCTTGTATTCCATATGTATTAGTGCCATGAAAAGCACTAGGGTAAACACTTGTGTATTTAATCAAAACTGGCATTTAAAATTGACACAGATGCAGTGCATTTAGGGCCAGAAGGCACTTATTTGGTACTGCAGATTATTTTATATAAAGCAGGACAAATAATTTAATATTTCTGATGTGAAGGAACTGCTCTTTGACTGTACATATTTTATTTAAATGCCTAAATGCTATTAAAATCTTAAAAGTCATTCTTCATGGCAACGATTATTTTTTATGCTATCCCATTTTTCTCTGAAAGATATGACAGATCAAGGTCCCTGAGCATCTCGTGACTCTGAACTGTTCTATTGTAAAACATGCCATCTAAGGAACAGTCTTAAAACCAAAAGTGTTTCAAAGATTAGCACTTTTCATGTTTGATCAGAGCTCACACAGACTGTAAGTTTTCATGCAGCTCAGTGCTAGCAGGTGCTCAGTTATCCACTTAACCTGTAGCTATAGAGCAGTCGGCAGTTCCATGCAGGTTTAAGTACTAAATTTGGAATTTGCTCTTCACAGTTCTTTCTTGTCAAACAATAAAGGGGGTCCATCACTTGCATAAAACAAGAACCCCTCATCCTGTGACCCTGCATTACAGCCACTAGTTATAGAGCATTGCCATTTTAATGTCACAGCGTCAGTTGCAGTTTGCTGCCTATTTCCTGAAACCAATCAGCCATACTAAACAGCGATGGGAGGGCTCATCCTCTGGTTTACATTCATTTACCTTGATATATGGTAAGGCTGCTCGTCCAACTTCCCACCCCTTTCTGAAAAGGAGAAGTGGCCATTCACAAAGCCCTGTTTGATGCCAAGGGCAATGCCTCCTTGCATTGCTTTCTGAAGCACCTAAAATGTAAGATGAAAAGCTGTGGGCCAGAAATAATGAAGGTGTCTGCAAAAGGGAGGATTTAGAGAGTCTTCTTATTTCTGTGGTGAAAAAGGAGCTGTTTATCTGGTGCAGTCTCTCGCTCTCTAGAATAGAGAGGGGACTATCTTCATCCCAGTTGTGCACAATTTGTCTCAGGAATGTTAGAGTTTGACTGCAGTAGACTGCATCTACAACTCTTCCCTTTGATGTCTGTGCATTGTGTTTCTCTTTTTACTGAAGATGTGCAGCCCTGATACGCTTTTGGCAGGATGAAGCAGCCCAGGTCTGTGATATGTATCAAGGCCAAGCAGAGAATATTTGAAGGGGAGAGATGTAAACACTGATGTTAGTATGCAGAAGAATGGAGAATCTGATAAACAGTACATGTTCAATTTCTCACAGACTCTGTCGTACAGTGGCTGGGGATGACACATGGTTTGTTTTGAATTCTCGGAGTCAGGAGCTCTCTTTCTGACTAACCCCTACCTAAGCTTCCTGTTCCTCACGCTGACTTCCTTTGTGAAATCTAGTTGCAATGCTGAAGGAAAGTAAAGTTTTAGGGCTGAAAATACATTTTAAAAACATGAACTTTATGGAAGTAGAATACGACTTCTTACTTGTAGTCTATCCAAAATTGTTATTTAGATGCATTCAGCTTGTGTGTAAGGAAACATTACTTCCAACTGTTATGTCTGCAAACTCCAGCTGGACTTGAAAAATCATTGCCATTTGTACCCTATCATACTGATGTAGGCTTCAAAGCTCCAGTGAATCCATTGGATACAATCAAGTAATTTTTGATTAAGAGATGAGATTTTCACTGCTTTCCATAAAATTCTGCAAGTATAATTGAATGGAACTTAGCAAAACAGTTCAGCTGAAACATTGCACAGGAACACCACATCATCTTTCTCAGGCACAGTCTATTGAGAGCTAAGAGAATGAGACACTGTTTGAAATGTATATGTCATCTTATGAGTGGTAACTTCAGAATATGTTAAAAAAGCACAAATTGAAGCCCAGAAAAATGCATTCTTCACCTGAAAAGCTGGACCACAGCCCTCTCTAATTCCAAACCACAAATGACCAAAATCGCAAGTTTTGTAATTGTCACAAGAGATTAATTTATGAAGTCGAAAGGAAAACTGACTTTGACTTTATCGTGCGGTCTTTCCCCACGCTGACATCTTCCCTTACATTCAGCATCCTTTCAGTTTTCTGAAAAATACATCCGACTTCTTCTAAAATAATCAATTATTGTGATTAAGAGATGTACACTGTTCCTTGAAAAATATAAAAACCACAGATAAGAGAGTAACAGGCACTTTTTACAGAATGCATGTTCTCGGCATATGAAGGCAGAGAGGTAACTCAATCTATCACGCTGAGATAACCATTTAAATAATCCTGCTCAGTACTGAAAGAGGTAAACAATTCTTGAGAGCTGACAGGTGGTACAAAACCATAGCAACAGAAGGTCTGGACAATGTGGAACAAATGCAAACAAAACTCTCCATATGCATTGTTTTGTCCTCTGCCTAATGTAAAACTGTATCTTAGTTTCACACCATTTAAAATGTAAATTAATTTCTTCACACTTGCCATCTCTTCATTCCTTGCACCTATTTCGTGCTTGTCTTCTGGTTTTGGTCAACCTTTGGTGATGAGGTACTGTTCAATCTCCAACCAGGATCTAAGCTCAAACTGTGCACCTCTTTCTCTACCAGAAAGCTCTACCCCTGCTTTTATTTCCATCAGACCTGCCACACGCTATTGTGTAGCACTGGAGTGGGTGCCAGGTTGCTAGATTCGCCTCACGTGTCCCATATAATCAACACAGAGCGAGAAGTGCCAGCAAAGACTTCCAAAGGAAAATCTTGTCCTCTTTGGATCAACCAGTGAAATGATGATCTGGCAGCTCTCAGACATATGTACTTTTCATGAATTTCATCAGGATTTTAGGCAGTTATGTCAAGAGGACTCTTTCATTACAATTTTAAATGTGAACTGTCTGTCTCAGGCTGCATTTACATTAGCATATTGGTTCAGAGCAGTTGTGCAGTCTTGAAATAACTCCTTCAGTCATCCCCACTTATTGCATATTGGCTGAGTTCACAGATAGGCTTTCGCATTTACAGTCCAGATTCCTTCTGGAGGCTGTGCTACAGGTGCACATAAACGTGCTTTGGCCCTTGAGGAGATATGGGAGTATCAATGAATAACCAGTCCTCTAGTTAGCTCTGAAACACTCATTGTAGGGATGTTCATTGCAGCTACATGTAGACTGAGGTGAAGTCCCTAAATTGTGTACAGTACAGATATAAAGACCTCATACAGACTGCTTTAATCTGTGTCCTATTGAGTTATTTGCTAATAGAGTCAGATCTGAGTGCCAACCACACTCAGACTGAAATTATTCTGCCCCCTTCTACTGTTTCACTATGTCTTCTTTTCATTCATTGCTTCAAGCTAACATGCACCTCCCTTTATCTTACTTTTTCAGTAATAACTCTCTTTATAATTTTTCCCACCCAGAGTCCCTCCATCTTAGTAATTTAACCCATTAGCAACTACCCAGCACATCTTTGACCAGCAACAAAACTGAGTGTGGCTGTCTACAACTGAGTCGTTGTCAAGATTGTCCTTATAGTCAATAGAAAGAAATAGGTACTTTTAGGGTATGATTTATTTTAACCTACAGTAGAAACTGAATATAGGTCAGATGAATCATGTCTTTAAAGTACTCGCTTCTCCTTAGGGACCATAAATGGATCCTAGATCAGATTTGAATCTCCACACTGTAGCCATTTAAAATCACCTGGTTTTTAGGCTGTCTTCTGTGTTTTCCTGTTTGTTTTGCCTTTAGTATGAGGGATGGCAAAAGCCCTGCAATTGTGATGAAACTACATAGAACAACGGCCCTTGGGAATATGATGTCCTGGGGAGAAAGAGGAGACTTGCACCAATCAAAGGAGGAACAGCGCGCACTTATTTTGTACTAGTCTGATCTGAAGCAGCACTCACATACCACCTAGACTCCGGGCTGGCACCTTCACAGATGAGATCATTATCCAACTCTGTGAATGGCGAGATAGATCAAATCAATTAAAGTAATCAGGTAACACTGTAATAATTATCACTAAGAACTAGATTGTTTGGCTCTTGAGGAAAAGGAATGACTCCAGGTTTACCCAAAGGTGAAACAGGACACTATTTCACTGCAAGTATGTCTCTCTCTCTCTATGAAATGAGAATTGGGTAGAGCGTGGGGATTTACTTTTGCATGCAGATTGCATTTACAGGGCATGTTAAGTACTTAAGTATTTAATAACAAAACAATTAGTTATTTACACAGAGGACAATGAGACTCCTTTGGAAATATCCATCTCATTACCCTTAAAAGCAAATAAAGTGATTATGAACAATGCAACAATGCAATTAACTGATTAAATCCACCCTCTTCTCTACACCGGACCTGCTTTTCAGTACAACTTTTGTGATTAAAACAGAAGCTTGCGTGTGGTGACGCATACCTGAGCCTTCTGAGCATAACTGAACATTTTAATGAAAAATGTATGCTTCAAGATAAAACAGCTTTCTCAAATGTGAGACAATGAAAGAGTAAGGCTGCTGACAGAGGTGCAGAGAGGCATAAGGCTACTCTCATTCTACCTATAAAATTGTAATTATCCTGCAAAACAAAAGACAGTCGACAGTCTACAGTGTTATGGAAAAAAGAAGGGAGAAAGTACCACTTGTGTGTTCTGTTTCCTGAAGACTTGAAAATATTGCGTTGCTCTTGTCCAAAACTCTTCACAGTTAAATAAAATAGGCCCATGAGGAAGGGATGAGCACTCTGGACTATGGAGAGCTGAGACGGAGGCCATGAATAGAAATCTGATGACTGAGCACTGGAACAGCCTCTCCTCCAGTCACAAATTATTTCTGTGTGCAAACAGGAGAGTATCTAGTTTTCCACGTTCATTAGTGGACGTTTCCATGTCATGGGCTAAAAGTCATTTTTTTTGTTCAAATATGCTCTGGTGTGAAATTCATTTTCCTGGAAAAGGTACCCAAGAATAATTACATTTTATAGTTGTTGCATAAAAGCAAATAATTCCATTTTCAAATCATACTGCCACGTTTACAAATCACAGTATGTCCCCCCATCCAACATTTTTAAATGTCATGTTTCCCAACAAAATAGATGGACCATTGGAAGATGTAAAACTGATTATACAGAACACTGGTTGAATCATAGAATCATTAGGGATTGGAAAGGACCTCGAAAGATCATCCAGTCCAAACCCCCTGCCACAGCAGGATCACCTAGACCAAGCCGCACAGGAACATATCCAGGCGGGTATCTCTATTTTTCTCTTTAAGCAGCAGCACTGCATCTATTTAAAGACATTGTAGCATCAGCTGGGCAATGGGTTAGAAAACTGTGATGCGTTTAGAGAGATGGCTCTATATTTATGGTCTGCTTCATGTAAAATACTGCTTCAAATCTTTCCTAGCCATGTCCACGCAATTCCATGGCTCTTTTACAACTTTGGCTGTTTATAACTGTCAGGCTGTCTCACGCTATTTGATGCTATTAAGGAAGAGGTTAAGGATTTGAATTTTTCCTCTGCTGTTATGCAAAAGGCTATGAAAAATTTACAACATCCAACCTAACTCTTCCTCTTTGGCACATAGCAAATGAGCTGAAGATGTTATCATTCTCCTCCCCCTCTACTTTGCCCTGGTGAGACCACATCTGGAATCTTGTGTCCTGGTCTGGGCCCCTCAGTTCCATAAGGACATAGAACTGCTGGAGAGAGTCCAGCACAGAGCCACAAAGATGATGAAGGGAGAGGAGCATCTCCCTGCTGAGGAAAGGCTGAGGGAGCTGGGTCTGTTGAGCTTTGAAAAAAGGAGACTGAGGGGTGACCTCATTAATGTTTATAAATATGGTAAGGAGGGGTGTCAGGAGGATGGAGCCAGGCTCTGCTCTGTGGCATCTAGTGGCAGGACGAAGGGCAATGGGTGTGAGCTGCAATAGAGGAGGTTCCACGTAAATATGAGAAGGAACTTCCCAGTGAAGGTGACAGAGCCCTAGAACAGGATGCACAGAGATGTTGTGGAGTCTCCTTTTCCAAAGACATTTAAAACCTGCCTAGATATGTTCCTGTGCGACGTGGTCTAGGTGGCCATGCTGTGGCAGGGGGATTGGACCAGATGATCTTACAAGGTCCCTTCCAATCCCTAATGTTCTGTGATGCTGTGATCATCTTCAGTTAGCTGTTTGTATGTTAAGTTGTCTTGCAAAAGCAAGTGGAGCTACAGCATCTCAGTTTTACGAAGATTTGTTTTTGCAGCAGCATCAAATCGAATAAACACAGAGTCTATCTCTGAGAGTCCAGTTTCATATCTCCCTGAGTGACATCTGTAATATGGCTTGTTTATATACAGAAACAAAGGCTTCAGTAGTCCCTTTATTAAAGAGCTACTCTCTGCAGATGGCAGTGCACTGGCAGCTCCCTCAGAGCAAGACCCAGAGATAATGCCATCTTGTTTTGCAGCTGTTTCTGTTAACTTTGGCTGAGCAATCAGTGTTTCAAAAGCTGGTGTTGTGTGCCAACAGCTACCAAACCCCTAAAGTCTGTTGACTCAAGTGAGAAGAATGTCACTGGTACTAGACCAAGAAAGCGGAGCACTGGAAGGGGCTGCCCAGGGGGGTTGTGGAGTCTCCTCTGGAGACCTTTAAAACCCGCCTGGACATGTTCCTGTGCAACTTGGTCTAGGTGATCCTGCTGTGGCAGAGGGATTGCAGTAGATGATCTTTCGAGGTCCTTTCCGATCCCTAATGTACTGTGATACTCTGAAAACCAGGCTGAGTTATAGGTCTGGTGAGTGAGGTAGCGTCCTATAGGCTTGAGCTACCCTGGTGGTCTCTTGATGCCCAATAATGAACTGGCATTACCATTTTACCCTTTCTTAGGTTATATTCTTCTATCACAAGCTAGAAAAAGATTCTTGGCACTATTTCTAGGGCTAAACATATTTCATTTGCTTTCTTTAGCAACTACAGTGAGTAGATTTTAAACGGCTTTATTGCACAGAAGTGGGAGATGGAGATTCACTTCAGTAACCAGGTTATTTGGTTACTGGAGATTCTGTGACCAGAAATGTAGAGAAACATTTCTGGTCACAGAATCACAGAACATTAGGGATTGGAAGGGACCTCAAAAGATCAACCAGTCCAATCCCCCTGCCACAGCAGGATCACCTAGACCAAGTCCTTAAGTCGAAGCACACAGATAAGATCAATAGGTGATAAGTGATTTTTTTTTTTTAAGGTTAGAAGTAATAAAATCCACTTTATTCTCACAAGAAATGCCACTTGGATTAAGGTTCGACAATGAAGCACCAATTTTTACTTAACTTGCTGATTCACAGTGTCTTTAGTATTTCTCTGTAATGACGACATCCCTGATTACCCTTAAAAGTCCTTGGTTGTATCACAACAGCATTTCCCTAATGCTCATTAAAAACTGAGTAATTTGATCCTGGGTCAAGAAATCCTTCAAACGCATACTTGCCCTCAGTTAATGGGGCTTAAATATAGATGTAAAAGCAGTTAAGTACCTAACAAGTTGTACAGAATCATAGAATCACTCTGGTTGGAAAAGACCCTTGGGATCATCAAGTCCAACCATCTGCCCTACCTTACAAGTTCACCCCTAAACCACATCCCTCAACACCTCATCCAAACGATCTTTAAACACATCCAGGGACGGCAACTCTACCACCTCCCTGGGCAGCCCGTTGCAGTGTCTGTATAAGCCCTACTTGATTGCTTTGTCGAGGGGGATTTTGTATTTTCTAATGTGTTTTACCAAATTTAGGGCATCATTTAGTGTGCTGAAGGTAAAATGAAAGCACAGTGGCCTGTGCTTTATATAGTCTGTTTCAATGTACTTTGTCTACTTCATGTTCTCATGAAAATCTTCATAAAGCTGGAACTAAAGATTGAAATGCAAATAATATTAGGGGAAAAGTCCCAAAGCTCATTCACAGAACCACAGAATCACAAAACATTAGGGATTGGAAGGGACCTTGAAAGACCATCCAGTCCAATCGCCATGATAGAGAAGGATCACCTAGATCCAGTCACACAGGAACATATCTAGGTGGGTTTTTAAACATCTCCAGAGGAGGACACTCAACAACCCCCATGGGGAGCCCCTTCTAGTGCTCTGTCACCTTCACTGGGAAGAATTTCCCTCTCATATTGTTGTGGAACCTCCTCTGTTCCAGCTCACACCCGTTGCCCCTTGTCCTGTCATTAGATGGCTCCATCCTCCTGACACCCACCGTTCCATCTCATAATGCAACAGTGGCTCTAAGACTTTACACTGTGTAAACTTACAATGCTATGGCTAGAGCAACTGAAATCAGAGGATATGACAGGCCACCTCTTAAAAGAAGCAAATGTTTCAGGTGCAGAATGGTACCTAAATATAGACCAAGGTAGATGAGCTGGAATAGAACTGGATGGTGTATTTTGTGGCAGACTTGGGGTAGTAACTTTTCTCTACTTTTGAGAACAGGCAACGTGTTTAGGATAATATGAATAAATTACACTTGTGTATAGTAATTAAATCAGCCAACTTCTTTGTTAGTTTTGAAATACATGTAATTCTTCTGCTGGAGATGTCAGTAATAGCTGGACTTGGGGCTGGAAGTACATGCATGGATCCACACAGACTTTCTGAGAGAAGCAACAAGGGCTTTTTGCAAGGGGAGAAGAACCCCATGAAATAAAGTGTAATTATAGCTCTTTGAAGCTGCTGAACTTGTAGGTTTTGAAATTCATGTGGCTTTAATTCTGTGTTCTTCTATCTATGCGATGCAGCTGGCAGCAAGGCAGAGAGGGTCTGATCTGTGGCTGAGACCTTCCCTTTTCCTCAGTGCCCTGTGAGGCAGGTTTTGCAACTCAGAGATTTTATTTTGCGGCTGAAAGGGCAGGGTGAGCAGCTTCCTGCACTATGGATGGTGTGTCACCCTCTCATCCATCCCACTACATTTGGCAGGAGTTTATTAGCTCAGGCCAAAGCCTACCAGCATCAGAGAGGCAGTTTTCCTGCCTGGCTCTGGTACCAGTCCCAAGCTGCTGCCAGAGGTTTGTATATTCCCACAGTCCCCAGACACGTGCGGGAGCCTCAGTTCCAGGCAGCCAGGAAGTATCCTGAGCCTGTCACCCGTGGCTGTGCCACTTAGTCCACCACTTAGAAGGAGGGCTCTGGTCCTGCTTCTGCTGCCAGCCTTGTTGGCTTCAATGCCATATCCTCTGGCAAAGGTACTCCTCTGTCCTTGTTTCTCTCCTCATCACTGCATATTGAAGAATCCTCCCAAAGTCAGATGGGTCTTAGTGCGAGGAATCAGCATCTGATTAATTTCTAAAGATTCCTTTGTGCAAACTAGACAGAGGTTTGCACTTGTGGTGAGTCCCAGAGCAGAGGTGGGATCACCCTAGGAGAAAAGCTGATAGGAATGAATTTGTGCCCGTGCTTACCTGTCTGTCACAGCACAGCTGCAACCTTCCCCGTGAAGCAGATGCTCATCTGCAGCGAAGGACCCATGTGTCTCATCGGGCTGCCCTTCCTCGTGTTCACCGAGAGATGGAAGCAGAGCACTCCCTCTCCAGTGCCAGCTCACTGCGCTCTACCTGTGCACTTCAAGCCCTCCAGGCTGGGGGCGAATCATTTAAGGGCAGGATTCAACAGAGCAGACTATTCAGTATTGACAAACATCCTCCTCTTTAGAGGATGTCTGGTCTTTCTACTGATAAAAAGACCTGTCTGGTCCTTCTATTTGTATTTGCATATGGGGGTTGTGGAGTCTCCTTCTCTGGAGACGTTTAAAACCTACCTGGAGATGTTCCTGGGCAACTTGGATCTAGGTGATCCTGCTGTGGCAGGGGGATTGGACTGGATGATCTTTCGAGGTCCCTTCCAATCCCTAATGTTCTGTGATTCTGTGAGAGCTAACATCTGATTGATCTTATTGATCTTATAATCGAGCTTACTGAAATGTCCCAGCATTCTTGGGAGAGGCTGTTAGTAGAGCAGTGAGACTGTACATGTCTGATGTGATAATGTACATGGTCCAGGAGTATGTCCCTCTGGTCTCTCTGCATTGTCTTCTCTGTACCACGTTACGTTAGTCTTCACACCCACAAAATTGGGGAATTGGACTAGATAATCTTTCGAGGTCCCTTCCAATGCCTAATGTTCTGTGATCACTGTAAATTCTAGTAAAGAATTAAATGTATTGGATGACCTTCACACTTTGTATTCCTTTCCAGTGTTTCACAGTGATGCTTTCTACTTAGAAGTCTATATTTTTAGTCTTCCCTCATCTTGACCCCAGAGTTCATTACTGCGACTTCACAGTCAATGAAAACTGGGTCTGGGGTTTGAAAATCCATTTCAGAGGAGAGTATGTCAACAAACTAGAAACCTCTCAAATTCAATTAAGCTCATTTATTCGATCTGTTCTTTCCCAACAGGCAGTAAATAAGCATGTCTGCTATTTGTTTCTTTAATATGCATTTACCTTTACTGTGTGTGTGAATACCCCAACATCCCTCCTATGCAGCTTTCACACCTCTTCTCTCTGTTGGGGAGGAACAGAGAGGAAATTTCTCATGACAGACATTAGTCGTCTTTGTTGAGTCTTAATTTGGAAAAGTGCCCAGATGCTATGATAATTGGCATGGGGTGAATAGGAAAGGACAACAGAGTGATTCTGCTTCTTTCACTCTCACAGGACTCCTTAGGGTGTAACTGAGTGTAAAATTTAAGTCTAACATTCTTAAAAGGATCTTTCTCCTACTACATCAAAGTAGGTCTGTGACCGTAATTCATCATATGGAACACTGGAACAGCCTGCTCAGGGGGGTTGTTGAGTTTCCTTCTCTGGAGATGTTTAAAACCCACCTGGGTATGTTCCTGAGCAACTGGATCTAGGGGATCCTACTGTGACAGGGGAATTGGACTAGATGATCTTTCGAGGTCCCTTCCAATCCCTAATGTCTTGTGATGCTCTGTGGTAGTGTCCTTAAAAATCCCATGTGGAGCCACAGGGCCTCTGTCAGCTTCATAACCAAAAGCAGTAAAACCAATGTCTTTGTGACTGCACCTTGGATGATCAAACTTGAAATGTTTCGTAACCCATTTAGATTCAGCTTTGATGTCAGGTTTGCCATCCGCATCTTGCTCTTCTTGGACCAAGACATGGGATCTCTTTAGTTTTGCTAATAGTTATTTTTCTACAGTGTTTTCTGCAAGGCATTCGATGCTTAATAGCTTCATCCTGCAAGGCACCAATTCCCTCATCCAGGGCCCTGAATTCCTTCAACTCCTGCAGTAATTTGAGGGAGTGAGAAGCTGGAAATAAACAAGGTTCATTTTCCTGGTTATTAAGATGATTTCTTCTAAGCTTGATATAGTGGCTGCTGTATTTGATAGAACCCTTGCTGTGCCTCTGGGGACTGTTAAATTGATCAGGCTTCAACACTATGAATTACTGAAACAGTGAGATGGGAGAAACTTGCCCTCCCTGTTAAAGCCTTGCCCCTGAAAGAGCCCCAGTACCTTCAGAATTTCGAGCCAAGAAGCAGACTGAGAAAAATGAGTGAAAGCAGCAGGAATTTAAAAAGCAAACGCTACATCAAAGGGACAGGAAGGAACCGCAATAACACTGCTGTGATTGCAACTGGGCACGGTCCCAGGAGCTCGGGGAACAAGCACCTCCAATAAACAGAGCTCTTTCTGTACCAAGTACTTAGGAGGGCTCGGTAAAGGGTGGAATTAAGCTCTGTAAAATGGGATGAGCATGCTGGTATTTCATCTTCACAGGTATTTACTCCTCATCAGTAAATACGAAGCCCAATAAGGACACATCTTGCTGCCAGCAAGTCTCTGTGAACCCCAGTAAATGGACGCCCCCATGAAATCCTACTCTGAGGGCTAACCAGACAAAGGCATTGAGATGTGCCAACACGTCCCATATAAGAGCTCGAGGGTTTCAAATGGACTAGGAGGGGAAAGAAAAGCATCAGGCCTTTCTGCACTTTATTTTAGCTTAATTGCTCCCAGCTGAATGAAACGACAAGTCCAAGGGAGTCACACTGACCGTGCGACACCAAGACAAATTACTAATTGGCTATTGCTGCGCACCCCAAGGAAAGGAGAGTATTCAATTCTGAGAGTCACCTCACAGTCCTGCCTTGCACCCTTGCGCCCACAATGCAAATAACCACTGTGACTTGGCATAAGTTACTTGTCCCACTGCATGCGGTCCCCAGTTCCAGTCTGAGAAAGAGACACAGAGGAAGAAACATAGAACATTAGGGATTGGAAGGGACCTCAAAACGTTACTTAGTCCAATCCCCCGCCACAGCAGGCTCACGAAGTACCTATTCTCCTCTTTTACCAAGCAGATACGTGCTTTGGAATATGGATTGCTCTTCAAAGGCAAGGAAGGGGAGTGTCTGGTTGCCAAACGTTATGGCTGCCAGCAGGAGCCATGGGCAAGCCCTCTCTGGATTTGTAATGTGCACACTGAATCACAGAATCATAGAATGTTCTAGGCTGGAAGGGACCTCTAGAGGTCCTCTAGTCCAACCTCGGGCTGTACAGGGAAAACTCTGCCTAGGTCAGGCCACTCAGAGCCTCATCAAGCATGACCTTAAATGACTCCAGGGCTGGGCCCCCCCCCAAGGATATCCATTCCATAGCAGTTAAGAAATCTTCACACTCCAGACAGTGGGGTCCCTGTGGCAAATCAGGTTGCCATATAGAGAGAGCATCTTCACTCTCAGAATCACAGAACATCAGGGATTGGAAGGGACCTCAAAAGACCATCCAGTCCAATCCCCCTGCCACAGCAGGATCAC
>JAOXOE010000256.1:58946283-58958058 GCA_028565055.1 Phoeniculus purpureus
AGCTTGCACCCATTGCCCCTTGTCCTATCACCAGATGACACTGAGAAGAGCCTGGCTCCATCCTCCTGACACCCACCACTCACATAATGGGCTGACATTAATTTTCGGTGTCTTGCCAGGTCAGAATCACTCTTACAAACAATCTGTGTGTAAACATACCCAACTCTGTGTCAGTGCAGAACACTCAGGGCCATGTACAACAGTGAGAGAAAGAGTGAGAAAGGGGAGGAAAATAGTAAAATACTGGCTGATCTTGTCTAATGATTGATAGCTCTGGTTTTATAGATACAGTGGGAACTGTCAGAGTGGCCTGAGCAGAACACAGCTGTTGGCTCTGCACTCCTAGAGAAGCCTCCTGCTGCCCTTCGTGCGAGCCAGGTGGCAGTGGGTTTTTGCTGGTACCTTTGCTGGAGCTCATTGATTGCAGCTTCAGGTGTGGGCCAGTCTTGCAAACCTTCTCAAGGGGCACATGCGATTAACTCTGAGAAACGCTCCAAAACAACAGCTGAAAAATTATGCTTGCCATAAGCATTAGGTGTTTAAAAAGAGAACAGCAACCCTAAAACAAAACAAGCTGTTAGGAAAGAATCGTTTAGGAAAGATTGGCTATAACTGTGCAGGTGCAGAGGTTGGGTAGATGCCAGGTCATGCTGATGCCATAGGTTTTGTATTAACATTTCTGAGGACTGAGAAGTTTCTGAGGCAAAGAAACAAAATAACAGTGATTTTAATACCAGTCAGAGGCCAGTGAGTTTCAAAGTTGAGAGTGAAATACTTTGTGTAGAGTGAAACCCCACCCCAGCAGAAAGGAAATGTACAAGTTGTGTCCCTCCCTGTCTCCTTTGTGTGCTGTCAGACGGGTAAGAAATATGACTTCTGAACACAAGAGAGCCATCACTATATCCTGCTAGTATTGGAAGAGGATTTTCTAAAAGCTTTTAGGAAATAAGAGACCTAATCCAATTTCCCTTAAAAAACAGGAGGGAAACTATTTCTAACTCTTGTGGAGTAAGCCCTGGAGAATTAAGACTGAAAACTGAAGTCCACATAACATGAACATATCATCTGTGCCTCCATCTCTAATCAATGTCGTTATCCAGAAGCTTTTGCTTTATTAATTAAGTACAGTCAAGGGAGGTATGGACGTGGCCTGCGGGACAAAGCGTATCTGTAGGAAACAAGCTTGTTAAGTCATATTTATCTGGAAATGTACACAGGGCAAAAGTCCTACTCAGCCAGCCAGCCACAGCCCAGAAGGTCCCTCCAGGGACAACCTCCTGATGCAAATGGTGGAGGAGCCCATTAGGAGAGGGGCACTGCTGGATCTTGTACTCACCAACAAGGAGGATCTGGTTGAGGCAGTGAAGGTTGAGGGCAGCCTTGGTTGCAGTGACCACCACAAGATGTTGGAGTTCAGGGGCAGGAACAGAACACCTAGCAGAATCAGCCCTGGACTGCAGGAGGGCAAACTCTGGCCTTTTCAAGCAATTGCTAGGGGAAATCCCATGGCAGAGGGTACTGGCAGGTAAAGGAGCCCAAGATAGCTGGTTAACATTCAAAGATCACTTCTTTCAAGCCCAAGGACAGAGCTTTCCAACAGGTAGGAAGTCAAGGAAGGGAGCTGGAAGACCTGCGTGGTTAAATAGAGAGCTGCTAGGTAAACTCAGGAGGCAGAAGAAAGTCTAACCACAACGTAAACCTATAGAAAAAAATAGTGGGTTTTAATACTGTTTCTTGTAGAAGGCTGAAAAAGGAACAAGAGAAGGCTTCCTTCTTCATGTAAAGTGCTTTCATCCAGACATGTGATGGTTGTACCCATTTGGGAGACAGAGAAATCAGATTTTAACTTCTATCATTTAGATGATAAAGAAATGGACTGGAATGGCCTAGGGATGTTTTGTTTCTACTAATAATTTCCTCAGTTTTCATTTTCAGAAAATGAAGTGAGGCAAGATCAAAACAGAGGGCATAAATTTGCACACAGAGTACCATTAATAGACTACTGAATCCATGTTGAGAGTGTGATGTATCAGCCAAAATGAAACAACGAGGAACACTAGACCTCCATTTTTATAGATAACATCAAATGTGTTATAAGATTGGACGAGATGATCTTTTGAGGTCCCTTCCAATCCCTAATGATTCTGTGATTCTGTGATTCTGTGATAAGCTCTACTTAAAATTCCATACTAAAACAGTGTTGAAATCAGATGAAGTCAGTCACAAAAGCTAAGGCTAAGATCAGATGGCTGCTGAGCAGGTTATCACAGAGCTTCACGTAACAGAGTTTCTTTTTTCAAAACACTTTTTAATTGAAGGGGGAACGAAGTGAGAAAGTGGTCTATATCTTAATTTGATTTTCTCCACATTCAAAAGAACAATGTGCATAAATACCCTTTCAGGGCTTTGAAGTAATCAGCAAAATGATGGCTTTGTGTGCAAATAATAGCTTGCAATCATACTCTACTTAAAGCAACTGCTTGAAAGGTGCCTTTAAACAATGCTAATTTATCCTAAATAACCTCATAACTCAACAGGCTCTGTCTTTCAGCAACAGACAGTCAGCATCAGAAGCTACAGAATCTTCTTCAAAAAAAGGCTTCTGGACCCACCATCTTCAATGCCATCTCCTCTAGACTTAAACAGGGAAATGCTTTAACAAAAGTTCCCCGATTTTAATGCATGCAACAGACACAACACCTCGAAATTTTGCTTCTCCAGAACTTTCAGTGTAGCAAATTTTATGGATACTAAACTGCAATTTGGAGAGGAAAAATGATGCGTTTTAGAGATTCTGAAATTCTTTGAGAAATTAAAATACAGACAGTGCAGTTATTACAACATTTAATACTGTGCCTGGGAAAACAGCTATTTCCATCTATTTTTCCAGTAACACACACTCAGTAGCACAAAAGAAATTGTGGTAAACACAGGCTGCTCTTGTTACTTGGAAAATCACATACCTCTTCCTGATTTCTTACAAGCTGTTAGCTACAGCTGGCCATGATAACAAGCCCTTAAAAATCACAATGCCCTTTAACATCTAAATTGCCACTGCAACATTCCTACTAAGCGCTCAGCATGACTGGTGATGTTTCAGAAGCATGCACACAGCTGGTGGCAAATAAAACAAAAAAGTAGTAATCTGTAAAGTTCATGTCCTCGTCCAAATAGCCAGATAAAATGTTCTACAAGGAATTAAACCTAAGAAACAAATGCTTGCAATTAGGTTTTTGGTGATTATTTTTTAAATGCTCCCATTTTATTTAGTGCTGCTTTAAATATCTATTTGTTTTTGTACGTTGCTAGACATGTTTCAAAAGTCATTTATTATGACCCCCGTTCTATGGCAATTCTTTTGTCTAATGCATTAGTGGAAAACACTGTGTAGAAGTGATATCAAACAAACAAGTTCAGCCAGCAAGCAGGGCTGATGAGTCGCTGCACAGGCCCAAAGTATATCTGCAACACAGCAGCATCTGTCTAGAACTAAATGAATGGGGCAACATCAGCGGGCTCACAACTTCACCCTTTCTGTTCCCCTTTCCAGCTCCTCTAGTGTGACTCCATCAGTAGACCATTTGAACATGCAGGTCTTTTGAGGGAGGAGGGTTAAGTGGAATAATGTGTAAAAGACCAGATTTGTCTATGCCTTCAAACAGAGCAATACAGAACAAAAAGGGCTAATTAAACTTTCAATGGCTGATAAATGTGTCAGAACACAAACATGTATGAGCTATGTGGTTAGTTTCTTATAATGAGTACTCTTTTAAAAACAAAGGAAACATCAGGCTACATGAATGTCAGTGTACAATGGAGATAGATGAAGTTTAGGTGAGATCCACAGAATCAAATGTGTTTGTCTCAGGTTGTGCTTAATTAGTATGGGATATAATCACCTCCGTGCATAACGTGCCCTCATGTTTCTTTGTACTGGAAATACAGCAGATGTGACTGAGCATTTCACAGTTCGAGATAAAACTGATAGTCCAGTCTATTGGACCTGCTGCTCCCTTCAGAAGCAAGACACCTGTTTTCATGTTTGAACACGAAAAAAAGATAACTCAACAACATTATATTTTCTCTGAGGTTCAAAACCAATTGGAAAAGAAAGTTAAGACATTGATGGTTTCATTTAAGCAAAAGTCAGTTTGTTATATCCCATTTAAATTACAACAGTCATTGTTGCATCTTACTTTTAGAAGCTTTTTCCATACAGAGTCCTTTAACAGTGTTTCTAATAGCACTTTGTCCCTTCTGCTCCCTCCCTGTAAATCTGTGTCATTTTTCACTCTATGTCATCAAAATTAGTTTTATCTGTTATTTAATAGGAAGGGTGGCAGGTATCCACATGGGTAAGATAGTGATAGGCTATGAAGACCACTACATCAAGTGATCTGATATAGTTCATGGTTTTATCCTAAACTTGCAATCTTCCTAAGGTCACTGAAGTGGGAACCATCATATCCATTGGTGTCGCATCCATTAGTTTCAACAAGATTTCCAGAAGATTCCTGTACTGATGAACACTCACTGAGAATGAAAGGTTGGCTTGCAAAAGCCATAGCTGTCTGGAATGATTCATTTGTGTGGATCCGTGATCATGACTGACAACTATACTGTCTGTAGATCACAGAACCATAGAATCATCGAATCATCAGGGATTGCAAGGGACCTCGAAAGATCATCTAGTCCAATCTCCCTGCCAAATCCATGTGATTATTTTGTTAAACTACACCGAAATGCAATTGATTCATATATTTCCCGGGAAATACATAGGAATATCTGTTTAGTGACAGTATTTACCTAGCTGCTTCATCTCCTGTCAAACAGTTCATGTCTCTTGACACCTAACACTTCAGGTTCCACTTACGGTGCCGTTTTGAAGCAAGAAAACTGGGAGATACTTAGTGCTTGTCTGATTTAAAAGTAGAAAGAAAATACTGAATGTGGCCTCATGTTCACAGCTGGCTGAAAGATTCTTATCTCCTTGCTTAAAGGACCTTGTTTCAACCTTGCTTAAAGGACCTGAAAGTAGCCTGGGGTTTTCGCTTTTGTTTTGGAGTCACAACAGGTGTTCTTGACCCTTTGTCACTGAACTTTTTAGAGCAGGTTCAGTCTGTTGTGCAACAAAGGTATCACAGAGGAGTTCTAAACCAAAAAGATCTTTTTGCCATTTGCAGTTCAACTTTATACAATCTGATGCTTATATCAGATATACCAGGACCTCCTTCTAGCCTCATTATCTTCTAGTTTAGTCTTCTGTCCAACTGTCAGATGGCTGTGAATATGCTGCTGCCAATGAACTATAAACTGTCCAGGGAATAAAATGTTTACTTCACATTTAGTATACAGGTGTTATAGTTCTTCTTTGGTTTTTTTCTCCTTACAGGTGTTAATCATTAGACACACTGTCCATAACACACCTGAGACAATTGTGTCCTTCCAAAGACTTGTTTCAGTCAAAGGGGTGAGAAAAGATTGTAATTCACAACACATGAGCATTCTTTTTGAATTCAGCTCAGTGAACACTATGATTTCATTTATAATGCGTTACAGTGCACCCAACTGATAAAGTTCTCCTTGGAAAAACAAGCCCGGGCATAATTCTGCTTGCATGTGAAGTCCCATCAGTATTAATTTTCTTATAGTGGCATAGCTGAAGTTAAAATGAATGCCAATTAGATTGTATCAGAGTGGCTTACAAAGGCTGTGCTTTTTGGTACTATATTGTAATGCAAGACTAAAGTGATGCTAAAAAAACCATGCATTTAAACACTTCTGCAGTTAAGTTTTCTGTAACACTTTACCATAAAAAGATCATCAGTTTTGCCTCTTCAAAGTTCCACTATGCAAAATAATAATATAATTAATTAATACTAACATTATTATATTAATATAATTGTCCAATTGATTGATGGAAACAATCCTTCATGGAATAGGATACAAGAGAATAGTGGCTAGATTGACAATATATAACTAGCCATAGAATACCTATTTTCTTGACCTCATCATAACATGCACAGGTTCACTCAGTGCTCATGTTGCATTCCAACTAAATTAGTTAGTCAGGTAGCAGCTAGAAACAGAATGTTTGTGTTGACATGATACATCTCTTATATGTTGTATGAAAATGTAATAGAGTGCTACCAAACGAGAAGGCATACACACCTCTCATGTCCACTGGGGACAGAACAATGGACAGAACTAATGGCCTTAATTTTGAGCAAAAGACGACTTTACTGCACAGACAGTTAAACATTTGAGGAGTTAAGAATTAAGAATTTAATACCATGTGTAATGTAGAATCTTCTACTGCACCCTAGCATGACACAATTTGAGTCAAAAGTTGTTCTCCCTTAGAGTTTTCTTGCTTCTTTAGTTTTCTTTTTTTTTTCCTTTTAGGCAAACAACCAGTTCTTCATGGACATACTGCTTTTTTAAGTTTTATGCATTGCGTCTGCACACTTGCCTGTTTACTAGATGATAACAAGCAAGAGAGAAGAGGGGCCAATAATGGAAAATAACAATGGAAGGGGGAATGTTATTAAATACTCTCAAGCCTCCAGAGGCAACATATTTCTATCACTACCTCTGGAACCAAAAGTTGTTGGCATGAGAACAACTGTCTCGTTTACTCTTCTTTAGTGCAAGAAGACAAATTTACTGGTTAAATTTGTACTACCCAAGAAAATTCTTTTAAAAAATGGATCGTTTCACTAATTGTCATATCTGTACTGCACAGACGTCTTCCTTATGTGCTTTTCAAATAGCGACATGAAGCGTATTAAACTGATTAATAGCTGTGTGAATTCAGGATCAAGCCAGCTGAATACAATGACTTAGACTTGTATATCTAAAATTATGGGGCACTGAACATTACTGGTAAAACAAGAACACATTTGTAATCAGGAATGAGCATCAACATGTAAATTAAATAGTTATCAAATAAACTTAAATTGATTAATGTCATCAGGTGTAACATTGCTTTTTCATACTGTTCTCTTTGATAAACCTTTGCCCTAACTAGGACTTTGGAATAGGGAATAAGACCTCCAAGGAAATATTTGTGCATAATATGATCAGGACCAGCAAATACAATCCCAAAAGTGTGTGATGCCAATGAAAGGAGAGAAATTTGCGAGTGTGGGAATGGAGCCAGGAAGTGAGATAGTATTTGATTTTGCAGGAATCAGTACAGCTCTCATGAATGTGAGGAATTAAGGCTCATGAATACAATGACAGTACAACTGCCATCTGTCCTGTTTCTGTTGTTGAATCACTTGCATCTAATTTGTTATACACTCAACATATTTTGGGGTATTGTTGTAATTACAATATGTGGTCTAAGCTGCTTACAGCTTTGTGAGAAGATGAAAATAAGAAACATTATGGTTACAACACAGAATACTTGAACTTGGGATACTTTTCCTTGTCTATCTTATATATTTTATATATTATGTACAGGGCTTACATTACACCTTAGAAATAATTGTACCTTAGCTTGACTATGTGAATATTATTCATATTGTCTACTAAGTGAATAAAATTAACTGTAGGTGTAAAATTTTGTGTGGTTAGCACAAGGAAGTTACTGATTCTTACCATATACTTCTTGAAGACATATTGGGTCAATAGCAGAACATCATGCAAGAGGAATGTTGTGCCATGAGATGAACACACCTGTCCATGAGTTCTCTGGCTATGGTGCAGCACAACTTCTCCAGTCTTGAAAGAACTAGGGAAATATATGTGTGGAATAGGAGTTAGGAGAGTGTGAGATGCCACAGCTGTTGAAAAGTGAATGAACTGTGGAGAAACTTGCTTCTGTCCTTGCAGGCAGTGCTACTACTCTTAAGCCTTATGGATAGCATTCATCTTAAATAGCTTCAGAGCAGACAGCACAGATGTCTGCAAGTACTTGATGTAGCCCTTCTTTATAATTCATAAAGGGCACCTTGGGGTGCAATTGTTCTAGTTCTAAAGTAGGCATCTAAAATAGCCCAGAAAAATCATGTCTCAGAAGTATAATATCAACCATTTACTGGATTTGAAATTGATCTATCATATCCATGCTCAGTATGCTATACAATAATTTGTGCATATATGAGTACCTTCATTGCCTATGTCATCTTCAGGAAGGGTCTCAAAAAGATTTGCAGTCACAAGGAATAAGAACAGATGGTCTAACAGCTTCATCTGGCAATGACTAACATTTACATATGAGGCTTACTCAGGACTGATGCCTTTATCTTCTAAGTAATTGAACAGCTTCTTAACAGGACAGCTGGAAAGACTGGTGAGCACTCTTCCATTCTTTCGGACACAGCAGCCTTGATATGAGGCACAACAGAGGAACCTCATTTTTTTTAATCACAAAACCAAATGAAAACAAAAAGAAAAAAAATACGTCAAGTACAGTATTACAAAAAAACCCCAGAATTTGTTTCTGTGTTCCTTTTCCTTATTAGAGCAAATTGTAAGGTTTGTATACCAATGAAAGAGGAATAAATTGGAAGTTGAATTGCTAGTGATGGAGAAAGAAGATGGACACAAATACTAATTTAGCAGAAAAGGAATAGGTCTCGCAGCATCCGAGCAACATCATTCTCTACTAGATGCCAAAAGTAAACCCAGTAAAGCAATTTTGACTGAAGATCCTAGTAAAAATATTCAGGAAAGATGGAATCAGTCCTACAAATCTTGGTAGTGATCATGATACATGGATAAATTGGGAGTTGATGCTAGGACTGAAGATTTCCATTTATGCAGAACCTAGAAGGTTCTCTGACCTCATATTAAAATGATCTTAGTACAGGTGTACAGATAGTAAGAGAGCTGTAATGTGAGAGTCACTATTTGCCTCAAAGGAAGCTGGTTCATGCTGGGAGCTTGCTTCTTAAGAAGTTCTTGAAAATGTCAGTAGAGGAGTGTTTTTATTTTTGTTGATCTGTGGTAGAGATCTACCTTTATGTACCAGGGTATTGCTGTAACCTTTTTGGCAAAGAGGAAGATCTAGGAGCTAAAAATACTGAGAGCTGCTCCAGGGAAGGGGCATAAACTATAATGAGCAGATAACGGACAAGGTACATTTAGAAAAAGACTGCTCAAAGGTAGGTAGGCACTTAGATCCAAAGCAGATCTCAGCAATGGGAAACAGGAAGAAATATGGATTACAAGAATACCCTCAACCAGTGCTGCTGCTCAACGTGTCTGGCACAAAAGCCCTGCCCCACTTGCTGGGACAGCAATTCAGGCTGTCCTGCGGAGATTTACTGAACTATCAGTCAGTTACAGCTACCAGTCTGACAGAGATGAAACGTTCCTTCCTTTTCTCTAGTGAAGGTAAGCAACAACACATCTCTTCTGTGAACAGCAAAGATGGAAGGAAGATATTCTGTATCTTAACTATCCTATGTAGAGCCAACAGGACTCCTGCTCTCTGCCGGGTATGTTCACCAGCCATACTCTGGCTTTTTTGAAAGGGAAGTATTCCATCACTGGGCCTTTCTAGATGTGGGTTAATTTGCTTCTGAGACCACCAAAAATACTCTTTCCCGTTCAACTTTCCTGAGTGCTAGATATTTATAATTTCAGCTTCTCTACCTTAGGGAGAAAAACTACCAAGTTTTGCAACCAAGCCATTAAGCGATAAATCTGAAGTGTGTGGTAAAACAGGCTGAACCAAATGGTAAGGGGTCTGGACGATCAGAGAGTTAAGAGACAGAAGGTGCAATGATATATTTGGGCACTAGGGATCTGATGCCTGACAGACAAAGAATTGGATATAAGGTTCCCTGTGAGTCCTGGCATTTTCCAGACACAAAGGTGAGACATATTCAGCCTAGGCTTGGGAGTATGGATTTATATAGTGCAGACAAACACATCTGCTGCTTGTGTAGTCCTCTAGCTTTGGATTAAACAGTGTGGGACAAGAGGGGAACAGAGAGAAATTTATTGTTCCCAGGTGGTTTTTATAATGAAAGATTATTTTGCCACTGGAGACAACGGAGAGTTAGAACGACAATGCAAATTGTCAATGAATAGAACTTTCTTCTTCACCAGGTCCATGCCAGCTGAATGAAAAGTGTTTTGGCCAAACAGTAAAAATATATTCTTCCAGAGGAAAGGGCATAGCTCGGCAGGCAAATAAACAGTGGTTTTCCTTTCTGTTCTGTCATGAGAAACTTCACCTTCCATGAGACCCATCTCTCGTGACTGCAGACCTATAAATTGTTCTAAATTGTCCAGGTTTGAGATAGCTCTACCTGAAATCTATTAAGTTTTAATTAGAGTATAAATAGCAATCTTTAACTTTCAAGAAGAGGAAAGGCAAAATGTGATGAAAAAAAAAAGGTTTTCAATTCAGTCTCTCACTGCTGGCAAGGGCTGTGCAGTCAGGGCTCTTGGATAATACATTGATTGTCTGAGTAACAGAGAACTCAGTAATTCCTTTCTGGACCTTAGGAAGTTGTCTTTTTGTGCCAAGGCCCTGCTTCTTGCACCTTTGTCTGGTCTACAAGTTCCTTGTTGCTGTTATGACCCTCTCTTTACTGCCTGCCAAAGCAGAAAGCCCACAGACTTCTGTGGGGGCAGGCCTAATAACTCCACAGGGATGGGGAAGTCTCCCTCCTGCCACTTGACCCACTCATTCTCTCCTTAAAAGAATATAAATTCCCCTAAGTTCAAACATATGAAACAGATCAAGTACATGTGTGAAAAACAGCTTCAATAGCCTTCAATTTGCAACTATTTCCTGCTGCATCCACAATCAACAGCAATAGTGAACATGAATCTGAAGAAAACATCTACAGTGGAACATCTCTGTAATTTATACACCTAATGCTTGTCTTTATCTACTGAGTGTATGAAGCCAAATATCCTCAGGCTTAAGGAAAGTTTGCATTAGTAGATGAACTTTATGAGTTACATCCAGCTCTGATTAGCAGGCAGACTTTCTGTGTTGGCCCGTCACAGGTGATGTGTTGCAAAAGCACCATTGAGATATTGCTTCTTCCTCACATTTTCCGAGTATTTTTGGTTCCCTCTTCATATATCATCGCAGCTGGCCACTTCCCTTTTAGTTTTGGAGGCAGATACACCTTGGAGGCAGATGTACATTCAGATTGCTTGGCAACAGAAAGTGCATTGCTGAAGCCAGGAGAATAAGACTAGAAGGTGAAATAAACATATGTTTTTATCTCTCAAATAAAGATTGGCTTCTTAGCACTCTAACTGCAAAACTTTGGAACCTCCAAAGGGCCTTGGAGCTATGAAATTATAATTTCCTATAGGAAAGGGTGCATTCTTTTATCAAATTAAAGAATCAGGTGCTTTCTACAATTTCAGTACTTACTATAAACCAAACAGAACTATGAAACTCTATGAAACTTGTTTTTATCACTCAACACTAAAAACAAGTTGGACAGGTGGGAATTTTGATCAACAGTTCTTGATCAATAATAAAAACAGGCATAAGTGATCCTACAGAGTATGTAACATCAGTTCAATTCACTCCCTGAAATGCGTGAACACCAATGCACGCAGCAGGGGGAACAAGCAGGAGGAGGTAGAAATCTGTCTTCAGTCAAGTGACTATGGTGGGACAGCTGGCATGACTGGAATGTGGTCATGGATGGCCACGTCCTTTTCAGGAGGGACAGGTCAGCAAGGTGAGGCAGTGGAGTTGCTCTATACATGAAAGAGCAACCGGATTATATTAAGTTCTGTCCAGGGGTGGATGAAGAGAGAGTTGAGAGTTTGTGGGTGTGGATT
>JAOXOE010000256.1:58960596-58971656 GCA_028565055.1 Phoeniculus purpureus
CACCCATGACAGTGTCACCCCTGCCAGCCTGCCCCTTAATCCACACCCACAAACTCTCAACTCTCTCTTCATCCACCCCTGGACAGAACTTAATATAATCCGGTTGCTCTTTCACGTAAAGAGCAACTCCACCGCCTCACCTTGCTGACCTGTCCCTCCTGAAAAGGACGTGGCCATCCGTGACCACATTCCAGTCATGCCAGCTGTCCCACCATAGTCACTTGACGACAGATTTCTACCTCCTCCTTCTTATTCCCCATGCTGCGTGCATTGGTGTTCACGCATTTTGAGGGAGTAAATTGAAATCTCCGATTTCACCTTAGCAAGATGGAAGGCCTCATCATCATCAAGACCAGAGCTCTGTCGCACTGGTGCTGACCCATTAACAATCCCACTTCCCTCTGAATCTAGTTTAAAGCCCTCTGAATGAACCCTGCGAATTCCTGCCCCAGGACCCTTCTTCTCTTCTGAGATAAACCTCTCCCATGCATAACTGCCGGGTCTGGTGTCTTATAAAACCAGCCAGTATCAAAGAATCCAAAGCCCTGTCTCTAGCACCAGTCTCGTAGCCAGGCATTTATGGACTGACTTCTTCTATTGCAGCCCGTGTCTTCACTTGAAAAATGTAAGAAAAGAAGAGAATATAATTTGTGCCCCAGACTCTCACCACCCATCCTAAGGCTTTGAAGTCATTCTTCATTCCTTTCAGGCTACAAAACACAGCTTCCTCCCCAGCAGTGTGGAATATTAGTAGTGGGTAATAGAAAGTTGATTTCACCAGGTTAGGGAGCGTCCTAGTCATTATCCTTGGTTCCGACTCTATGTAGACTACAGACTTCCCTATGATGAGGGTCAGCTCCGCATATTTGGTGGGCCCTCAGTTCCCTTCAGGAGTGAGTCTCCAATAACTAGTCCCCTTCTTTTCTTCTTTGTGAAGGAGGTTGTCATAGTACTGGAAGACCCATCTAATTTATGGGTTTGTGATAAGACCTCCAGAATAGATTGCCTATCAAATTTCATGGCAGTTTCTGGTAAGTGGTAGAAAGAGTATGCTGCACCCTTTCTGCTTGCAGTGCTGTGGGACACCAGGGAATGTGTGAACAATGTGACAACTTCTAACTCTTCCTTCTGGTGGGAATCTAATAGCTTAATATTTCATCTCTGACTGGATTAAGAGAGACAACTGTGATTATAATTGTTGTAAATATTTGGACGCTTGCCTAAATGCGTTGCTCTCCATTCATTTTCTTATGGAAGACATCAGGGATAGTTGTGAATTGACTATACTATCACAAAATAGCAGCATAGAAAGCTAAATGTCAGTTGACTAGTAACCAAGAATAACCAGGAAGAGTGGTATTTGAGTAAATTTAGTGGGAATGCATCTCTTTCTTCTGTCTGTCAGTATTTCTGACTCTCTACCTCTGTTTATAGTCACCAGCCCCGATGTCATATAATTCACAGCAGTTTACTACACTGTTTCCAAAGCACAGGACTCTCAGATGTGTTTTTACATTGCAGTCAAAATGTTCTTGTTTGTTATTTGCTCGGTTTTGGTTATGCTAACAGTAAAGAAAGCATTGAGCTAATTATCAGAAAACTTTGTAATGCAAAATTCAATCTTTAAGAACACACTTCTTGCTGTGGAAAGAAAGCTCCTTGGAAATCCCATATGAATATCCTGTGTGCACATTCCCAATGGAAACAGTGTGATGGATTCAGGTGGCAGGCACTTGGGATGAATAAATACTTTCATAGTTTTAAAAATCATGCTTTTGGCAAACGTGCTGGGATTTCTTTGATTGTTTTACAGAATGAGGCACTGTGTTAAACCAAAGTCCTATTCAATATTACTAACAGTAAGTCCTCATTGATGAGTCTCATATCATTAGCGATATGTTTTTGTGTCGCTGTTTTGTTACATGGGTTGAGGCAAAGCGCTGGGTAGTCTGAAACAAGTGGTGCAACTGAAGATGGAAAGCAGCAGCAACAACATGATCTTGTAAAAGGCACCACATTTCAGACCATCAGTTCCTTTCCAGAGCTTTGCAATTTGCACACAACCTTTTTGCGTACTCAGAAGGAAGACAATAGACAGCAATCAAAATGTTCTTTACCATTAATAACGGAGGCTCCCTAGGGAAAAAACACAACTCCAGATTTTCACCAGGGGACACTTTTCTCAACACTATTAGAGCACATTTTTATTAGTCCCATAGGGAGAGGATTAGCTCATCTACCATTTGTCATCTTTATGCTGTTCATTTATACTTCTTGCCTGAGCAATGGAGAAAGGTAAGAGGCAGAATTCCTTTCCAGCAGTGACAGCAAAGCAGTGACCTGACCTAGTGGCTTAGTCCACTCATTTAATTTTTGGAAGACTAGAATAAGATGATTGCTAAGCCTAACAATTTAAATAAACCTATCTGGAACCTTATACCGGAAATTCTTCTGTCTCCACACTTGGAAATGTGACATTTCATGTCTCTCATACACAGATGAGCTGTTTCGTTTTCCCTGAATTATGACACATTTTACTTATCACTCACCATTTTGCTGTAAAAATGAAAAAACACAAAAGTGAATACAGCGTAAAGGAGTTCATGAAAACTGCGTTTTGATGCACTTGTAACTAGAAGCTTTCAACAGTCAAAACAAGAAGGAATTTTGCTAGAAATCTGCTTACCATGCTATGAATACCTAAGAATGTATCCCCATCTTTAGGAAGACAAGGTCTTCTGGTGTTAACAGAATTAGTATATCTTTGTTTCCATTGGACTCTTGCAGTGGAAAGCTCTGCACTTTTCACTGTCAGGAGTAGCACAATCTATTATATGTGTCTATCTAAGTATTTGATATTATATATGTAACATAATATTTCCGACATACACTCAATCAGTGTGGAAATTAACATGGACTTTGTTTTTTGCTAAATGAAAATCAAAAACATTCCATGAAATCATATGTTTCCCTTGAGAGAAAATAAAATGTGACAGTTCCCCTTTGACCTCTCTATTTTTTTTAATGAACTAATGTCTGGAAGACCAGTGAATGCCATACAAACTTACCAGTTTGCTGATGAACACAAAAATTATGAGAGCTCCTTTCAAGTCTGATCCATACTGAAACACCAGAAGTGTCCATATAAATATATGGTAAAATGTTCCTATTTAATGAAGACTGGAAGAGTACTTTCAAAATATATATTCTCATTTTTTTATATCATTAGAAATTAGAATTCTCATTTTTTATCATTAGAAATTGTTTCCATCAGAACGCTCTAATGATTTAACTGTTGCTTTTCTTTCAACTTTATTACTTCTTTGCCATTTGTTTTTCTCTACTATGCACTAGGGAGTCTGATGGCATTCTCAGAGCCACGATCAGAAACTTTAGTCACCTACAGCATTTACTATGCCTTTGCATACTATACCTTGACAGCATAGAGAACCCGGGTGATGTTTTAAAAAAGAACTCTGGAGCTGTTGGCAGTCCATCGGATGTCTGTGGTTGGCCATCAACAGTTAAGCAGTTTTCTTTATTAACTTTTCTGAGCATGAAAATTATTATGAAATACAACAAAATTGGCTTTGTGAAACACACTGACGATGTTCCATTTAATTCCAAGTAATTCATCTTCCTTCAACTGTACAACGTGGAAAAGTAGTTTTTAATATTATTAAAGAGAGTGCTAATTTTTAAATCTAACACCAGACTTCACAACATAAACAATAGGATTGAATTACAATAACTTTAGGAAAAAACCCCAGATTTTGCTGAAGATGTACTCCTTTAAACTACTGGTTGGGATGTAGGGACGTTGAAAAGAGACACATGTTCCTGGCAGAGCTCGTCTTTGCATTGTGATTTCCCAGGCTGAAAGGAGCACAATGGCCATTCCTGCTGATCACTGTACCCCTCATCTGGAACGAGTGTAGAGGCGACTTGACTGTTATTTGAAAAACATACAAAAGGAATTGTCAAGGCACTGGGTGATCAGTACATTTTGCCACTCCAGTGAGATATTCATCTTACTGAATATTGTAGACAGAGGAGATTCCCAAACCCTTTTGCTTCAGGACCTTGTATGAATCAGGTCTGTGAGACCCTTTTCCACAAAGGAAACAAACAAATTTTGTTTGTTTCCTGTCAGTGTTACAGAAAACAATGCACCAAATGGGTTTACCTCTGTCACAGGTTTAGTTTTTACAAGGTAAGGCATTGACGGTAGTAGATGGCTGTAAAAATAAACCCCAGTGTGTGACCTGTTATATGCACTTACAAAATGAAAGAGCACAGCAGGTTCTAAAAGCTGATTACACGCTGTCTACAGGACTGAACTCATGTGAAATGCTGCATTAAAACATTTGATTCCTCCTTTGAACAAAGCTGAAAAAGCCAAATGGATCAGTGTGGCTAACAGTGATCTACTTGACTTTATGCAAAATGATAATGATTAAGTATTTTCTAATTACTCTTGGTAAATTATTGATTCTTTAAAGAATAAATGATTATTAAATTAATTAATTACTAACCAATAAATCAAAACCGTTGACTGTCTTTTCCTGCTCTCAAGCACTCAATGTACTCATCTTTCTAAATCATTCCACCCAACTGAGAAGGCAGTCTGCAAACAAAATTAAAATGTTAAAAAGAGAAAGAAGGAAGGGAGAAAGGGAGGAAGGGAGGAAATAAGGGAGTGAAGAAGACAGGGAGGGAGGACAGAAGCAGTTAATTTTGCAAGATTCACTTAGAAGAGTGAAGGGCAAAATCCTGTCCCCATAAAAATTGATAGTAAAATAATGGAAGTCCACTGCCATTGGTACTGGTTTTTATTCAATTTTTAGCAAACAACTGATTCACCCGATTTCTTACGAAAGACATCTGGGAGACAAATCATGCCCCATATGCTCTTCCATTTCATTTCCCTCATTTTATATGACCATTTATTTTTTCCTTGCATATTCCTACTTTACTTACACATTCTGAGTGAGTACATGATTAGTGATTCTGATTATGTGCTTTGGAAAAGGACTTTTCTGTCTTTTCAATAAAACTTCAATTAATATTTTCCCAACCTTTTCACATATTTATTTTAGATACTTTCCAAAAAGCTTTTAGTTGTAAACCATCAAATCTATTTTTCATTGTTACAAACACTGAACAACTTTGCCTAGCTACCAGCTGCTACTCAGAACAGCTGTTAATATGCCCAACAGCCTTATTCAAGACCATTAAAATAAAAGAGCACCTATTTTCTCCTACAAGCTACCACCTTTCACCCAAGATGATGCACAAAATGGACATTGAGTACCATTTACAGGATTAATATTATCCAGTGTTTACAACTAATGGATTTGTGTTACTGCTTCATGTTATAAGACCTCTTTTTGTCTTTTAATTTATCCTCAGGTCTGCTGCTTTATTTTTGTTCCATCATCCTTATAAAAGCCATTATTTTTCCATTAGCAAACCTGTTAAATAACTCTTCTTATGCTCTTTGATCTGACCAGCAGCCATTTGCATTCTTTGCAGTGAGTTTTTCAATTACACTCAAGAATTTTAAAACACAAGTTTGCTGAGAGCTACTTCACACACTGTGGTACATTTAATTAACATAAGATGGAAGAAAGGTTTGAAACCATGTTGCTGCCATAACAACTCCTGGTTTCCTTCTCTCCTATGCAAATCAGGAACAGATAAGTTAGTGAAAATGCTGTAAAACCTTTTGTGTTATAGTGGGTAAACTACCCTTCTCAAAATTTGTGAGAAAATACTTAATTTTTGCATCTGGTGTTTTACTGGAAAAAGAAAAGTTCCTCTAAATACTGGATCCTAAAAGCACTTTCTGAGTGAGTTTGTATTTTTTTGATTTCACAGGTAATATCCTTTTCATTTAATGACTTATTTTAATATTATTCAGCCTAGAAAATGTGTAATTTAACACTTTTCTCAACGTACATTCACCTCGTAGCCATTGTGTGCCCACACTCTTGCTTAGCCATATGCAACAAACATTTAGAAAAGAATCCTTAACCATCAACCTGTACATTACAACATATCTATCAGTATTGCCTTAGCACTGAAGTCTTCCCTGGGTTAGGAGTCTCATTTCACGTACTAGTGAAAAAGATTCTTTCTTTTCCATCACTCATCTCAGACATCAAAACACCTTTTCCACTGTAGTCTGCAGAGGCTGCGCTATAGCTCGTGTTGTGCAGAGAGATTTAGTGACTCAGAAAAAAATGCATAGAGAATACCCTATTGTTGCCTTTCTTGCCTTCATGCCAAGAGAGGAGAATGCTCAGTGGGATTTCATTGTCTGTCTTAGAAACCAAGATTCTTCTTTTGAGTAAGACCAGAAAGCACATTTTTAGTAACACTGATTATGTGATGTCCTAATTTCAGGAAGCAGGGAGATACTCTTAAGGAGTTCATGATGCTAAAACATTTCTTTAAGCTCTTGCTTTAATTGAAAATGATCTCTAATGTGCTGGATTTCTAGGAAAACAGCAAGTTATTGCTCTCTACTAGTCTTGTGATGATTTTTCTTTTATTAGAAGAAAGTAACAAATATTTGCTTTTATTTTCAGAAGAAACAGTCATCTGCCATGCTTGTTTTCTGCTGTCTTACAGAGGCAGCAGAAGAAGGAGCAAGGGAAGTTTTAAGATCAGGAATAGATAAACAGGGACTGTGATGTATGAATAAAGTCCAAACTCACAGTGTAAGGCAAGAGAGAAATCTGGACCACATGTGGGAGTTTGGTAGAGCTTTTAGAATTGCAATAGACTGTCATTAGAGAGAAAAACACTGGCAGATACGACCTTCAGGCTGCTATTAAGTTTGATTTTCGCAATTGGTGTACTCTTCTTACACCTGTCCTTTCAGACCATTTGTCTGTTTCAAGATGAGAAGCAGCATTATATTATTCCACTGCCATAATTTTCTTTTCTGAAAAGAACACTTATTTTATCAGACTGAATTTAATGTCACTGTTTGCTGACCTTCGATGATGTGCCCACTTCCTATGTAGCATGCTACATATTTTGTGTGTGTGCGTGTCTGCTGCACTGCTTTCTCATACAGGGTGCAGAAGAAAGAAAATGTTGAAGCCCAAATTTTGTTGTGCGGGTTATTCTCTCTAACCATATGCAAGCATTTATCCTCTGCAAAGCAGTTTTGCTCTAAGCATGTTTAATGTGAGAAAGCGAGTTCAAGACATAGAGAAAATTTGTTCAGTGGTATTTGGGCCAAAAAATGCCTCAACCCAATATCCATCTCGACACCAGCTGTAATTATTGGTAAATGAAAATCTAACTTAAAATAGTCCTAGGACCATGAGACATCGATTTTATATCCTAGATTGCAAAAGCCATCTGAGTACATACACCTTACTTCTTTGGAAAAAAGTTTCACTTTGCTATTGGCAAACCTAGAGAAATCATGTCTGCCACTTTGGCAAACCACTGCTTTGCTAAAAAATGCTGAAAGTAACCACCCCAGCTACAATGCAACAGAGCTCTCTGTAATTGATATCAGGAGTGCAGGCCACTAAGTTTGAACAATGTGACACTAGAATAATAAGCATTTTGACCTGTCTAGTGACTTTTTCTACCTCAGGGATGGTGGCTTTTCTGAGATGAAGCTGCAAAAACTGTTTATCAGCTGAGTGGACTGCCACCTCTATCTCATCTCATTTCGCCATTAGCTCAATGTACCACAGGAGTTACAGTATAGTGACCTGATTCATGTGGGAGCTGCTGATACAAACACAGTCCTTTTTTTCTACTTTTTAGGAAGAGTATAGCATTAGTGAATCAATCCCAGAATCAACTCTAGAACAGAAGTGTTTGAAATTGTTCTATTATCTTGCAGTCTTTTTCTGTCATTTCCCCAGTTCTGAAAGAAGAGCAAACACAGTCACTCCATCTGTTTTGTCTTTTCAATACCTTCAAACCCCAAGGTCCTCTGATGGGCTTGCATATTATGGGCATTCAAATTGAAGTGTTTAGAGCATCATTTTAGCTATTTCCTTCTATAAAATCAAAGCTTGCTATCACTAATCTTGATCCACTTCCTCAGAAGACAGTAGGAGCTGTATCAAAACCCTGCACTGGAGGGTGTGAATGAAATTCCGAAATACTAACTGAAGGATTTTTCATTTCTTCTGTTGTTCTGTTGCTCTTCTAAAAAAAATCCTTTATATATGCGGAGTCTAGGAGCTCCCTGTGATGAGGTTTTCTTTTGCTGTCAAATGGGAGGAGTCAATTAAGAATAATCCCTCTGAGTATCTTTAATCTTTGATTTTCTTATGGGTAACTTCCAGTACAAGATACAATATTATGGAGGTTGTTTTAGCTGAAATCTTTTCTTGGTAGTATTTAATATAAGTATGTTGTACTTGAATAGCAGGTATTGTTTCTACAACTTCAACTTTGAGACATAAGGTGTGTTAACAACCAAGAGACAAACCTAGCGTGAAAACCTGCTGTGATCATTTCAAAATGATCCCATGGTGTCTACTATCTTAATGCCGACCAACAGGAAAAAGCTTGCTACTCTATTCTTTCAGCACCAGGTAGAGACATGTTTTAGTTGCTTACAAAGTAGCAGACTTCCATCTTTCACACATACACTCCTCTTGCAAACACTTCTGCATTTCATTGATGAATTAGATTGTTGGCCGAATCCTGCATACTATGTGTTTTCTGAAGGTCTTTCAGCTCTCACTGAATACTGAACTAAGTAGTACAGCAAAATTTAACTAATGCCCTAAGAGATTCAGGTTATATATTTCTTTGTTAGAAATTTATGGTGTCCATCTGTCCTGGTTTGAGCTAGAACAGAACTAATTGAGTTCGGTGATTTTGTTTTTCACCTGTGTCTTCTAAGTAACTGTACTTTCTGAAGTTAATAACATATTTGTGCATATTTGCTTCTTCAAGTAATAAGACTGGATGTTTACTGTTACTACAAGACTGTATGTTTACCGTTACTACAAAGAATTAGAATGCAGAAAGGTTCTTGCTTATATTTGCTCCAGTGCAGACCAAGGTCAGTGCTAAACCTCATGTGCCATGTTGAGTATGCAGTGAGAGGCTGCACCTGCTGGAAGGAGCAGGGAGGACAGGTGACCCTAAATTGACCAACAGCATATTCCATCCCATATTCCTCAATTAAATATAAAACTAAGGGATCACTAGGGTCAAGCCTCTACTTCAACAGACATCTAAGGAGGACTCTGTCCATTCTGCTTCCAATACCAATCACAGAATCACAGACTCACAGAACATTAGGGATTCCTTTCCATGCTTTCCTGAATCCAGTTCTGGAATCCAGCTACTGCACCCAGTTTCTTTCTGCTGATGAGTCTAGTCTGAGACTTTCCCTTCATCCACCCCAGCATGAGTGGTGATGGGGACACAACTGCCATCAGGGGAGAGTTTGGATTTGGTTTTGGCTTAATTTTTATATGTGTATATATATAATTTTATTGTTATTATTTGAATTAAATAATTGTGTGCATTATATGAAATATATGATTGGCTTAGAGATCGAGTGACTATGTAACTCTATGAAGGAACTTACAGCCAGTTGCTGGTAATAGAACTCATTTAAGCAGCAATGTGCTGAACTGTACTGCCAAAATGACATCCTAATACTCGGTATTTTTAGTGCAATCACCAGTACACTGTATAAGTCTTAGAATCAAGATGTATTGATACATCTAGAATAGGTAAAACTGTTTTTTATTCTCCCTGTTTTCTGATATTTCATTTACAATGCTATAATCTGATGTGATACTGAATAGCATTTAATATTACCAGATTCGGGTTCCTGAAATTCAGGCTCCTCAGTTACTACTATTCTCATTGCAGGACACAGGAAAAAGTAAAGGAAAAATTATAACATTCAAAGGACAAAGGGTTGCTATAAACTTGAGTGATTCTAGACACATTATGTACTTCCCTCCTTCAGCATTTTTATAGAGCTTTTTCCTCTCCATTTGAAAGAACTGTTGCTCTAATCGTGTTCCTGTTTTTCACAGCAGGTCTACAGAATCCCTCCTGCTGCCTACGAAGGGTTACCAAATTGGACCTATTACACTGTTCCCGTATGCAGAGTGACATGCAATCAGTAAAAACTCCTTTTGTTTATACTGTTAATAACAGATGTTGCTCTGCTACATCGCACATGCTGTTTAATATTATCAAAACAATTATTCATTTATTCATGTTTGTGCAGTGTGTGCAAGCTGGCATTACGGAACCTGCAGACAGGGGCCTCATGAATGCATAAACAGAAATGCATGTCGTATATAATAAATTGCCCCCATCAACATGTTTCATCTTATATCTAAAAATTTGATGATTACTTTATTGCTTACATTGACAAGGGGGTGACAGACAAAACTGGGCATGTGAAAGAGCTACTAAAACAGCAAAGGGCCCCTTCTTGCAGGGAACTGTTATATAAGCTTGAAAGAAATCACGCTTTGCTTTGTCAGGGTCCAGGGACAAACACTCCGATGTTAGTTCATGCTTCTTCCCTTGATACCCTCAGTCCTCCTCCAAAAGAAAAACACAAGGCAGAAAAACAGTTCAAGTGTTGGTTTGATTCCTCTGATTGAATTAACAGGGGCTCGTTTTAATTGAATTAACTAGTGGGATAACAGCATGACTGAATTTTAAAGTATAATTAAAGGATTCATCTTGTACTTACTGACAATGGGATAGAAAATTACCTCAGAACACACGCTACACAAGTTGTCTGTTTTCCCATTATAGATGTGCAGTTTCAGGTAACATGGCCATTAGACCTTCTGTAAATGGTAGAAGGTTCTAAACAAAATTAATGGGCTAAAGGAAATCAGTTTATGCTCTTGTAACCTTAAAATATTTACCTTGTTCATGATGACATGCTATTGTTTGCTCTTGTTTGGATGTAGGACCTCATGGTTTTAAAATTAAATTATTATAAATTTTTCTTCAAGTATAAGCAGTCATTTTGCGCGTGAAAATGGAATCTTCCGGAAGGTTTGTGCTCCTGATAGTATATT
>JAOXOE010000256.1:58971666-58996008 GCA_028565055.1 Phoeniculus purpureus
AGAAGGATGATATTTTCTTCATTTTTTTGTCAGAAATCAGATTTTCATGCTAATGAAGTAAAGTAATATTTTCTATTCACTCCTCTTTCAGCACCACCTTCACTGGAAAAATGAGACAAACTTATCCTTACAGGCTTACAGTAGTTAAACAAAACTTAAGGAAGAAATTTGTCCATAATGGTTTGAAGTGAATGGAATTTGACCCCTCAGGTCTTAAGGTAATAGCATTTCCTAGCAGTATATTCAGAAAATAATTAGCAGGTACCTGATACAATCTTGTAGACCTGCAAGCCAGCAGTCAGTATGTTTATCATTAACCTTTGCAGCTGGATGATCTAATGCAAGGACAATAGAGGTGACTACAGGGTGGACGGAATGATTTCTATCTTTCAGTTTCTTTGGAGTTTGGCTTGTAAAATCTGATTTCTCGAGTACACTATTGAATTATTTTTTTACTACAAAACATTGCTTTTCAGACATTCTCTTTTTGGTTTTCAATGAACTTCTTTTCTCTGCACAGCTGTTGTTCACTACTATCAGGAATGCTCAGCAGAAACACAAAATCTTTAGCACTAAATTAGACTGCTGTAGATCAGTGGTGACATTTCCTATGTTGCTGGCAAGTTGTAAGGTCTCTATTTTTTTTTTCTGAGACATATGTCTCTAGAGTTGTCTGAGATGCTATGCCGTATACAAGACATCATCAGAGGCAAATACAGCATTGTATAATTGCACTAGAAGTGTACATATGCTTAGACTCGGATGACTGAATCAAATCCCAAGTATGACAGAAAAAGCAAACATGAAATAAGAGTATGAATAGTTCCCATTACCTGTTCACCCAAACGCTTTCATGACTTCTGAGTTTCAATTGTCAAAGACATACTCTGGCAATAACTTCCACAATGAAATCACAAGCTGGGTAGAAATTTTTATTGCTTTTGAAACATTTACTTTTACTGTGTTGAAGGTCTATTCCCTGTAACGTCATTCTATTCTTATTATTTCACGCACTTTTATCATATTCCCTTTTAATCATTTAACAAAAAAATGCTTTAGTTTCTCTTTGAAGTAGAAATTACTTTTAACTTATTTGCTTCCTTTCAGCACAGCTGTACATGAAGCAGTTCACAGTGAACAGTCTGTAACAGCCTGTAACTTTTTCCTGCTTCATTTGTCTATCAAACATCTAAGCAGTCCGAATTTCAGAATTATATATACTCACTAGCATAGAATATTGATAGTCTCATTGTTAAAGGCAAATTCAGACATGTAACACTATTTACATAGCTGTGTTTTATTCAGGTGGCTCTCCAGTTATCAACAGGGATGTTGTCTGCCATTGCGTTGACCATTTTCCCAACTTGATTCAGTCCTGTTCATGTTTTGCAAAGGCCTTCCCAGATTTAACCAAATATATCAATCATTTGGGTTATTTACTCTTTTACTTTTGGATTTGTAGATAATTTAAAATATGTGATCTTAATACAGAACTTTCGGAAACACATTTATTAGTCTTTCAACATGATGAAAAATGGCCCTGAATTCACTACTGCAATCTTCTGATTGTTTTTGCTGCATGGATGAAGCACAGTATTCTTGTAAGTTCACGTGATTTTATATAGGTATACCTGAAGCTTTTATAAAGTATGAAGAGATACCATTTAGTTCAGATATGAAGAACTGGCAGCATTATAAAAGCATTGTTGCAAAGCTTATTTACACAAAATTAAGTCCTTAACCACTCCTCATCAAAGCACTTAGGAAATGGTCTGTGTTTATACAAATAGTGTTGTGGGGAGAAAAGCAAGCAAGTATCTACTGATGCATACATTTACATTGTAGTGATTTCAAAAACAATTTACGCTTCTGGATGTGTGTTTAGTAAACAAAGTACTCTGAGTTCTAGGCTTATATTTGCAGAACTGCCATTATCTAAGCCAAATAATTCACTGGTAGCACTAGCTGCAAAAGAGAAACACATTACATTGCACAGCTTCTGAGCTCATCAAAATACTGCCGATGCTTACCTTCATTCAAAGGAACGCTGCAAAATGACCAGTGCCTACAAGTTTACTGGTGACTTCACTGAATTTTTGACAAATGTCTTCATAAGGTATTCATAGGTTATATGCATATTTAAGCATACTCTAGAATCCAGTTTTGCTTCATCTGATACTTATGATAAAACTGCATTGAATGTCTTGGCTGCAGTTGATGTCATAATAATTAAAGAAAAAACCCTAATCTAAGCCCTATTCCTAAAAGCCTGACTTTTGGGTGCTAACAACCTTCCTATTAATGCAGCCCATCCTCACTGCTCTTTTTTTTATTCTAAAGAGAATGGGAAGGACTTGAAATGCCTTAAGATTAGCTCCTGTGTATTTTCCCATCACCAAATATAGCTATTTGACTAACACTCTACAACATTTACGTGCAATGCATCTTTCAGAATACATTGAGATAGCATCAGTCCAACACATTTAGTGATGATGCATTATCAAAAAAGTAATTGTGATGTGTGTGACGAGAACAGAAGTTAAGCCAGTACTTCAAGCAGCAATAAACTATAGAAGTCCATATGAATTTTAAATGAAGGAATTCCTGGTTAGACAAACATCTTCAAATTATAGGACTGCTTCTGACACAGGTTAAACAGAACACACACACGCCCACAAAAGATAACACAGATGAGTGGGCGATCAGATTTCCAATTCTGAAAAATGGCTATAATAATAGTGATACTGTTCCACATGCCCCTGAGATCTTTTAAATGTATGAGAGTATTATTGCAGTCATGCTACAGCCTGGGAAATTGAATCATAAAGAGGTTGCTCAGGGTTAAGCATGAAATCAGTACAACACTTCAAAGAAAGAATAAATTCCATGTATCATACACTGTTGTGAGCACCAAGTTTAAACACAGCATCTGGTGAACCATTGCTGGATCTATATATGTTCCAGGCTGCTAACTGTCCTTAGACCTCAGGCATGAACTAAACACTAGCTGAAAGAGTGTGACTTGAGGTGTTTGCAGAGGAGTAGCGTGCTTGGCCCTTACAAAGTCCCAGCATGCTTAAAAACAAGATTAGAACTTGCTAAGCACTAGAAATTCAGGGCCTGTGTGTGCATTTAGCACACGCTGCTTGCATTGAAATCTCCAGGTTCTTAAGAACCAGCATGACCCAATAGCTCTTAGTTAGGCATGCTGCTGGCATTCATTCTCTCCTAAGAACCTTTGTTTTCCCAGAAGAGTAACCGTTTTGCCTTGAAATTTACATCAAACAATGACAGGTTACAAGGATTATGATTTTGAGAGGGATTACTCCACTTTTTCATGACTTCAGCCACAAATACCTCAAGCTAAAAACGTTTTTATTTGCTCCATTATGTTTATGTTTCGTTTCCTCTCTCTTCTAGAAGGTTTAATTCCATTAGCATATTGCTGCCAGAAAAGTATAAATCTTCTCCATCCAATAAAATGATCACTTCATAATAAATAATCTTACAATGTCCACCTCCCTTGTGGTAACTTCTATCAAGCACTGATAGATATTAAAAATACACCAAAACTAAATTTCAGCTTATAAATTACTATGTAAAGTTTTGATCAAGGCATCTGTGTGAATTTAAGATTTGCCTCATTCAGAAGTTTTAGTTTGAATTTTTCTTCTAATTAAAATGTTAGTGAAACCTTACTGAGTGACACATTATGTCTCTGTTTGCATAAAAGACTGTAGTGCTTTCAGTTGTTAATTTAATTTTAGTATTACCAGGTTTTTATCCTGAGACCATACAGAGACGAGTACAAGGTCAGACCAACTCTAAAACTCTAACTGCTGCATTCAGTTCTGCCTTGACTTGTTGACAGCAGCCGCTGATACGGATCTTTCACAAAGCTGACCCTTGTTTGCTGCCACTACTGGGAAATTTCTATTGTAAGGGAACTCTCAGAACCTAAACCAAAGGTCACTGTTGTTCCAGCACAATGCATCTAGTTCCCATAATTGAAAACATTCATTAAACTCTTTAGTTAATGTACCTGTGTTTTTATTTGAGAACTCATTAACTATTATACACATCATAAGACATTTTTAGAGCTACACAGGAACTGTCTCACTATGCGTATGTGTGGGCTGTGAAAGGAAAGAAAATAATGAGTGGTTGTTCTCCAGGAATAAGACTCATACAGTCAAGGCCATGGCAATGACAGAAGAACGCAATAAAGCCAGAAAATTAACAATTACTTACTATGTTCTGTCTATCAGGGATAATTTCTTAGTGGAGTTTTCCATATGTGGACAATAGAAAGCAACTATTTTTTTCATTTCTAGCTATTTCTTTTGTAATGTTTGCAATGTATTCCTGGAGTTTAGAAATAGCATAAAATGAAAAGAGCTCATATTTTACTGAAGGACATAATATGTAGCTTATTTTGAGCCAAAATATCATAGCCAGAAGCCATGGATGGGATCACGCATTTCTGGTCAGGTTGTTGGTGCTGGGACCCATTGTGTTCAATATATTCACAACAATCTGGATGAGGAATTAGAATGCACTGTCAGCAGGTTTGCTGATGACACAAAGCTGGGAGTGGCTGACACTCCAGCAGGCTGTGCTGTCATTCAGAGGGACCTGGACTGGCCGGAAAGTTGGCCTGGAGAGATGAATTTAATGGAATTCAACAAGGGCAGTCCAGTGCAGAGACTCAAAGATGATTAAGGGAGTGGAACATCTCTCTTATGAGGAAAGGCTGAGGGAGCTGGGTCTTTTTAGTTTGGAGAAGAGGAGAATCAGAGAGGACTATGTCAATGTTTATAAATACTTAAAAGGTGGGTGTTAGGAGGATGGAGTCAGTCTTTTCTTAGTTATGTCCAATGATAGTACAAAAGGCAACGGGTGCAAGCTGGAGCATGGGAGGTTCTACATAAAAGTAAGAAAACTTTTTCACTGAGACAGTGACAGAGCACTGGAATGGGCTTCCTGGAAAGGCTGTGGAGTCTCCTTTTCTGGAGACATTCAAAACCTGCCTGGATATGTTCCTACTGTAGGTGAACCTGCTCTTGCAGTGGGGTTGGACTGGAAGATCTGTGATTCTGTGATTAATTTCTCAGTAAGACAAAGGAGAATGGCTTTAATCCTAAAGAAGGCGGATTTATTGTTGATCTTAAGAAGAAATCCCTCACTATGTGGTGAGGCACTGGAACAAGTAGCCCAGGGAGGGTGTATAAGTGTTCAAGTCCAGGTTGACTGGGGCCCTATTCACTGCTTAGGACTGGGGTTTTAGAAATAGGTGATCTCTGCAGCTGCTTCTAACCTAAACCATTCTACGATTCTATGAATTTGTTTTGCACAACTGTTGCCCAGTGTCCTGTCCCTGCCTTTAAAACTTTATTGCTTTAACTTCATTGACCTGTGTATATGTCTGCTTGCCTTTATAACTTCTTCCACTGTCATTTACAAACTATTACAATTTGTGCATTGCTGTTGCAGCTTTGCTTACTGATGGAACTAAAGCCTCCAAAGCAAGCTTGCCAGTAGTGGAGTGAAACCGACTTTTGTTGTACAAATCTGCATATATTTTTCAATGCTTATTAAAGAGTGATGTGTCCATTTGTCTCTTTTGCATGGCACCAGAGTCTTCTAAGATTTGCCTTTTGTTTCAGCAAAACTTGGATACAATTCTTTCTTCTCTGAGACTAACAGCATACTCTCAAATTTGGTTGGAACTGTCCTCACAAATGTAAATTTAATATGGTGCCTACACTGACCATCTTAGGTTAAGGTTTTCCCTCAATCTTACAGCAGGTCACACTTCAGTAGTCAGATATATATCAAAAACAGTGCTCTATTATCTACACAAAAACCCCACTTATTTTGTTTTATAGAAGAGCAGAAGCAGGAACCCAACCTTTACATCTGCTTTTTTGTCTTTAATATGAGGAGGAAAGAGAGTTCTTAGTGGTCAGTCTCTTAAAAAAATTAAATATTGACACCAAGTATAATATTCTTTATTCCTTTTAAAAGTTAATTTGTTTGCTAATATTTTTTCTTCTACAAATCTTTCATTCTTCTCTGCCTTTTAAGGAAATCAGACTCGTTCCAGAAATGCTGCATTCAGCATAGAGCAGCTATAACCTTTCTTCTTTCAAAATGTCATTGAAGTCGTCTTTGAAACTTGCCTCCAAATGAATTCTGTGATGGAGTTTTGTAGCAATAACAGTTTGCGTGACACTCTTTATCCTTCAAATGCTTTGAATTTCTATTTTTCCACAATACTTTGTACTAGCATTTTAGTAGAAGCTATCACCGTAAACCAATAGTATTCTGTCATTTTTTTCTACAGAATACAGGATCATGAAGAGCTAAGTGCAAACGTTCCTACACATTTAATCTGAAATTTCAGTAGAGCGTATTTCTAGGTGGTGCATGTTTCTTCCACAGATATTACAGTATACACTGTGGTGCCAGAACTCTCATTAAAGACCTGCTCAGATTTGGCAATAGCTACATTAAAAAACTGCTGGAAGGATCTCCAAGAGAGACATTTCATACATCAAGAAAATATTAACTATATATATTTTCATTGCTGACAGTTGAGTGTCTAGCATATTCCTAATAATCTCAGCAGTGAAGTCTCAAAATATTCAACACTTAACCTTTCTTAGTTTAGAGTTTCAGCTCCGTTATTTCTTGCCATAATTTATTCTATGGATATAAAACACAGCTTCTCACATTTTTTTACAATAGCCTTTCCTACTTAGTTTTTTACTACGCCCTCCCTAGAACTTCAAAGGGGAAAGAAATTTCAGCTGTTTCATTCATTGCTCATAGATCACGTTTTCTAAGTCTCTGGTCATTTGCATTGGTTTCCTTTAGACTGCCCACTTAACAGCATGCTTTACATAAACCTGGGTACCAAACTCTAGCTGGGATCTTCTCTTCTGCCAGATGGAGCAAAAACAGTCCATTCACACATCTTGCTAGGTCTACTCCTGTGTGATGATTAGCTTCTTCACAAGATTTGGTTTGTGGTTCAATGTAACTCTCTTTCATCCCTTTCCTATAGATTCTTTTCTGAGACTGATGTTTCTCATTCTGTTTTGCTTAAGCACTGCTCCTTTCACTTGTCTGTAGTGAATCGTATCCCAAGATTTCAAAAATGTGGTAACGATCATTTTCTATTCCAGTGCTATTTTCCAATCAGCATGTAGTCCTTCTTCCCTAGGTAGCACATTCAAATTTCATTTTCCAAAAATATAATTTTATTCTATTAACCAGATTGTTAGTGAGAACATTGAACAAAACTGAACAAAGAACAATTCCCTGCATTCAAAGTATCTTCCGTTTTTGTACTGAATTAGTGTCAATTACATCCTGAGTGTGGTGATGCAACCTGTTGTTCTCCTTTTCTGTGGCAGTCTTTCTGGAGCAGTGTAGACCAGCAAGTCCTCGGGTCTGGGCAGTCAACCAAGGCTGACCCAGAACTGGCTGTGCTGTCACCCGTGAGATATAGTCTCACATGGCTTGTAATGAGTCTGCCCATCAGCAGCCCCAAATAAGACAAATGAAGAATCAAGGACTCCAGCCAAGAGCAAAAAGACAAAGACATGACTTGAGACAAGACTGGCACTGCCACAGCACTGCTGGAGCAGGTAGTGATGTCCCTGAGAGCCCTAAAGTGGGATATTGAGAGGGAGGGGGAAGATGTTCCACAATGACTAGAGACATCCTGGCCTATTGGTGCAAACAAGCCCGACATACATATAAGATTGTCCTATAAGAATGTCAAAGGTTTTACCAAGAGCTACTGCGTTTGACATCTACTGTGTTATTGTGATTTCCCAAGATTTGTTATTGGATGATTGGTTTGATTTTTTCCCTATGACTATTGGCAGCCATTGGTTTTATATGAGTGATCTATTTCATTCAACAAACAACAGAGAGACTTAATGCTGTCCTGAAGTGAAGTAGGTTTGTGCCTTTATAGCAATGGAACATTAAATGCCTATGAGCTAACAGATTATAGGATTAATATTCTTTAGTAAGCTTTCATTAGAGGAAGTGACTGCAGATTATACTTCAGGTGAAAGGTAATTTAAAGAGTGCAGTCCTTTGTAATGTACACGATGCATTTGAGTTGGTTAGTACGGCAATCCCACCCATGTGATATTTAGCTTTGACTCACAGCTGCTGGAGATTCCAGCAGTGTTCCAGAAAATATTTTTTTAACTATAATAAAAATACTCAAACTATAAGCATCTTGCTTGAGGCATAAGCAGCAGCTTGAAAAAGAAAAGGTGCCTGCTGCTTAAGCAATATATTTTACTTTTAGGGGTTTTTTTAAGGGAAATGAACTAGATGGCATCTGCCTCATCCTAAAAACTTCGACTTAGGTTGTACAGATTACATTTAAAAGAATTTTATGTGGCTGCAGTAAAAGTATTTGATTTTTCTTAGATTACAGACTTTGAGGGTCTTCATTCAAATACATTTTCACAGACAATAAGTTGAGTCGGCCTATGTTTGATCACAGAGAGCTGATCTGTTCTATGTGTGGAGCTCCTAAGGCAAAGGGAATTATGTACCAAAATAGACTCAGAATGATCCTTTCACCTGCAGTCGACAGAATCCACAAAGCTCTTTTACTAGTTTTCAAAATTCCCTCAGATTTCTGCTTAAGATCCTTTCTCAAAAAAAAAGTCGTCTTTTGATCCAATTTACATAGCTACCTTGTCTACTCTTAGTTTATCTTACCACACTCTCTGCTTAAGTATCAGAAGACAATCTTTCCTGCTCCCCCCTAAATTTTTAATGGTCTATAATTCTACCTTTGTTTTATTTTCATCCCTTCATTCTTCATCTCATGGCTTTAGGGCGCTTTGATCCTAAAACAGTCTAATTAAAAACATAAGGTGTATTATTGTGGGAACAGCAGACAAAGAACTCCTAATCCAGCAAGTGATATTAGTGTATTCTTATAACATGAGAACAACTGTTGTGACATTCTGTGCAGAAAGAAATCTAAAATGTCTGTAATAATCAGTTTTATCTTATTTGAGCCACTAATAGAAATTATGGATCACAATATGGATACTTTATGAAGTATCACAAGGAAGCCTTAACATTGCTTGTTAGCTTCACTATGCACTAGTTATCAGAATACATTTTATAATACATCAGAATACATTTTATAATAAATTACTTCCACTATCAAGCTATGTTTTGATGTAATAGCTATTAAATATATTTACAACTTTGAGACATTATATGCTTAAGTTTACTGAAACTAACTACTGTATTACTCCATGTTACAAAGTAAAAACTTAATTCTATTCCTTATGTGACTATTTTACTTGTCTGAAGAAAATTTGTTGTAATTTGTCATTTAATAGATCATTTTAAAAATATAATGTAATCAGCAGCCACCTCTTGTCCTCATGGTTTACTGATTCAAGCATTTTAAGGAATATTACGAGTTTTTGTCTTGTTGTTCCACTAGGGAAATTTTAAGATCAAAGTAGGGTAAGGGATTGACAAAACAAACTCACTTCCACCTGCTGGTCCCTATAAAAATTCTGCTTGGAAGCTTAGCAAGGTGAACGCACTGAGGAACTAACATACCTTGATAGTCCAACTTCTTTGATAAAATCACTTCGATGAGTACATACTTCTTTTAACCCACACTGCAAAATGCTACATGTTGATATCTCCTGACAAAAGTATGACCACCTACTCCATCAGGGTGCCAGTATTACAGGGTGCCAATTATTTGCTGTTTGCTTGCTTTGTAATCCACTTGCTTTTGGGCTGCTATTTAAGACTCCTCAAACCAACATTTGCTTAGGGAAAAAAGATCCACAAAACTAACAGCTACGTGTTCTGAAAGACCATGTTTTTTATACCTCGCTATTAAAACTGCTCCTTTTAATGGATTCTATTTTATCTCACATTTCTATCACTTGCTAAAGGTCAAGCATTTTTCCTTTGCTGTAATTCTGCTTCAGCTGTGCCTGTAAGTAGGTTTAATAAGCCTATCACTTCAGAACTTTCCACAATGTTTACAGTAGTCTAAATCTAAAGTGAAAATCCCACTCTGTCTAAATTGTGCACAAGTTTCCCAAGTCTCACAAATAATTTTTTTGTTAATTATTTGGTCAAGATTTCAGTCAAAAGAAAGAGTTTGGTAAGTCTACCAGATTCTACTACTGAAGGTCCTTAAGAGTGAGTAATTCTTTTTATTGATCGATTACATAAATTCTTTAGAAGTGCTTAAGACACACAAGTCTTACCCACAACTTAGGCCCATTAATCAGGTGAATTTCATTCATTCAAGGCACATTTTTCCCTACTTTTCAATGACTCTGCCACTCTGTCTTCTCAAATACAGAGCAGAGCTGAACATTAGGAGGAATATTTCTAATCTGATGTTTTCCTCTCCTTCCATTTCAATATTGTTTTACATTTACTATAGCTTGAGAGAGTCTTATGTATTCCTTTTTCTGCAGTGTTCTCTTCACATCACATTTTCATTGAAGAGATAACAAGTTTGTCCATCACATAACAGATTTGATTCTTTTGGTTTATAGGGATGTCTTAACAGTTCTGAAAACACTGATTTCTAACACTAATCATCAACTTTTTTTCTGAAAAGAAGATACAGTTTTGAGTGGTTTCACATTAAAGATGAAAAATAAGGCCTCCCACATGCTCTCTGTCAACCTTCAAACAATAATATCTATTTTTTCTTTATTGCTTAAGATTTCTTTAACACTTTTTTACCCATTCAATTCTTTATTGGCCAGTTTAAATTTGATATTTCCTCTTCTCAAAATTATCTTCTCCCTATTTCCCTTAAAAAAACATTATCTCTAAATCATCTTCTCTATGGCTTAACTAAACTTCACCGTGCCTCTTATTAAGAATATATTTATATAATTCATAGTATTTTAAAAAAAACAGTTTGAGAAAATGTTTAGCACATACAAGATTAGATTACAGTTACGGAGTGAAAAGACTGCACTATGAAGAGAGCAAAAACATTGCTGTTTTGTGCTTGGAATCTTACCTAGTATACTTTGTTATTTTTGAAATAACTTTTCTGAAAACTTTGGCTTCTGATACCAACATATCAATGTTTGAAGTGAACAGCTTCCATTTAACCATTAAGGTACTATCTTAAGTATTCTTCTGTTTAATACAGTTAATAATTCAGTTAATGAAGCTGATATATTTAAATAGTTAACTCTTCCTGTTAAGTCTTTTAAAAATTTGTTTGTTTTTTTAAGTAGAAGCTAAGGATTATAGCTTATCAATTAACATTCAAATTTTGCAAACTGCAGTGTAGGTAGAAACTAGTTTTTTGAATGTAACTAGCTGGGAAGGTAATACATTATTCTATAGATATAGATAGGCTCCCTTGATCCACCTTCAAGGATCTGTATGCCAAGATACAGAAGCAGGACAGCTGCATTTTTGTTGTTAGCCCAGACACTGTTTATTACAAACAAGTCTGATTTCTTCAGGTAAGTCTACTCTAAGTCATTGTTACTTACTGTCAGATCTAGCTCTCAAACAACACACAAACAAGCACTCTGCCTGTAAAATTCTCTCATGCCCTTAAAATATTGCAAAAGATTAGATATTGATGGAAATCATACACATATCATAAATAAGTATAAAATTAGGGTGTTTTAATTTTTAGCAAAACTTCATAGACTCAAAGAAAAGCAACAATATTTTATTTTATTTCATTTTACTTGTAAAGCCACAACCGTTAGAGCTGTATGTTTGCTGTGACAGGTCCTGTAACGCTTACTTGACTAAACTGGAAAAGTGAACTTTCTTGCTTTATGGTTGTTAGTGCTGTGTGAACAAAAACTAAACATTGACCTTCCCAGTAAAATAACTATATATACAGTAAATAAATAATAGTAGTAAAACAGCTAAATATGGGCAGGAGTAAGTCATAGGATCATAGAATCCTTAGGGATTGGAAGGGACCTCGAAAGATCATCCAGTCCAATCCCCCTGCCACAGCAGGATCAACTAGATCAAGTCCAAATTGCAGGAACAAATCCATATTGCTTTCTAGAAGTTCTAAAAAAGTACCTTCCCCACCATAAGTCACTATAGAATCGGTCAGGGCTGGAAGGGACCACAGGATCATCCAGTTCCAACCCCCTGCCACGGGCAGGGACACCCCACCCTAGATGAGGCTGGCCAGGGCCTCATCCAGCCTGGCCTTAAACACCTCCAGGGACAGGGCCTCAACCCATTCCAGGCCCTCACCATTCTCACAGGGAAGAACTTCCTCCTCACATCCAGTCTAAATGTGAGTCCCAGGTCCAGAGGTTTGCCAAGACACATTTTGTGCTGATATTTCTGCTCCATGTGTGTGCCCACTCCATCTTAAGGAAGACGTAGACTGAATGGCTCATTCCCCTTCCTGTCAGCTCCTTACCTGTAGCTTCGCCATGATCAGTTCCTTACTCTGGTGAATCCTTCTTCTTTAATCAAGCATGTAATCACAGTGTTTAGACAGCAAAGACACAAGGATACACACAAAAGCATTTTTGGCACACCGGCTATGCAGAGAAGGCCAAAACTTTCACACAGCACACGGTGCAGCCATAGACTGCAGCAGCAGAGCATCGCAGGAGTATTTCTTATCTCACCGCAGTGTCTGCTTGCTCTAGTTTGAATTCCAGCAGCAAAATCAATTCCCAATTGAGTTCTTACTTCATTATATACCAGCCCTGAAGGGGATAGTTAAGACTGCAAGTTCAGCTTATTTGGCAAGGGAATGATATCTTCTTCACAGACATTAATTTTGTGCTGATACACTGCTTGAATATTTTGCTTGCTCTTCTACTTTATTTAATCTGTACAAGTGTCTCGATACATGTGAGTAATTTAATGGAAAAACCCTTCTTCCAGATTACAGAATGACAGAATTATTCAGGCTGGAAAAGACCTCTATGATCATCAAGTCCAGCCTATGATTTAACATCACCACATTGGCTAGACCATGGCGCTAAGTGCCACCTGCAGTCTTTTCTTAAACATCTCCACCATTACCTTTGGAATGATAGTCCATTCCAATGTCTGATCACCCTTTCCATGAGGAAGTGATTCCTAATACCCATCCTAAATCTCCCCTGGCCCAGCTTCAGGCCATGCCTTCTCAGACTTATTGCAAGGAAGCAATAGCCTCTCAATACCTGTTTCCAGAACCACAGTTTAGGGAAAAGCTGTGAATATTCACATTACTTTTTATTCCAAAACCAGTGACACGTGCTAGAAATAGGTACCCATACCTGTTTGATCTGCTCCCACAGCATCCTGGTTAGTGTTGAGCCAGAGCGGTAAGTGACTTCAACAGGGTAAGCAGCATTTAGTATCTGGAAAACAGGGGAAATGGGAAAAAATGGAAACTTTGCAAGTTACAGTCACTGCAAAACTCACTAGACCCTTGGACAATCTCTGGTAGGGAGGTTGAAGCAGATTATCCCTAAGGTCCCTTCCAAACTAAGCCATTCTATGATTATATGATTTCTATGTGCCATCCTGATCAGACTTACATTCAAGCACATTAGTTTAGGAAAGGTCTATTTTGTACACTGCTTAAGTCAACTGTGTTAATGTGGTCTAATCTGAGTTTAGAGAATGATTTCATAAGATGTTGATCCAGCAGAATGGGTCGATAACCTAAATACTGAGCAAGGGTTATTTGAGTCATGATATGTTATAGCTGTAGCTCAACTTTGCTTTGACGTGACTATTGGTTAAGAGTAATACAAGATTAGGAACAATCCATACTTCCTTCAAGGTATTCTAGCATAATACAGCTTGAAAAATCATAAATGTAAGAAATGAGGAGACTGTCACAGTTTGACAGCTTCATCCTCCTCCTAATCACATGGCCCCTAGTTCCCTAGAACTAGTTCAGAAACATTACAAGGGTTTTGATAAAGAATATGAACCTTAAAGATTACTTTCTTCTAGAGCTCAGTAGTCCCTCATGGAATGAGAGCTCTGTATTTTATTGAGCTTCTCTGTACTGAGGGAAAAAAAAAAATAAAACAAAAAAGGGTTTAAATGTTGGTTTAGTACAGAGAATGTATTTTGGAATGCTGATTCTCGAATGTTAGGTCGGGTTGTATAACTTTTATAAATTCAACACTAGCACTGAATAGCCACGCTTTTTTATGTAAGAATTCATTTTCCTGTCATACTAAAATGTCAAACAGGAATGTTTGGGGATGAAGCTTGTAAGACAGCAGCATTTTTCCTTATTACATATTTCCTTATTACAGCTGCTGGGACGATACCAACATCTCGATAGTCCGTCAGTTCTCTACTAGTGACAATATTACCCTTTTTGGAGTATTGCTTGTCATCTGCCTCTCTGGCTCGTTCAATAATCAGACACAATAGCCTCATGTAAAATATTTTACATTGGTGATTTTCTGTTCATATTGCAAAGCTCAGGGGAGAAGATTACCCCTCTTATGTTAACTAAGTATCAGAGTCCTTATATATCAGAGATTCTTATTTTAATTCTTCCCCCACCAGCTCTGAACTATATTGCTCTGACTTGCAATCAGACACCTACCTATCTGGGAGTTTTTAATTTTTTTAAATTTCTTGCTGGAAAGCTGTTTCATGGCTCTTTATTATACATTGCCAGATTGAACTTGCAAACTGAAAATACAATGATAACATTACATGAATAATGTTAGGAATCTAAAATGAATTCCACCACAAAATTCCCCCCCACTGCAGTTTCTCAAGGTTGGTGGATTTTTGTGTAACAATCTTTTTTTTAACATTATGTATTTTTTATGAGTTTGAGACACACCAATTCCAAAAAGTCTTCAGGCTATAGAAATAAGAAAGAAGCAGGATGTAATGTTGCATATTGTAATATACGAAGCAATCATTTAAATGTAGCTTGCAGTAAGTCAATAAACCTCTACTGTATTCAGGCAACCAATATTCATGCAAAAGATATTTATTCAGTGCATGTGAAGGCTTTTATATTTTTTCTTGTTTTCAAAATGCACCTGAAATGTTTTGCTAATTACTCACAACTAAACCAGCACCAATATTACAAATTAAAGATAGTGAGAAAAACAAAAGCACGGCTAGCTTTTGGTTTTTCAATTCTGAGAACAGTAGGCAAAGGCTTGTGAATACAAAAATCTGCATTTCTTTAGTCTGCCTTGTAATAGGACAAATAGGGGGTTGGAGCTGGATGATCCTGTGGTCCCTTCCAGCCCTGACTGATTCTATGATTCTATAGTGACTTACGGTGGAGAAGGTACCTTCATCTTAAAGCCTGTGTTGCAGGTGCTTAGACCTTCTAGAAAACAATATGGATTTGTTCCTGTGTGACTTGGTCTGGGTGGTCCTGCTGTGGCAGGGGGACTGGACTGGATGATCGTTCAAGGTCCCTTCCAATCCCTAATGATTCTATGATTCTATAAATTATTCAACCTAAACGTGTGTAGTGCAGTTCTGTGTACTCTTAACAGAGAAGGGGTTAGAGTAATGTTACAGTATTTGAGGGATTTTAGCAGTTAAGTCTACGCTGCAGAGACCCTAGAAAATCTTGTGTGTTCTCCCTGATAAATGTGAATGATTACACAAAATAAATGTGAATGATTACATGTTTTCATTATAGATATTGGAGGATGCTACTTGGACAATGCAGAGTGAGATGGTAAAACCAAGGGGTTACTGAGTTCAGGATGCGGGATATGAAGCCCTGGATTACAGTGCTGGTTGCATTTAACAACAGAACCTCACCCCACAGGTAAGAAGTGACATGTTCTTATGCCAATAAACAAGGCAGAGGAAGTTGGTCTCGGGGATGGGATCTGACTCTGGAAATAGAATTAGGAGGAAAATCTTTTCTCAGTGCAAGTGCAGGGACAGGACCTAGCGAAGACCACATTGTGTGCACAGTGAGTATTGTTCCAGTTTGTGCACTCAGTGGCAATCCTAGCATACGAATCACATGCACCACATCCTCTTGTGTGATGAACACACTCTGGTGTGGGGCTGGCTTTAGTCTAAGAGTATCTGTTGCGTTGTGATGAGGAAACCATACTCATATTGATGTTAGGGCCAGTCCCTTGCACAACTTGGGGCACAGAAATCTACTTGGCAGTAGAATGTCCCCATCTCTGCTGCTGAAGCTACTTCTCTTTGGTGTGACAATGAACTATAAAGGCAGCTTTATAGGAGGCGATACTTAACCAGAACAGAGGAATAAGATTCTCAAACCTCCTTATCAATGCTGTTACATAGAAGCAATTAATCAAGGTCTGAGCACAATGTTACAGCAAAGACTAGACAGAGACATCCAACTACTTTGAGGTAATGTGAGAAAAATTGTGGCGATAAACACTCTTTTCCCTGTCTCCTTTTCCCAGACCCACCTAATGATACAGGAGTCCAGTGAGGTTCACAACAGTAAGCATCTCATACTCACATCAAAAGGGCTGTGATGCGAAAAAGTCATAGAATATCTTAATCTAAAATATCTTAGCTGTTACATATATTTGCCTGAAAGAGAGAAAAATGGTTTCATTACGCTGCCCTCTGGGCTGTAAAAGCAGCTTTCATTGAGGGAGAAGGAGACAAACAAAGCTTTATGATTTTTCTGATAAGGCCAGCATGAGTCAGATTTCAAATACCAAGTAAAAAATACTTATCTCATGCTGATCGCAATCAGTTTCCAAAGTAAAAAAGACAATGGGAAATCAATACACATCTCTATTCATTTATATTCTCTGAGCAGAGAAAGAGGGCCATGAAATTGAATAAATCACTTACCATGAATTCTTTATTCAGCTTTCATAGCCAAGACTGAAGCCTCTCCATCAGTTATCATTATATAATCTATTTTATATTTCCCAAAATTATGTATTAGCAATTCATGGATAAGTTCCAGGATTTTTCAAGGCAGTTGCTTCCAACTACTTCATGCTTTTAGAGGAGCAATGACCTTCTTCCAACAATGTCTGCAAGGAGTTTGTGCAGGGCTAAGGCTCAAAAGCGAGAATCAGCAATAAGACTTTTAGAACCTGAATTAATGGAATAACTGAAAATTAAATTCAATCAGTGAAACATTTACTTCTTGAGAACAGAAAAACAGGCTATAAAGTTGTTTATCAGACTACTTATTTAGCAAAAGATGTAGAGAACAAACCAATTGTTTTCATAACATCCGAATTTATAAGACTCTCCATGACTGTTTCAGAGAACATTCAGAGAAGCAGAATGCAAGGGACCAGGGGCAATTTAATTATAATTTTGTGCATATGGAGGTTCACCAGATGGCAAATTTCTTTGCTTGCAAGAAGAAATCCTTGAAGACAGGGAATGTGCAAAGTTCAGGTGGTACTTTTTACATGTTTGATGTGAAGTAGAACTGGAGCTGATGATAAATGACCTGGTAAGAGAGACTCAGAGGTGGATAATACTTACTCATAGGTTGGATCTCTTAATTATTCTCATGTTTATGCTTCTGAGTAATGCATTGTAAATTGTAACAGGGGTGTTCACACTTCAAGGGTGGTATATGACTACATTTAGATAATGCCAATAATAACTTACATGTACAAGGTTTAGAATCCTCTAAACATCTGTCAGAAGTTTAGCTGGTTTTCTTCTCCTAAAGAAAAATGCTTTCCTGGAATTACGTGTCATCCTGGAAAATGAAATCCTACTTTCCATTACATTATGGCAGTAACTCTAGAGTATGTAAGGGTACAGACTGTTAGAATCCCACCTGTATTATTTTTAGATTCTCAGTTGAGTTCTATGTAGCAATCCAAGGCATCCATTTTTGAAGGGTACTATCTATTTTTGTATGATAGGCTAGTAGCTATTTCCTATTGATCTAGGAAATAAAAGGGCATCATAAATACGCTCTTCTCATACTGGATGTGGTGGAGACTTCAATGCAGTTATGTAGTGCAGTGTTTGAGTGAGATATCCCCCTGCTTGCCATCCCTCAGAAGGTTCTTACAGCATGTGAGCAGCTGAAGAAGCTTGCAGTTAGAAGATGATAAAACTGTATTATGCACTTTGCCAAAGTGTATTTTAAAAATATACTTGTTATCATTTCTTTGGATACTTGCAATTATTTATTATAACAGCAAACAATCAGAACCAACCCTCATTAAAATTATCCCTTTCTTTTTATTCTGGCTTGCTCCAGACAGGATTCTTTCTGCTGTACTCTAGACTTCTTTTCAAGGATCTTAAGATTGAGAGAAAATAAATAAATTAGGCCTCTACCCCGCTGAAAGGTAGTGAAGAATCATTATTTTTTCTATTATGCCTAATCTTTTTATTAACTTTCCTGGTCTTGGTTCTAGTATATGGTCTGCTGGTCATCTTTCCCTTTGGAAACCCAGGAATACCTACTGAATCACAGAATGGGGAGGTGTGAAAGAGACCTCTGAAAATCATCTAGTCCAACCCCTCCAGCTAGAACAGGATCACACAGAGATGCCTTTGACTCTTCTTCTCTCCAGGTGAATGAAGGATCAGTCCCTAAGGTTCTGCAATAACTTGATCACACTACCACGGCAGTTACAGGTACTGTCTAAGTAGGAGAGACTTAGGGAGTCTTGTAGTGAGTAAAGCTGTAAAGTCTTTATTACTAATCTGCCATCAATTAACTGTGGACCGAAGGATCCACTTATAGTGATACCACTGTGTATCAACACACCAGCACCAGAATACAGGAGAGAGGACTAAAATACCTTCTGAAAAACAACACTTGCTGGCACATGATGTAAATGTTGGCAAGCTCTGTGGCATACTTTAAAAGAAGGCAATCTTCAAAAGAAAAACAACTTTCTTCTTCACTTGGAAATGCTCACAGGTATCTCAAACTGCTCTCTCTCTCCTGTGCACTGTTCCCTTCCCTTTTTTATGTGGCAATCTTTGTTCAAATACAGTAAAGTTTCCTTTTTATTTTTAGCCAAACTGCAGAGCACTGGATGCTGGGGACAGCTGGAGTGTGTGGGATGTGGCATGCTATTTATGCTCCTCACTCTGAAAAAGCAGCAGATGGGCGACTACTTTATTAAATCAGAGCCCATGTATTGTATCTTCCAGATGTTGACCACATGATCTGCCCTGCAATGGCATGAAAACCCTATTCCTGTGCGCCCACTTTTTGAAATCTGGTTCCTAAGTGCTCGTTCCACTGAATTGCTGAGCTGCTGATACACATCTGCCTTGTTCCACTGATGGAATAAGGAAGATGTGCTTTAAAAGAGAAGAAAACAACAACTGAGTGCTTTTCATATAATTTTAAGTACTTTCTGTTGCATTTATAAACATACAACAGAGCTTGCAGTCGCTTCAAGTTCTTTAGTGTATGCTTTAATGGCACGGCATGCTTATAAATACATCAGCATTAAAAAGGAGTAGCAATACGACACTTTCAAGAAAGAGTCAGGGAGAGAAGTCTTTATTAAGCAGTCTGTATAGAAGATTAAGCAGCCATTGGCTGGATGCAATGTCAGCTAGGCGATATTAGCAGTTAGACCTCCTTAACCACAAGGCCAGTGCTTAGTCATGCCAAGACCCAACCAGGCCAAAACTGAGTATTGCCCAACTGTTTCGGTTATTCATAATCAGCACATGAAGCCCTCAGCAGAACTGCTCCATATGCTTATGTGCATGGGAGACACACCATGGCATGAGGGCTAGAGTTTTGTTATACAAGTAATTGATGTTTTCTTTACTGAGAAGAGAAAATGGGTGAACACTTTACAATAGAAGGAAAATTTTTCGTTATTTCTGGGGTATGGAAAGGAAGGGTTTGGAAATTTATGGCATTTCCCAAGAGTCAAACTGAGTGAGTTTAAGCAGCAATACTACAGGAGACTCCACACTCTGCAGTGTATCATGAGAGATGCACTACTACTCAACCAAAGAGTGCTTGAGATATGAGGTAGTTTGAATCTACCACAAGTTGTCCATTTACATGAAGGCTGCAGAGAATTGACAGAAAATATAAAGAATTCTTTTGCCATCTTGCCCAGCACCATGAGGAGCAAGCAGCTATCCACACCAGGGGTGTGAGAGTTCTGCATTCCTCGGTAAAGCTGAATGCTCAGTGATGCAGGCATAAGCTATTTCCTGTTCCAGCTACACTATGGGACAGAACCATTCAACAAAACTTGTAGAAGTTTCTATACAAACAGGTACTCAGGGTGGATGCAGACTTGATTTTACAAGTACATCTGTTCTGTTTATTTTTGCTTCTTTGCAGTATTATCAACTTCTGCTCCATATGGATGATCCATATTGTGCCTTGGTGAAATGATACCACATTATGCTTTTATGCTTTTATCATCAAACACTACTCATGAAAAAATCACCAGGTTTGCCTAGGTTCATCTGTTCAATTTATTTTCCCAAAACTTTATTTTGAATAAAACACCTACGGTAAATGTGATTTATGTAAATGAATAAAACAAAACAGTTATATAAGCTTTTTGAATCATTCAGATCCTTTCTGTTGCTGTTAAACTGTATGAAATTACCAACATATTTTCTTTGGGCTATTTCGTTTCTAAAGTCTTACAGCTAAATATAAGAAATAATAGGATATGTACAAAGGCTTTCATTTTGATTTTATTTCCCTATTCTATGCCAATCTTTTCAGACAAAGCAGCTCTAATATTTCAAAGAGAGTTTTACTTATGAGTTTTTCCAGTCTCTTTCCAAATGTCTGTTGCAATTTTTTCCTTCTCATCTTGGAAGTGGACTTGCATTTAATCTCTACTTTTTGTTCTCTGTTTTCTCCCTCCAGACCTCAAGTGAAAGGAAACAGGCCAAAAAAAGAAAATATTTATTTAAAAAGGTCTTATAACTTTAGAAGAAGAAGCTTAATTACACTTTAATACTGTGTTGCTGTGTCCTTTGTGTCCTTTTCCTGTCCCAGGCTCAACCTTCCAGTACCCCAAGAAGTTGCCGATTCCTAGCCGTCCCAAAGGTATTCAGGGGAATTAAAAGATCCATATTGGGTCACTGGAATTTGGTCTGTTAAATTTGGAATCTGAATAAATTTTAAAAAACTATTTTAAGATGTATAAAGCTAAAAAGCAAACTGAGCGAGGTCAGCTGTGCAACCTGGGCAGCCAGAATACTTTCTGCAAGTCCTGCAGAAGCTATGTTCCCTGTACAAGTCAGGACAGCCATGTGATGCCCTCCCTGAGCCTTTCTAAAGGCAAAGGACAATGCACTTGTTCCATTAAGCAACTCTTGTGTCAGGACACTGATGCCCTGCTCTGCCTGATCCCCACCATGGGTGCCAGTGGCCTCGTCAAACCTAAGCCTTTCCCAATGCCCGGATTTGGTGCCCCTGGCTGCCTGCCCTGCCACCTCAGTGAGCCCACACTGCCTTGGACCCTGTGAAGCCACCAGCCTGTGTGATCCTCTGACATTCTCTATGGCATTCAGCCAGGCCTAAAAGCTACTTGAAGAAGTAGCAATATCATAGAATCATAGAATCATTAGGGATTGGAAGGAACTTTGAAAGATCATCTAGTCCAATCCCCCTGCCACAGCAGGGTCACCTAGACCAAGTTGCACAGGAACATACCCAGGCAGGTCTTAAACATCTACAGAGAAGCAGACTCCACAACTACCCTGGGCAGTGTGTTCCAGTGCTCTGTCACCCTCACTATGAAGAAGTTACTTCTCATATTTAGGTTGAACCTCCTATGAGTGTTTTCTTTTCCCTTTTTCTCATAGGAACCAGTGCTGCTCAGGAAATCCAACATTTCCTCATGCTGCAGCTGGACTCCCAGTCCCAGCAGGTCCATGAACATGTCTTCTACTGCTAATATGTCTGTGTAAGGACACACCTGAATCTAATCCAATGATAAACTAGACCCAAACTGACAAGAACCAGAGGCTGCTAGGACTTGGGATTTCAAAAGTTGTTTGTTGCCTTGGAGTATCCAACCTTGCCCAGATGGTACTTATCTGGATATATAAAGGTTCTTTCATTCCTGAGGGATGGCATCTTTTACTGAATAAGCTACTTACTTTTTCGCACTCATATGCGTCGTCTATAAAATGACTACCACTTACTTCTTAACTACTCCTTTTTACAAACACCAGTCCGTGGGTATAGTTGACGGTACTAAAACCACTGTAAGTGAAGAATGGAGATAATCAAACTCTTTCAGTTAAAGTACAGAGCACAGCAACAGGATATTATTGTTGTTGTACCCTGTCTTTGGGAAATCCTGGCTTTGTATACCCTTGGCTGTTTTAGACTTGAGGCTTATTTTCTCCTGTTTGTGGTGACGTTATTCAGCGCTGGGTTTCTATAGACAGAGATTGTATGGTTTTAGATACATTGCTAAACTATTATATGGTATGATACCTGCTGTCATTAAGGGTAGGTGAAGCTGGTTTTATATAGAATGTCACACACACAGACACACAGATCATTAGAGGTTGGAAGGGACCTCCAGGGGTCATCAAGCTCAACACCCCTACTTTGAGCAGGATCATAAAACCTAAGACAAGTTACACAGAAATGCATCAAGACAGGTCTTAAAAGTCTCTAGAGGAGCAGACACCAAAACCTCCTTGGGCAGTCTGTTCCAGTGCTCAGTAACCCTTATAGTAAAGAAATTTTTTCTCATATTAAAATAGAACATCTTGTGTCCCAACTTACATTCATTGCCCCTTGTCCTATCCCAGGGCAAAAATGAAAAGAGATTGTTTCTTTCTTCTTGAAACCCAGTCTTCATGCCACCATAACATGGAATTACTCCCTGCAGAAAATAAACACGTGATATTTGTGCAACCTTTTTTTCTCTAATGTGTAAGGGTCTCTGCATTAGGAGATACAGTAGTATAACAATTTCACTTTTTGAACGTTAGAAATCAACCCATCTGTTGACAAGTGATGCTTCCCTGGGGCCTTCAACTGCACTTGAGTAAAGGAAAATACTGTTTTTCATCGGTTTCATGAAGGTTTTTAGAGACACTAAAAACAATTCTTACCCATGGAATACTGTTGACAATATCTGTCATTGTTTTGGGATATACTGTATGTCAGTAAAAGTGTATTGGTGGCATGAGAAGAAAGGAAATTAATTTGCAATGAGAAAGGAGACGTTTTTATCCATCTGTTTTATGTTCAGTGACAGTATCACCACTCTTTAGGAAAAGGAATAGCAAGTCTCATTGTAAAGCAAAAAGATAATTAAAGATGTAGAAATAGTGTAACTGGGATCTTCTGTTCACCTTGTCTCATTCTGCAATGGAAGTATTGTGTGACTTTCAAAGGTGATGCAAACAAGGGACAGAGTAAGAAACAGCATTTTCTCACAAAATCTGTACAGTCTGTGAAATTCTCTAACAGATGGTATTAAATGTATACATACATTTACCATAACTGTATTTGGAAGTATCTTCCTTTTATCTTCATGGTATTGTCCAGCCTATATCTAATATATCCAGAGGAATTACTTGATAGAACTATCAGTTTTCCTCTCTTCTGAGGCATCTGCTAACAGCTTGACCCAAGTCAATAAAATGAAATTCTATTTAATCAAATGGGTTAAGAAGAAAATGAAGTAGAAAGGAATGGAGTGATGGAAGGGAGAGATCCACTGAAAAGGTGAAGAAGGAAGGAAAAGAAAAGCAGTGATTTGCAAGGATGATTTTGCAGCTGTTGGACACTATCAAACCTGTACAGAGCTTTAAGAAAAGTGAAATTAGAGACGAGTGGATTCTTCTAATACCAGTGTTGAAGATCATGAAGAGATGCCAGACACATATGGCTGAAGGTACTGCTTAATATTTACCCTAGGTGCTCAAGACTTCATTTTGGGGGTCTGTTTTTCATTATGAAAATGGGAGAACAAATACTATGTTAATTTTTTTCTCACATGCTATCACAAAATAAGACAACTACACTTAAATCTAACCTTCAGGATGCTTTGTTCTCTTCTTTAATGATGTGTTGTAGGCTGGCTAACTTGCTTGTACAGACAGTGTGCTACAAAGTACTATTTATACTGGTTTGAAGCGCTGAGAAAGCTGTGAGGAATTAATTCACTACATGTGAAAAGTCTGAGAGGCATTAAAGCAGGTGGTTGGTGGATGCATGGACCAGGATGATCATGAACAGACATTTACTGGAGCTTCTTCACCAGAAGGTGTAACATTATCCACTGCTGGTCAAGGCTGACAGAGTATTCTGGTCTAGAGTGGGGTGTCCCTGCCCATGGTGGGGGGGTTGGAACTGGATGATCAGGTGGTCCCTTCCAACCCAGA
>JAOXOE010000256.1:58999475-59015935 GCA_028565055.1 Phoeniculus purpureus
GGCCACCAGGTTGGTCAGGCAGGATTTGCCCTTGGTGAAGCCATGCTGATTGTACCCAATCACCTCTTCACTATTCTTCTGTCTCAGTAGTGCCTCCAGGAGGATCTGCTCCATGATCTTACTGGGCACAGAGGTGAGACTGACTGGCCGATAGTTCCCTGTTTCCTCCTTCCTACCCTTTTTGAAAACAGGAGCTATGTTTCCCCTTTTCCAGTCAGTGGGGACTGCGCCAGACTGACATGACTTTTGGAATATAATAGAGAGGGGACTTTCTTTATCTGTTTGAGGACATAGTACAACATGGAATACAAACTTTCTGTGGTCCTTTGCTGCAGGCTGTCTGGAGAGATGCTTCTTGTTGTCTAGAATCCACATAGCTGTACTGTCCACCTAGCTAACGCTCACTCCCTTGCATTACTCTGCTGAATAATTTCTCAAGGTTTTCTAGCTCTTGAAGTCATGTAAAAGGACATACCAGTATATACACAGTACTGTTTTAACACTGGTAAATGTCTTCTAGACTGGAGCTATGTCTTGCCTGGCCCATGTTGGGACACAAGCACTGCAGGATGAACATCTCTGTGCCTGTCCACATAGGTTCTGGTAGTTAAACGCATGTAGAAACTTCCTCCACATAAATCCCCTCTACCTAAACTGGGTCTTAGCTTCCTTAAACCCCTTCCAAGAATCTGATAAAGCCATTCATATGCTTCCTTGAGCTAAAAATCTCTGCAGGCACCTACTTTTATAGTCTAAAAGTCCAGAAAGCACTCAGGGAGAAAGTCGGAAAACCTGCCAACACTTCTACCATGAAATTTAAGGCAATTCATATTTTGTTGAGACCTGAGTAGGCTCAACTCCTTCATCCATTCCAATGCAAAAGAATCACTGTGCCCTCTCAAAGTCCTCTGAAGTGTCATGCAGACCTCTCAAAAAGACAAGCGCTTCTAATAGGTAAGTGGCCACAGGGGTTAGGCTGTTAGCCCGGGGCTTTTTCTCAGTGCTGAAACACCAACTCGTTGCAACACCTGCATTTTAGGCTGGGTGTATTTTAGTAAATTTTACCCAGAAACAGTGGATACGACCCAGCCATTAGGATGCAGTTCTGCAGGAAGTAGGTTAGTGAGACAACTGTTGCTTCTCACCTGAAATTTAAGGCAACAAGGAATTTTTTTAGTAAAAGGAGAGTAAGCTTTGGAGTCTCTGCTCGTATGTTACACTGTTGAGGCCAAAATTCAGCAAAATTAATTTGTTTTGAGTTCACAGAGAAAAGCAGGATGAACTCGGGGGAAATAAATATGTTGAAAGAGAATTTTATCCTGAGTAAATAACCCTAATTACTAGTGCTTCTAGCTTTCACTCTCCATTATTCTGACAACTAAACCTATTTGTTTCTGCTGTTGGCAGTTCTCTGTGCAGTGTTTAGTACTGCTGTTAGCAAAGAATATAGAATAGTTTTCAGTTGTAATGTAATATTTTATTGCCTCAGAATTCTAACACTTAATAGGCAAATTTTTTCAGGGAATGTATATTTGGTTGTGGATTTTTGCCGTGTTTTTCTTTTGATCAAACTTTCCATGTAACCGATGAAAACTAGTTCTGAAATCAACACCCTTTCCTTATGCCACTAACATCTGTGAATACAGCACATGTACTGACCCAAACTCCACTACATCCCCACCTTATTAATTGCTCTAAGTCTTAAACCTGTTTGTGTTTACTTTTTGGTTTTTTTCACCACACAATTTCATATCCTTTTTCATATCTTGTGGTCTCAGGTTCTGTTTCCTAGGAGGCACCAAATATGTAAAGAACTTAGCGATCTCCATTTAAAGCAAGAGAGGGATGTTTTCTAGCTGCTAATGAATAAGAATGCAACTGACACTAAAGCAGAGGACAGTCTTTGCTTTATCTGTACTCTTTGTTTTTCATCCTTTCCTCATTGTGCTGTCATTGCCCACTTCCCTGTAGTCATCACAAGTGTCCTCACTTTCCGGGAATGAGCACTGGCATCTAAAAGTCAGAACAAGAAATTTAAGATGTCGAACAACTGGATGCACAAAACAGCTAGGAGTAAAGAAAACATTCAGAAGAGTTCAGTGATTAAATTGCTTTTCTGTTTGAGCAGTTACACGCTATTCCATTGACATTTTCATGTAAAACAACATAAATGATAACAACAGATCTATTTTCTCTTTAAAAGAACACATGAGCTAAAGTCTCTGCCAGAGTTTTAGCCAAATAGACATTTTAATCATCTCTGCTCTTCAAACAAGACACAGCTTTCCATGTAAATATGAACATACTGATACGCTGCAGTGCTTGAGTTTCACTTAGCACCACAGGCCTTATATCACGTGCAGAAGGTCCCAGTCTGTTGGCATATGCAAACTACTTGGGACAAGTAGGGCATTTCAGCACCTCAGGTTTCTAGCAGGGAGCATCTGGACAAAATATCCTTTCTGATTTTAAACAAGGCACTGTAGAAAATCAGAGTCTCCTACATCAAATGGTTCCATTCCATGGTCACATAATCAGATAAAATTCTCTTCAGATATAACTACTGAAGTTAGTTTTCAACAGCCATCAGGAAAGATGCCACTGGTCATCTTCCGGGTACAGAAATCTGAGGAGTAGCTAAACTGTTGGCCTCTACATGAGATTGTGTCAGTCCTAGTAACATGTTTAATGACCATATTTTGCACAGTACCTTGAATGTAACTGCATTTCCATAAGAAAAACATCTCAAAATTACTTGTTATCACATATTGCTGCAGTATAAAATAACTTAAAAGAACATTTTCCTCCTCTGAAAGCAGATTGAAGTCTTTATTCCAGAAAAGGGGACGGGAGTTGAGACATGGGCAGAATTATGATTATATGGAAAAAATCATGATAATTAGGCATTTAATAGCTTCCATAAAACCTTTGTTATAACTACTTTCTGTGTTAACTAACAGTGTCTCTTTACTCATAGTCCACATTGTACATCACATTTTTCCTGACCTTGTTTAAGTTCTCACAAAAAATATTAGGTGAAGGAATTTATGTTTTTCAAGCTAAAGTCACAGATACTATTGAAGGGGGAAGAGAGTACTGTTTTATGCATTCCATTTCTCTGTCTTGAATTGATTTTAGAGGCTTACTCCTGAATGTATAATTCCTCTTTTTTCCAAAGGAAAACAAACAGTGGCCCACACTAATGTCTGGAAGATTGTTTTAAGACATCAAACTCCCACTGACATGTAAATGAACAACTTTCATTTGCCTGGTGCAATGTATACAGAAGTGATTGATCTGCATAAAAGAATGTGATTCCTAAATGTTTTCTATGGCCCCAGCTGTTCAATGTTCCAAACATGTGGAGAATATCAAGGACAAAAACTACACAGTACTCACTTTTTTTTTTTCCCAACACACAAAAATTGAATTGTTTACCACAAGAGACTTCCTACTGGCGTATCAGGGAAAACTCATCTAAAGCCAATAAAATGGAATGGATCAATGGATATTTCATCATAGGAAACCCAGCTGCAAGATAACAAAATGGCCTGCATTTAGCCCTTCGTCTCCCAAATGCCTGACACTCTGTGTGGGCAGCTGTGACTTTTTGGTTGTTCTGTTCGTTTATTTTGTCGCAGCTGATTGCCTTTGAGAATGTAGTAAATACTAGAGTTTTAATCACTTATTAGGAGCGGGGGGAGATAGTTGTTTTCTTTATTTTCTCATTTTATTTCTGAAGCTACTTGGCACACAGCATTTAATGTGACCTAACTATAGAAGAAAAAAACCGAAACCATGCCATGCTTTCAATGTGGTTTGACAAACACCCACACATTAAATGTGTTCTGCAGAATTTACAATAATAAATTATTCTGGTTACAGGAGCAACGATTTCTAAAAACAAATTTTAAGAACTTTCAAAACTTGCATAATACATTCTTAAATTTAAAGAAAAATAATCCTTGTATGTTTTTTTTCATTTCCTTTTAAAGAAATTACTTAACACTTCCCTAGCGAGCTCAAGAAGATTCTGTTGGTGGAAACTTAGATGCATCTGAAATGTTCCAGTGGGTATCCACAAGGCTTTGCAACATGTCTAATAACATTCAAGAGTTTCACCAGCAAACCGGAAACAAATGTGAAAAAAATTGATTACATTTTTTCCATAAAAAGTATAAACTAAAAAAGAAAATATCATCCTATATCTTGTCTCTTTATCTATAGCTTTTCCTAGAATTGTGTTCATTCTATGTTTATACCAAAGTCTATATTTAAAACAAGGATATGTTCACAATATTATCTGATATTCTTTCTTTATTCACAAAGGTCAAACTGTAAATATTGACCTCCTTTTTTAAATATATAGGAGATACGCTTGATCTTTCTTACATTTATTTACTAATATTAAATTGCTTGAAAAGTATATTATAAAAGCAAGAATTATAAATTCGCTCTTCTCACAGACTCTCCAAAGATTTGTAAAGGTAAATTTCACAGTATATATTGATTAAACATGTAATTGTTTAACTCATGTGTGTGAGGGTGACACATATTAGACACAAGTGGAGTGGATTAACTCCTTATCTGAAGATAGCAACATCTCACATGTAGATTATGATAATTGGTGTTCTTGCAAATGAAAGTGCTCCCTAATTATTTTTCTCTTCCTGTCCTAGATGGAGCAAAACTCAAGTTCTTTAATTTATGAAGTAATTTTTGTGTTAGGTTCATGCCAAACTACATTAAATTCAGCTAATTTGTTGCCAGGTTGAGTCCTTTACACTTTTTCACTACTGATAATAGAGCCAAACTTGCTGTCAATCCAGACTGGCGTGTCTATTCTGTCAACATGTTGCTGAAACACACCCTGAAGGGAGTGTTTTGTAGTTCACAGGAGCCTCATGTCAGTGCATTAACATTTTGCAATACTGTATGTTTGAAAGTTAAAATGTTGATGAAGACTGTAATAGTCTTCAGCGAGAAGATCTGTGTATTTCCAGATACGAGTCCTTTGCAGTGGTGCAGCAAGGGACTTTTATGCAGCTTGTGAATGGCTCTAGTATAGTCACACTGCCACCATCATCATGCTTGAAATTCCCTACATTGTGCTGTGTGAGAGTTCTAAATTCTTGCATCTGAAGTGCAACATGAATCTGAGGAGCCATTTTATAAAATGAAAGAATTCATGCAAAACCAATGCAGAAATTTTGCCCTGACAGAAACATTTGTTCTAGGTATTTCCAGAAGCTGCTATTTTAATTTGGGACTTACTAAACCTACTGTGCTGAACAGTAAGAACTGGGTGCAACTACCAACTATCCCTCTGATATATTGTGTCTCTATTTTTTAAATTAAATAATATTTCCATGCTTTCAATAATGTGTTACCTAAAAATTCATATTCTGAAATGAATTTCTGGACTTATCTCTATGACTGGGATGAACAAGAGTCTTCAGTAACCAGTACCAGTATGCAACATGGCTGAGGCAAAATGCAGGAATGACTCAATAAAAGCTCTGCATAGCTGCCTAATTGTGTTAGAGCTCTGGCAAGTCACCCCAGTCTCTCAGCAGACACTTGGCTGATGTATGCCTTAATATCTCTGCATTTGTATATATATATTCTCCGGAGTGTAGAGTTCAAGAACTGACTTGATTAAGCATAATCTTGTGATCTGACAGCCTTCAGGCTTTATAATTGTCTGTTACTTCATCTGGAGCTTGGAGTCAGCACACTCATAGAGTCTCTGGACGACAGCACTTTAAACACCTGGGCCACAGCTCTGTCCTACCTGCCCTACTCTGTCCAGGCAGTGTGGGTAACAACTAAGCCAAGAACTCTTCCCAGCACAGATCAGGATGCAGTGCTTGTCACATGAGGCTTGAGCATTTATAAATAGGTGGTGGGGGCAAACTTTCAGAAGCACCTTCTTGTATCTTAATAATGCAAAGAATTGTAGGTACTGTTTTGCAAGACACCTGAAAGATATGTACCTAAATAAAGAAAAGATCATTCCTCAGTGATGTCTCAGAGCTACTGAGTACTTCATAGGAATATAAAACCTACAGCAGGCACCAGTGTTCGTACAGTTGTATTCTTTTTTTCTTGCAATGGGTGACAATGTCTAGTCAGTCTGTAAAAATCTACCATCTCAAATAATTGTTTTTCTTTCCATTTGATGTCTGCTTGGGTCTTTTTAATTTTTCGTTGCAGCAGATGCATTTATAATTTTATATTAAATCCCAGTTTTATAGGAAGAAAGTTATGTTTACTTCAGTTACCTTCTTCTAGTCTGTCTTTTTCCATTAGTTTTTCCTTCTGACATAATACAGAATCTTTTTTGATGGTGTCATTAGTGAGGTACTCAGATTACTCTCTCCCTCACCATATGTACCTATGTAGGTGTGCGTTCTCTCCTCTTCTCCATGCACATGTATATGTTTCAGGAAAATCTACCTTTAATTGCTTTTGTTTACCACAGTTTTGATGTAGCATATGGCTTTAATTTCCAGCACTTCCACACTGAAAAATTTTTGTGTCAGCCAAATAAAACAAACACAAAAAAAGTTTCCAAACCATTTGGATGTTAAGGGATAGGTTTCTGTTGCAAATTAGATCAGCTTCAGAAATTTAACCTTTGTGGCAGAAAAATGATTTTTTTTAATATTTTCCCTGTTTCTTTCTCTTTATTTGAATCATTACATTTTTTGTGCTCTGTTGGTTTTGCTTATGTCCAAATCCGGAAAGAGGCTACTGTCACTCACATTTGTACTGGAATAATGTTCACAGTGAAATGATCATTACTAGGGAGAACAGACACAGAGGACCTGCCTGATTCCTTTTCAGTTTTAAGGGCTGAACAAAACAGTGTGTTTTTGGTTCAGCTTAGCACTGAGTGTACCCAGGAATCAGGAACTGCTTTAGTAAGAGATTTGAACAATAGAGTTTAAAATGGAAGACAATGAAGGTGAACACTGTAGGACTGCAGCCTGTAGGACTGTAGCTTTATGTTTGGATTTGGTACACGATGCTTCTGATTTGCAAAATTCTTTGCCTTCTGCTGGTGCTTTTCTTTGAGAATTTTCTGAGATGACTTCTGTTGAAGTCATGAAGTCATTTCTAATAACCCAAACAAATCTAAGATAAGAATGATGAGGGACCAAATATGGTCATAGTTAGACTGCTCATGAGAGAACGAATAAAGGCCAGGAGGACCATCCTCCCTTGAAGTCAGTGAGAGAAGATCCATTGATGCTTTTGAAGATGGCAAAGCCCCAGCCTTACTGTAACCTCACATAAGGTGTTTGGTCATGTCCAGCAGTAGTATTTTGTCTGCGTTCATGGAGGTATACAGCTCTGAGAGTTCTAAAACAGTATCGTATACATAGTCACATACTTCCAAGAATCTGTCAGGATACTTAAATTGCAACGATGGCATATAGCACATTCATACGGCTTGGGAGTTTCTTTAAATATTTTTTTAATCTTGCGATAAAAATGTAATGCAGTTATATAAAGGTATAAATTAGATATTGAAGGCAAAGAGGACTATGGCAGAATTTGTGCTAGCTTTCTGTGCCCAAGATTTGCAAGATTAATTCAGTGTAGATCCCAGAAGTAGGTATTGCTTCCTTACCGTGTTTAAGTTAATACAGGAATGATTTATACAGTACTGGAAAAAAAGAGATCATATAAATGAATAAGGAAATTACAAGACCTCCAGTTGATAACCATCGTCTCCCTATTCAGACACATCACAGAATCACAGAATCACAGAACATTTGGGATAGGAAGGGGCCTCGAAAGATCATCTAGTCCAATCACCCTGCTACAGCAGGATCACCTAGATCAAGTTGCACAGAAACACATCCAGGCAGGTTTTAAACCTCTTCAGAGAAGGAGACTGCACAACCTCCCTAGGCAGCCCCTTCCAGACCTCTATCACCCTCACCATGAAGAAGTTCCTCCTCATATTTATGTGGAACCTCCTGTGTTCCAGCTTACACCCATTGCCCCTTGTCCTATTATTAGATAACACTGACAAGATCCTGGCTTCATCCTCCTGACATCCACCCTTCACATATTTATAAACATTGCAAATGTGTTTCACAACCTTCAGATAACTTTTCTTGAATTGAGAAACTATCTTTCACTTCATTAAACAATGTACTTGAGCTACATTTGAATTTTTGCTCATTTCCTTCTGGCTTCTAAAGCAATACAGGAAGGTGGAAGAAAAAGTATGTTGTAAAAGCACCAACCTGGTAGTATGTCACTAGGGAAAAATATAAAGTGAAGCATAGACAATAATAGCCTGTCTGTCCTTCACCAATGGGCTACAATAAAAGTTGAGAATCCTAAGTGAGAATAACCATTTAAGCCTGATCACCTTGACATATAATGAGATTGAAAGGGGATGGGAGACAAAAAAAAGGAGGAATAAAAGTTCCTGCATATTGGAATGTTCCCTTTAACACCAGTATTTATTTCACCTAGGTTGAGTAAAGGCTGTGTCTTACCATAGGCTGCTTTAGGAAAAGCATCAATTTGTAATGAATGCCTTTTTTGCCCCTGCTCACATTTTTAAGCAGATCTGCATAAAAATATGAAAACCCAGAAAACAATCCTCTACAAATTGAATTTCTTTAAAAGAAATACAATGTAAGTGAAAAAAATAAATGAAACAACACCATTATTTGGATTACATTTATCTTTAATCCACTTTGTCCTCTATATGAAATACTGTATGAAGACATCTGCCAATATTTTAAAGGCTTCTGCTTGTGTTTGAATTATGTTTTTAAATTAGACCCTAAAGCTGCATTTTAATGCATTAGTTTCATTTACTGGAGTATGCATATACTATCGTACAGTCCCATGACATTCTTTATTTAATCAGTCTGAGAGCTGTACAGACCCGTATCTATTCCCACATAAATCTCTACCAAATACTGCTGACTTTTAGGTTTAACCTCCCTGGCAATAAATGACCCCCTTGGGAAAAAAAAATATGAAATGGACAAATATTTTAGGGGAAGTGATCTTTTTGGATAATCAGTGGAAGGTATGCAAATCTGACTGGCTCAGAATGGAGGTGGTGCCCTTGTGGTTAATGGGAACTGCTGCAGTAAACAACTTTAGCCTTTCCTATTAAAGGTTAGGGGGAGTGATTGATATGTTTGACAAAGAAATGTAAGGTCAGAAGCAATAAAGACAATCTGTTCTTTATACAAAGGTACATGAAAAGTAGTACATAGCATGGGTACTCTCCTGTTGGTTTTGGTGCACCTGCTATTTCAGAATAATAAATGGAGCTGAGCCCTGTTGCAACTTGTGCAGGTAGGAAGCGTTGCTGTTAACTCACTCTATTCTCTGATCATCAGTTATTTTCTAAAAAAATAAAGACTATCCACATGAACATCTCCTTGACCCTATTTTGACTCTGAACTTCATCTTTTTTTTTGCAGTAGTTAAAGTGGAACTAAATGTACACTTCAACTGTCACCTTTAGTAGGACAAAAAACTACATTAAACATCAGGTGAGAGTACCAGAATCTCTCTGAGAGTACCAGAATACAAATACAAAGGCATTTGTAGTCCTGCTTTGATTTAAGCTTTTCAAAAGTATAATGTAAGGAGATATATATAGATACATATCATCATCGTGCTAGACATGACAGTGTTGTTTTTTTAGCATTTACGTGTATGCTTCCCATAAGATTACAAGTGTAGCTACACTGTGTTAATTAAGGATGAATCTTCCTTCATATCGGTTAGGGTTAGTGCCTTGTTTTCCTGCGAGTACTGAAAGTGCAGTGACCTGCCACCATTCCTTCTCAATGAAGAAAGGAAACCACAGATTCCATTTTGGGGCTATTAAATTACAAATTCACTGTGGAAAGGTCATTGTAGAATCTGGACTTCAGATGGTGACATTTCTTTTGTAGCACAAAACCCAAGCAAGCACACCAAGATAAACCTTTTTTCAGCCAAATAAATCTGTGCAAGACATTTGACACTGTCCCACATGACATCCTGGTCTCTACAACAGAGAGGCGTGGTTTTGACAGATGCTGGAAAAGGAATTAGCTAGATGGTCACACTCAAAGAGTTGTGATCAATGGCTCAGTATCCACGTGGAGATTGGTTACGTTTCTCAGGGATCTGTTTTGGGTCCAGTGCTGCTCAGCATCAAAATTTTGTCAGTAGAATGGACAGCGACACTGAGTGCACCCTCACTGAGTTTGCTGAAGACATCAAGCTGTGTAGGGTGGTTGACAAGCTGCAGGAATGGAAGGCCATCCACAGGGACCTTGACAGGCTTGAGAATTGGGCCTGTGAAAGTCACATGAGGTTCAATAAGTCCAAGTACAAGGTTCTGTACCTGAGTTGGGTTAACCCCAAGCACAAATACTTGCTGGGTGGTGAAGGATTGAGAGCAGTCCCGATGAGAAGTACTTGGAGATGTTGCATGAGAAGCCAAACATGAGCTGGCAATGTGTGAGCACATCAAGGAATGAACAACTGTGTCCTGTGCTGTATCAAAAGTCACCAGCAGATCAAGGAAAGTGATTCCCCTTCTATTCTGCTCCTCTGAGATCTCACCCAGAGTACTGCATTTAGTTCTGGAGCTCCCAACACAAAAAGGACATGGAACAGTTGAAGTGAGTCCAGAGGAGGGCCATAGGAATGATTAAAGGGCTGGAGCAGCTGAGGGAATTGAGGCTGTTCAGCCTGGAGAAGAGAAGGCTCCAGGGAGGGAGCAACTTTGCAGTGCTTGAGGGGGGCCTTCAGGAAAGCTGGAGAGGAAATTTTACTATGGACTTTAGCATCAGGACCATGGAGAATGGCTTCGAGCTAAAAGGAAGTAGATTTAGATTAGATCTTAGAAAGATATTCCTCATATTAAGGTGGTGAGGCACTGGAATAGGTTGCCCAAGGAGGCTGTGGATGCCTCCTCCATGGAAGTGTTCAAGGCCAGGTTAGACTGGGCTCTGGACAACCTGGTCTAGTAAGAGGTGTCTCTGCCTATGGCAGTGCAGGTGAAACTAGATGATCTCTGAGATCCCTTCAACCTAGGCCATTCTATGATTCTGTAAACTTTGAGTAACATGTTTTTCTCCATTGCAGACATTTTTATTATACTGAAAGCAATAGCAGGAAACAAACATGTAACTGGCATCAGAGAATACAGCTGTAGAAAAGTCTGTGAGACATTATCTAGGTTTTTCTCTATTTGAAGACAAGAGCAGATATACCCGGAATGTTCCTGACAGCTGTTTTTCTGACTTGTCTTGCAAAACCTCCAGAGATGGAACTTGGGTTGCTTTCTGAGACAATCTGTCCGACTATGTTATTATCTTCTGCATTTTGGTTCCTCTGAAGAATGGAGTCTGCCTGACCAGAGTCTGCTTGTGTGTGAAATGCTTCTCTCTGAAAGGGCTTCTCTCTGTACCACTTTGGGGGAAATAGGTGGTGCAGAGAAGAATTTCTATAGCAACTAGCAGTGTTTTCAGCTAAAAGACAGCTACTGGTAATAAATTTCTCAGCAGACTGTAATGCCTGTTAGAGGGAAGGAAGAACTCTCTTGCAGTTGGGATTTGGTGTCAGTCAGAAAGCAACAACCTATTTGCTGGAAGAAGAGTGGAAGAACCTTCTGTAACCACTCCTCTGTTGCTGTTCACCTCTTCAATCACGCTCCGTATCAGATACATGTAAGAGACCATCCTATTCCTGACTCTCACAGTCCTTTGATCAGAGCTGTTACCACTGCAATTTGACTTAAGATTCAATAGTTTGGGTGTATTGTGAGCTTGGTCATAGGCTTGGACGCAAGGAAGATATCACAGAAATTTCTAGTTTAACAGACATTCTCGTAGTCTAGATCACGACCTTGCCGTTCCAGGAAGCTGGAATCTCTTCTGCCTTCAGTTTTCCCTCTTTTTCTTTCACACTGTGCACACATTCCATCTCACCTCTTTAAGCTGTTCCTCTTATCATCTTTCTACTCAAAGATCTTAACATGAATTCCTGTATTCTGGGCTGAACCCCTCTTTACAGCTTTATACATCCCATAGAAATAGAATTATTCTTTCAGTAAGTTTATCCTCTGAAGCTAGAATTTTCCAGTTTAGATTCAGGTCTCAGGAGAAGAACTTGCAGCGCGAGCCATTATGTATATCAAGGCAATGACTCTCATCTGCCAGAATGTTGTAGGCCAATGGGACTTTTCTGTAATTGCTGGTTTCTACTGGTCCATTCATTTCCAGTAGCTATATTTAAAAAGACTCATAACTGTTCGTTAAATTTTTTGTGAAACCAAGTGTTCAGTATCTGTAATTCCAAAGGATCAATAGGAAGTTAAATTGAGTGAAACTAGTCTGGAACTAGTGCAGTTTCAGAGAAACAGCAGCATCACATATCTCAAAAGAACTCATTGCAACGTAGCACCATGAGTTTGAAATTATTTCTTCTGTTATGGGCTGATGAGGTTTTTTTCATTGTCATTGTTGATTTGCTTTTTAATGAAAGTCTTCACTGTGCATGTGAAGAAAGCACTGTATAAAAGCAGCAACGTTAATGAGTAGGAGCATTTCTTTTACTGATAGATTATCAACCCCAACCATGTTATTTAAAATGGCTTCTCAGCAAGAGAGTTGATTTTGTTTGCTTTTGTACACGTCACTTGTACACTATTATAATGCAAGTGCAATCTACTTCGGGAATGTAATTTTTTTTAATAACAGTCTTTGCATTACTATGGTTTTATCTGTCTATTTGGGTACAAATTAGCTTGTTCACCGATCAAAGTCTATCGGAAGTAGTGACTGAACTTTTCTGTTTGTCTTTGCAGCAAGCTAGTAAAGCTAGTAAAGCTGTCCTTGACTGGATACCAGGGCCCTGAAGGCACTACCAACACTGACTGTCCCTGACCTGTCCCTTCAAACCTCCCCCAATCTGCCCATGGCTCAGGACTCTATGTCAGCCCCTCAAGGACCATCAGCCCCTGCCCCAGAGATGCCACAGCAGGGCTGGTCTCCAGTTCTATATAGACAAGTCCTACCTCAGCCATGGGACACACTGAGCTGGGTGCATCCATGGGCTTATGTCCTCAACCCCAGGAACGTACTTATACCCAGGGCAGGAGCTGCTCTTGACTGTTCCAGCTGTTCCGCTCCTGGCTGAGGTGGTGGATCAAGCCCTGGTTGTGTGAATACTTTGGTGTAAAAGTACTGCTGGCTTCTGACACATTTTGTTTTATCTAAGTAGAGGTAAAAGCATTCAGCCCAGGGCAGGAAGCTGGGACAGAAGTGCCTTGGTGGCAGACACAGGCTGTTAAGAAGCAGGCTGTTCCAGATAGCTGTTTTGTGTACAGTCAGAATTGCAAGTGAGTAGGATTTGTGGGATTTTCACGTATGCTGGAGCATCTAGATTGTGAGAAATAATAAAACCTTTTGAACAGTCTTGTAAAGGAAAATTATAAAAATGTTAATACAGATGAAACTTTGAAAATGATTTTTTATAGCAGTTTTGGACAATGATATAGTTCTCTATTATCTCAGATTGTTTAAAGAAAATCTATTGAAATATCAAAAAAATATTGTGCAAACAGATTCTGTCATGAAGAGCAGAACAGAGCAGCAGAAGATCTGAAAGGAATATGAAGTCCAGTGGTTGCATAAACCTATGTTTTATTAATAATAAAATACAGTAAAAACTTAAAGATATTTCTAAGTCTGTGCTCTGGGTTCTTGCAGGATGCAATTTACTTTCAAGTCTCTACCTGCATTTTGCTGCCAGCGTTGAAATGATCCCATCTAATTTACAAACCACAAGAACTGGGATTAACTTACGATACTGTCCTCTAAGAGAGTTTTTCCTGAAGCAGTAAACATCATTTCACAAGATATTTTTTTTTCTAGGAGTTAGTCTTTTTGTTCTGCGTTGCCACACTCTGAAATTATGTCGTTGCAGAAAAAGGGATACAAACTGTTTTTCAGTAGACATAATATCATTGTATAATACAGTAGACACTAATAAATAAATATTATTTTAAAATAATGACATATTTTAAAGCCACAAGTATATATCTTATCATTTAATCTGAACCCTTCTGTAAAACATATCACATAGTCCCTCAGTTGCCACAGCAGAGCTCTAATTCCTGTACTGTCAACCCAAATTCAACAACTGAACAAATAACTAACTTTTAAAAATCTATTTTTTGAGAAAAAAACATGAGGTATGGATAATTGCTTTGATATTGGCTGCTTTTCTTATTCTGTAAACAGCACATGGCCATGCAGTGTCCAGTACAGTATGTACAGCAGTATGGAAGTGTTTTCTTGGCAACAACAAGAAATTAAAGCAAGACATGTCCAAAGGAACATAAGCGGAAGGCTGGTTGCTGATGGGCAAGATAAGTCTCCCCACCGAACTAGCCTACTTTGCCACTCCAACTGTTCAAAACCTGACATTTTCCAAGATGTTATTAATATTCACTTTGAAGATGCTTTTAATGAGCTGTGGATGCTAAGTTAGTCTCTAACAGCTTTCCAGTTGTAAGTAATGATTCATTCAGAGAGTAACAGATTCAGCTTTAGAATGTCCCATCTTACTGCCCAGTCTTGCTATGTTCCTGCCAGCAAAACTCAATGTCTGTAGTGGTCGACCAAGCCATGTGGCACTAGTACTGTGTAGTCTCTTGATATTAACCTGGCATCTAGCCCCTTTATTTCAATATTCCTCATTTCATGTTGCTATTAAGGTAGACTATTATTCCACTACTATACAGCATCAAAGATCTGTTCAGTCCAGTCATTAATATGCAGAGTTAAATATTCTACTTTATGCATTTTCAAGTGTCAGTGAGAGAAAAAGCATTGAGGATTTGATTCCATTTGTATCCCATATGCACAAATGTGTTCAGTTTATGGCCTTGGAGAGAAACATTCCAGCTTCCAGAAGTGCATTCATAGCTTGGAATGTGAAAAATCTGGATGTTTTCTTTCTCTTACATTATCTTTTATAATAAAGATCGTACAGTTGCATAGTTGGCATTTTTACTAGTAACTCATAAGGAAGAATAGGATCCAATTTTCTTCTCCTTAACTATCTTGGCTCTGATGTAGTAGTAAACAGAAAGCATTTATTGTCAGATAAGTATAAAGATGTGGCTCGAGGGTAGAAGGAGCCACAGACCAATTCAGGACAAAATAATTTTTAAAAAGCTGTTCTGTGAGCAAAACAAATGCTGAAGTCTGGTTTGTTACGGGCTTCTTAGAGATATGACCACAAAGTCACCTTTCATTCCCACAGAGGATACTGTGAAGATAATTAAAAAATACTTTGTTTCTTATGTGCCAAATTTTACTTTGGTACTTTCATGTGGATTCTGCATTTTCTGTGACTTTCTGGATAGCATGCAATTCCTCCGAATCACAAACACTCAGGAACAAATCAGTTCAGGCTGAATCTAAAATATCTATTAAAATATATATCCAGAAATATTAATGTCATATTTTGAAGTCATGGGGTTTTACTTTTCTGCATGGAAATAAATTGAGATGGTTTCCCTCTTGAAGCCCAGCCTACAGCACAGCCTCCAGTTGTGTGGGTGGAGTAGCAGCCATGGTGGGCTCCCCTATTTACCAGGGGAGGCTTCTGGGGAAAGCTTTTTTCTGCTGAAGGAGCGCTGATGGTGCAGGCAGCGGAGCTGCTGCTCCCCACCCACCTGCGCTGCCTGGAGCAGCACGAGTGTGGCCCCCCCATCCCTGGGCTGTGCTGAGTGCAAGCAGCAGTGCTGGTCTCCGCCATCCGCCCGCACTGCTGGGTGCAGTATGCTGGCATGGCCTGACCCATGCCACCATCAGTCTGCACAGAGCCATGCTGTGAACTGATCATTTTGCCTGCAGACATCAGAACTGGCGAGCAACAGCATTCTGGCCCCCCATACTGCCTGTAGTTGTGGGGAAGAGAGCCCTGAGCCCTGGGAGAAGGGGCCTCTGCTGCTGCTGTTGCGACAGTCCCAGCCACCAGCTCCATCTTGACCATGCAGCTGGAGCCATCTTGACTTTGTCCTAGCTGCGGGACATTAGCCACATGGCCGGTACCATCTTGGCTTTGTTCTAGCTGCAGACTGGAGAACCTATGTCACAGCTGCAACTGAGAAATGCTTGAGTAAGCCCAAGGGGCATTTGATGTTTTCCTTCATTTTTTTTCTGAACCGTGTGTGCTGAAGGGACTTGTGATTGTTCAGCTGGGAGAAGCCAAGGGACATACGATTCTCAAACCTTTGGCAAAATGGCTGAGAGACCAGGGGTAAAGTGTGCACTGTTGTACCCAAGTGCCCACTGCCGTCTGAATCATAGAATCATAGAATCATAGAATCATAGAATCATAGAATCATAGAATCATAGAATCATAACGGATTGGAAGGGACCTCAAAAGATCATCTA
>JAOXOE010000256.1:59016035-59028893 GCA_028565055.1 Phoeniculus purpureus
AACCCAGACTCTGTCTTTCATGCCCAAGGTTTTAAGGATTCTCAAGTCCTTCTGCTTTCTTCAGCTAAGCACGGACGCATTTTCCCCAATACCAACCACCCCCCAGTCTTTCTCAACGGCAGAAGTGACTAACAGTCTCTCTTCCTGCTGATCAGGGCTCTCTAAAATGGTGGTGGCCGCATGGCCCTGGTCATCTCCCAAGATGGAGGCCGACCGCACAGCTGCGTCAGCGGGGCTGCACCCCCCCCCACTCTCTACACGCGGCCAAGAGGGTTTTCCAGGATCCTCTCCTCTCTCTCCTCCTGTCTCAGCTCCAGGAGGAAGAAAGAGGAGCTCCTTAGCTCACCGCAAGGCTGAAAGGGCTGCTCCGTGGAGGGGATGGTGGTTGATATGCACCAAAGTCTTGCTTCTCTGGTCCGTGGCATCTGGTCTGGACCGGGGCTCTGCCTTCTGCACCGGGCTCTTGTGCTGGGCCGCGGCTGTCTCTGCCACGCCGGGGCGGTCCCTGCCACTCCCTGCCGGCTGCAGGAGAGGAGCGGAGCGGACCCAACCCAGTGAGCCCCGTCCGTATCGGGGCAGGGGGCCCCTGGAAGCCGTCTTCTCCACTCACCGCCCGGGGAAGGGGGTGGGGAGGGGGTGGCTAGCACTGGGCGGCAGCCCCTGTGCTGTGGTGGAAGCTCTCTGCAAAAGAGCGCGTGACCTCAATCCCTATCGCCTTTTATCAGCTCCTAGTCCCACCCCTTGAGGGCAGGTCTTTGGGACAGGTCACTTCACCCAGGACAGGAGACTGGGGGGAGGTCCTCTTAAAGCAACAGAACATTTTCTTTTCTTCATGAAAGCACAAACCTGTAAATCTGAAAATTCTGGTGATTTTCAAACTACAATATGCCCGTAATTCTGCGCGCGAAGATCCGAACGAAGACGACGGAGTCCTAAGAACTGAAGGTGTGTACCCTTCGGTTGGGTGGGATTCGGTTGCCCGCGTGTGTCTGAGAGTGTGACTGAGACGGAACTTGGTTCCGAAGCGATTGTGGAAGTCTTCTAGCCGCGGTTCCAATCTCCCGTGAGGGAATTGGCCGGTGAAGGACCGAAGCGATTCCTATAGGATTCGTGGGTGGGTGATAGGTCCTAAACCCCCTGCAAGACACTCTTACCGGTGACCAAGTGCTGTAGGAATTGCCACAGTAAAATTCCTAGATGGGTCAAATAGAGGACCCAGGACCATAAAAAGGGAGCAAATTATTAGGCATGCCATTAGAAAGTCCATTGACTAGTAGTTGGAACGCAAGGGACCCCATAAAAGGATCTTTTGAAGACTGGATTTGCCAAGTCTTAAATATGTATCTTCATTCAAAAGAACATTGTAGTCAGGAGGAAGGAGATAGAACAAAAAGGGGAAACAAAGGGATGATGAATGGGAACCACTGGATAACCTGCTGCCCCCATACAATCCCGCCTCTGGCGGCTTCACCCCGCCGCCTCCGGAAGTGGTTCTCCCTTCAGCTCCGGAGGCCACAGTGCCCCCGACACCAACAGCACCGGAATTAGATTGACCTCCGGCTGCATGTACTGTTCTACTGAAGTAGAACTGTTGCACGTGAGAGAGCTTCTCTGTATCCCTTACAAGAAGTGCCCCTAGGAAGCAATCCGGGCAGCACAGGGTTCGTGGTAGTCCCATTAAATACCACAGATGTAAGAAATTCCAAGAAAGAAATGGGGATTCTGTTGGATGATCCCTTCGGAGTAGCTGAAATGCTGGACCAATTCCTAGGCCCTAATACTGATACCTGGGAAGAAATACAGTCCATTTTTGGAATTTTATTTACTGCTGAGGAAAGAGGGATGATTAGACAAGTCGGAATGAGAATTTGGGAAAGACAGACTCAGGCAGGACCCCCGGGAGATCAGAAATGGCCAAATCTGGATCCTCACTTGGATCATCAGCAACCCCAAGGAAGGCAGAATATGAGGGATTTAAGAACACTAATTATACAGGGGATAAGGGAAGCGGTTCCCTGAGGGGAAAACATTAATAAAACGTTTAATGAACAAGGGAAAGAGGAATCTCCAACAGAGTGGTTGGAGAAGTTAAGAAAACGCTTACAAATGTATTCTGGAATTGATCCAAATACAGTGGCCGGGACTGCACTTCTTAGAACACAATTTGTAGCAAAATCCTGGGGAGATATAAGAAGGAAACTAGAAAAGCTAGAAGACTGACAGGGAAAGGGATTAGAGGAATTACTTACAGAAGGTCTATGTTAGGAGAGATGAAGAGAGACAGAAAACGAAAGCAAAAATATTTTTAGCAGCAGTAAGAGAAAGTCAGAAAAATGAGACTCTGTCTGAGAAGAAAAAGGGAAAAAGAATAGAGCACACACCGCAGGGACCGCCCTCTCGGGGAAGATTCACAACCCCCGTCTGTTACTACTGTAATAAGAGGGGACATGTTCAGAAGAATTGTCATAAACGGGACCAAGATGAGAGGATGTTTGAAGAAGAGTAGGGATGTCAGGGGCTCTATCTTCTGGGGATTTCAACATAAACAGAGCCCTTGATAAAATTATTAATAGGTCCCCATAAAGAGGAAACTTCCAAAAGGAATAGAAAAGGTGGAAAGTTACCTATCTTAAAGAATGTAGAAGTAAAAACAGAAAAGAAAGTTTGTCTTAATGGCTTACTTTTGCCCCCTGAAGCTGAATACAATCTATTAGTAAGGGACTTAATTTTGAAGTTAAATTTGAGCATTCAGAGTCAGGGGGACAAATTGCAAATTAAATTATATATTCTAACACAAGAGGATGAAAAACTTACTAACCCTTCAGTATGGTATAAGGAAGAGGAGACTGGAAAAATAGAAATGGACCCCATAAATGTTCAAATAATAGCTCTGCATCGTCCAATTACAGTCAAACAATATCCTATACCAATGAAAGGTCGAAAAGGATTAAAATCTGTAGTTGACAGACTTCTGGAGAAAGGAACTCTAGAACCATGTATGTCACCTCACAATACACCTATCCTCCCTGTAAAGAAACCGGATGGGTCATATAAGATGGTACAGGACCTGAGAGCTGTAAATCAGCGAACAATCACAGGATTTCACTTTATCCAGGGAAGTAAAGTTACTACAATATGTGGATGATCTATTAATAGCAGGAGAAACGGAAGAGGGAACACGAGAAACAACTATTAAATTGTTAATTTTTTTTAGGAGAAAAGGGATTAAAGGTGTCCCTATCAAAATTAAAAGAAAAAAGAAAAATTAACTAATAACCAACTTAAGTGGTTTAAATAAAAAAAGCATTAATACAGGCACCTGTATTGAGTTTCTCAGGTCTGGAAAACTGAGGGTGACCTCTGCTCAGAGTCCAGCACAATTTTTGTTTGGAGAACCATCCGAGAAACTACAACATAACTGTTTAGAAGTAATTGAGACCCAGACTAAAGTGAGACCAGATTTAAGGGATATTGAATTAGAGAAAGGGGAAACACTTTTTGTAGAAGGCTCCTCCTGAGTAGTAGAAACAATGAATCAAACAAAAAAACCAGCAATTGGCCATTGAGAAACATAAGAACTCAAGCACACAGTGAGACTGGATTATGGCCATATGAAATGTTATATGGCATGCCTTATTCTCAAGGGATGCCTCTGGGGAATAGTGTGGTTGTAGATCATTGCATTCAGAAATATGTAATAACTATTGGGAAAAGATTAAAGGAATGAAGATGAGATGCAACTTAGTTAAGAAGGGAGAGACACCGAGATTTTAACTTCTTGAAGATAGTATTTCTATGCGCACTGTGCTCTTATACTGCTTTGATTTTGTGTGTTGTGTTGTAAAGTGAGCTGGAAAGAACAGGAGAGCTGGTTTAAAATACTGCCTGTTAAAACAGCTTTAAAGAAAGAAAGATAGAAAACCTTGAACCTTTGAGTGCCCGGCTCCCTCAGGGGAACTGGGGAAGTGCCGAGATCTGATGTTTTGGAATTTGTGATTGCAGGTCAGGATCCGGAGCAGGTTAGGGATGTTACAGTTAAGTTGAATTACTTGGGAAAATGGGATTGAAAGTATCCAGGGAAAAAGTACAGTTGGTACAGGAAGAAATATACGGTATGTTTTTGGGCCTGGTGGGATATTAAGTTGTGGATAGAAGGTTAGATGCAGGTTGTAAAATTTCTGTTTGATTAACTAGTGGGGGAAAAACAGAAAGTGAACAGAAAATGTTTGTGAGGAAGGAGTGACTCTTGGAATCCTAAGCACTCTTCTGGTTGGGGGTTGATTTGTGCCAGGCTGGAATTGCAAGATAGAGTGTGAATAGCTTTTGAGGCAATAGTCTGAATAAGTGTATGTCTCCTGTGTTGCGGACGCCACATTCTTTGTGTCCGCATTGTCGTAGGCATATAGTTTTCTTTTCGGAAAGGTGGGGAGTGTGAGTGTCTGTGGAACGGTCTGAACTTCTTTTGCGAGCACTGTGGGCACAGTGCTCTGTTGCTTTGGGTAAGGAATTCTTTGGCATATCATGGGAAGCTCTCGGAGTAAGGAGGAGTGTGAATCAGGCCCCCTGGGGCTATATTTTAACACACTGGAAGGAGATAGGGGGTCCGGCTGGAGGGAACGTTAGTAAAGAGACCCTAATTAAATATTGTAACCAGTGATGGCCACTGTAAAATATGAGAAACGGCAGTCCTGAGGTTACCTCTGTCTCTGCACAGATCAGAGTGGTTGCAGGCATTGTTATGCACAGTAGAAGAAGAGCTGTTCAATTGTTTGGCTTCCAGCCTTGCTGTATCCCTACTGCAGCTGGGTAATGTTTGCATAACATTGCTGAGATTTATGTGTTGCCTCCTCAAGATTTGGGGGCTGCATGTTGTCTTGTTGCAAGCTGTGAGCTTGCTGTGAGAGCGGGTGCAAGAGAATGCTGAGCTAGGGGATAGTGGATCATTTGACCCGATGGATAGAATCATAACGGATTGGAAGGGACCTCAAAAGATCATCTAGTCCAATCTGCCTGCAATAGCAGGATCACCTAGACTAAGTCTAGGTGAAGATGTGCTTGTTCATCCCAGCATGTCTGCCAGTTCGTCTGCAGGCCATGCCACATGATGCCCTGAAGACCTCAGTGAAAGCTAGAAGAGAGAGAGAGACAGACAGACAGACAGACAGACAGACTGTGGATAGTCGGGAGCTGCCATTACACTGGCAGGGAGCCTCTACTCCAGGGGCAGTCTTAGTCATCTGTTCCTCTGCAGTATATGCCCAAGAGCTTCCGTCTGAAGGCAAAGACTGCTACATAGTTCTCTACCATCCTCTCAGAACGTGTGTAAAGTTGCTGTAATGCAGTTTCTGTTTGTTTATTCACTTGTTCGGGTTTCTTCCCTTTCTTTCTCTTAGACTGGGTCAAATAAAATATTTCTTTTTCCCCAAAGGTACTTCATTGCCTGGTAAACTCTACCTGAGAGCTGGTTGGAATGCTTAACAATGCAACCACAAACCAAAAGGGCCAGTTAAGGCCATTCAACCCACTACAATTAATAACTAGGCAAGAACAGTTGATCCTCTTTGTCCTAGACTGCAGTATCTGTAACACATCCTACGACACAATTCCTGACTTGTAATTCTATATCAGGAATTTCTCTCATGATAAAAACAACTTCCAAATATTTCAGCTCACTAAGCAAAGTATTAATTGTACTTCTGACATTAGCCTTTATTTAATTTTCTTCATTACATTTGGTAATTTGATGACTCCCTGCAACTCTGGATTTTAAGCTCTACAATACAATTTAAGTCCTTATCCTGTTGGTAAGGAAATAATACCTGCAATCTTGCTTTTTGCTCACTCTGTCCAGTTCACACTGTCCTACAGGCTCAGATAAGGACTGGGGACTGGGTAAAAGTCTTGCCTAGAGACAAGCTATTAACAGGAGATGTGTTTTACAAATGTACCCTGATTCAAGCAGTACAAGATCATGTGCATGCTAGATAATTAATTTGGGGATTTAACAGATCAAAGGTCAGAATAACAACAAAATTATCTGTTTTCTTTATATCACTGCTTAGGAGGCAGAAGGTTAGGGATATGCATTGTGAGCAATCTCTAGTTAAACTATTGTGCTAGCACAAAACATTACTGCATTAGGCTGTAACCTGTAATCAGTCCCAGCTGGAAGCTCATATCAACATTATGATTCTTCTTGCCAGTTCTAAGCTAATCCTTTAAAAGAGTAGGTAAAAGCAGGAATAATGTCTTAGATTACATAGGCTGGTTTATAAAACCCAGCTATTCAAACATTTTAGTCTACACAGTTTACAGGCCAAATAATTTTATTTCTGAAATGTTTAATTGGTTAATTTAGACCATAAATGACAAAATGCTTTGGCAGAAATGATATCCAATAGTCTTGTTCTGGAGTATTTTGTTCCCATTTGTAATGTTGGGCCCCCCTCTCTTTGCTGTAGCAATGCCTTGTTGGGCTGAGGAGTGAGTAAGCTTCTATATACATATGGAATTCTTAGAAGTACTGTCATTGAGCCAGGTATTTCAAAGTGTATTTTTTCCACCAACTCCAATCTATTGGATAGCATGCTTATCCATGCTGCTTCTCATCTTTTTCAGAGCTGACACAGGATAGATAGATGGCTCAAGTGCTGCAGCTTTAGCTGCCCTGAGAAAGGCAACTACACCCTGATATATCTCCCATCTATATATGACCCTGATATAGTCAGTGCCATAATAATGAAGGTAAAAACCCTGTAACAGACCATCCTCTGTATGAAACTAACACCGGGGAAAAAAACAATACAATCCTAGGCAGGATCCAAGTAGCTAGCAGCTGTGCTTTGCACTGTCTTTTATGTTTTGGGTTTCTTTGACTTACAACCTTCTCTTTCTCCTCCCTGCTCTCTCACAATCTTCAAAGTAGTTTGGATCCTTGGAGTCCAGTTGACTTACCATGAATCCTAGGTAAGTTAGCAGGCTACCAGATGAAAAAGCCCTTTTCTAGTGCCAGTTACTCACAAACTCCACCTCCTGTTCACAGAAGAAGCTGGAACTATGGTGATCCCAGATACTGAAAGGATTCCCAAAACAGGCTGCTGCTAACCCTGAGACCACCATTGTGGGACTAGCTGGCAGTAAATGCAGTTGCCAAAGTCCAGAGCTGTTAGGAACACATCATCTTGTATCCCTTCTTTCTGTCCACTTTGGTTGCCATATGTTGGTCCTGAGCTTCGGTATGATACATCACCAGAAGCAAGCCTTCTACAGGCTATTCCGGCTCTTGATACTTCATCTAGATACTAAAAAATTTGCTGAAAGATGTTGCTGATTTTATTAAGTAAATTGTTCAGAAAATCGTGATGCATTACAAGAGGGTAAAACCAGAAAAATCTTCAGAAAACGCTTGTCTTTTAAGGTGGTTGTTTTGGAAATATACCGTAGCAAAGAGCGTGCAGTTTCAGAATGCCAGTTGCACAGTTAAGGAGATCAAAGTCTTTGCCAAACTGTCTTTATGCACAGTTGAGGCCAGTTTCTTTTATGTCTACTACATATTTCTAGCCTACAATGAGCTGTGGTTTAAACACTGTCTCTGTTTTTAAAGTTTTTTATTTTTGAAGATTTTTTTCTAGCAGAAAGGTAAATGTAAAGCAGATAAAAATTTAAAGTCTAAGTTCTGAAGCTACTTGGGTCAGTAGACAAAACTGTCCTCTCATAGTCTCAGGAGATAGCCATAGTCTTGCAGAAACGACTTAGAGAGATCTTTCATTGAACCTTGTCCCGGTTTTGATTTCCCATGGCCTTCAAAACACATTCAAACCATGGATAATATTATAATAAAGAAAAATATGTTTTATTAACAGAGAATGAAAAATTGTTAGAAAAAGGAGAAGAAAAGAAACCTGTAAACTGCAGGTCAAACAGATCAACTTTGGCAGCCATATCACACGAAAACTTAACAAAAAAAAATTGCTTTTTTTTTTTTTGGCCTGGATAAAATTTGTATGTGGAAAAAGAGGTGTTTAGAGGAATGCCATAGGCCTAGTAACACTACATTCCAATGCACAACTGCTGTCTGCCGTAATGAAAACCATAGAATTGCCTAAAATCTGCTTCTAAATGTTCAGGACTGGTTTAAAACGCTGGTTCTCTATGTAATTACTAAAGTTGCTCTGTCAGGCTTCTAGGTAGATCTGAAGCCTGCTCTTAGATGTTTAATAAGTTACAGCTTATGCATTTTCTTTTTTGCAATCTACTTATTGTTAAATGCTGATATTGTTTAGAAAAACTCCAAATGACTGGCAGTATAAAGTATTTTGGGACAAGATACTGCACGATGTTTTCTAACCACATTCTCTGTCAGGCAAGTAATATTTGTGATGGTCACTCTGATGAGCAGTCATGTTTGTGAAGAGATAGATGATGAATTACTTGTTTTAAAGACCGACTTACAAGTACTGCAATGGAAGTTGAAATCTGAAATAACCAAAATGTGAAAATGTCAGCAAAGTCCATGAGAACAAAACTTTAAATATTGTTTTATATGTCCTCGTGTCCAATAGATTTTTAATCTGTGAGCCCACATTACTGAAAGCAATAGAAAGAAAAGATAAATAATGCTATTTTTTATTTGTTTAATATTCTAGGAATCTTGCAGTATAAAGAAGTATGAAGGTATAACCACTTTATACAATAAAATTGCTCAGCATACTGACCCAGCCACCCAGGTATACTCTTGTCCTCCGTATGCACTGTCCAGTCCCCAATCTTTATTAAACAGACACTCTAGAAAAGATGTTTAATAAATATAGAACTGACCCTGTGAAGACAATCTGGCTTGTAGCCTATTAAGAATTCCAAATGGACTGTAATTTCCATTGTAATGTAAGGAATAGGCTCTGGGACTCAGGGATATTAACATGATCCTATCTTGATAAGGCATGGTTTCAGACAAAGTTTAAATTCTCTAAAGAGCCCTTTGCAAAACACGCATCGTTGTAAAACAGGGGCTTATTGATTTTGCTAGGGTAACACTCCCTTTCCTCTACTGGACATTTTTGCTTCAGATTTTCCACTGCATGTAAATAAAGTTTTCTGTTTGTTAAAAATGTTTTATCTTGATTTAGACAATTTCAAAGTAAATTAATTGCCATTTGATTTATGAATACTGGTTAGGAAAATGCAAGCTTCATGGGCTCCCTAGGTCTTCCTTCACTCCTGACTGTAGCTTTTAGAAAATCTTGCTTATGAACTCAGTGCTCCTACTAATGCAAACATAAAGATTTAAACTTTCATCTTTTAAAACACCTTCATTTTTATTTTGTGAAAGTTGAACAGGTTTGCCTAATGATAAAATTTGGTCCTTTTATTTGAATGAGAAAACGGCTGAGCGCTCCGTGTAAGAAAAATATCTACAAAATGTTTTCAAGAGCTAAACACTTTCAAGATGTGTTAGGCACTTGAATGTCAAAGTTTATTCATTTTATGGGATTGATCTGAGGACTGGATATGCTGCTTATGCAGTCTCCCAGAACTCTTGGAAATAGCTTTTTTAAAAGCTGAAAAATTTTATATACGTTTTTGCATACAAAGAATTTTGCATGATTAATATAAAAACATGAAAGTGTCCTTTGAACCATGATCTCATAGGAAAGGTGAATCTAGGCTGCTTGCAATGCCTCAACTAAAATTCTGTTGGCTGAGCTGTTCACATGCTCTGCAGTACTCAAAGTAAAGTACTTTAAGCTGTATTTTTTTAAGACTACTTATATACCATACTCTCAGTCATCTGTGGCATCACACAGCAGACTCAGAGCAAATAGGCTTTCCTAAAGCTACAGTCGTTACTAGTGCTGGGAAAAATAGTAGTAACTATCTCACAAACAATGTAAAAAAATGGGAAGTTATAATTTTTCTGCAAGAGATATAACTGAGTGTTTTCAATAGGTTTCAATAGGTTCCAGTGAAGTGATCCTGCTGTGGCAGGGGGATTGGACCAGATGATCTTTTGGGGTCCCTTCCAATCCCTAATGATTCTATGATTCTATGATTTAACAGATCAGCCTAAGGACGGTCAACTGACAAGAGCAGCTGCTGAATTTACATTTGCCATAACATTGCCACCTAGGCTAACAGTTGTATTAGTATGATGTCTCTACCTTGATCTATCTTCTTGTTGAAGTTTGATCAAAACTATCAAATTTGGAAACTGGGGTGCTATTCCTTAACTATCTGGTTGTTTTTTTTTTTAAATTTCTGGATTTTGGAGTTAGTCCTGTTAAATGTCTTGTATGTTTTTCCTCGGGCAGCTTCTAAGCACCTTTATATTTTTAAGGCAAAGTCTAAGTACATTTTAACCAAGTCTTACCTAATTCTTATAGAACATACAAGTCTTATAAAATATACATACATAACAAATATCATTATTCCTTGTTTGCTTATTTAAGAGAGAGAGATTGAGAGGACATAATTTAGGACTGGTTGCATAAAGGCGGCAGACTGCATATATGCTGAGACTTTGACGCAAATAACTATTGACATCAGTCTGTTTTGAGTTCCTCTGCATTCCTTGGGAAAACACCATGCATACAGCAAAGGCATACAGCTGTATCCAGGCAAACACTGGAGATGTGCAAATACAGTCCTACATGGTCATAGGCTGCAAGACATGATTAAAATAATCATTTACAAGGGATACATTGGATATTGGACCATGCTCTCCTCTCCTGTCTCTTCCACAGCACTAGCGAGAAAGGGCAGTGTTCACACCATGCTATTGGCAGAACTGCTTCTTGACTAAGTTTTCCGTCTGAACATAGAATATGACGCTGAAAAATCTCACTGTTTTTGTCGTCGTCTCGCATTTTGCATACTGTAAAGAATACGAATCGCCGTTTTTAACGGTGCAACAACTATTCACTTGCAAATTGTGCACATCTTACACATCTAGAAATTTTCTGTTTTGGCATCATGAACTTAGAGTGGCCACGGATGTGTGACGTAGTGACAACCAGCAGTTCTCTGGAGGACGTGATTTGCTAACGTAATTTGAAATTGCCTCATTCCATACCAGAATTTGCAGCTTTAAAGTATTAGTCTCTCACACGCTATTTTCTGAATAGCAAAATGCTTGTTTAATACAAATTTTCAGTTTCAATAAACAACACAGACTTCAGATTATGGCTGCTGCATGTATAGACTTTGTTAATTTTACTGCTACCCTTGTCACTATAAAAGCATCCTTAACTGTTCAATCCAAGCCGGGTCATGTGGGGCTTCTGCTATTGTCAGGACATGGGAACGATTAAGCCTTTTGGAAGCACAAAGGAAGAAAGCTGCTGCCACTTGCAGGAAAACAGACTTGTCATTTACTGTAGAAAACCAATGATTAGACTACAATAGTAGCAGCATCTTAGTGATTTGCTTTATTTTCTTTAGCAAGCAGAACTCAGCACCTGGACAATGTATTATCCACTTAATAATCATCACAGAGAGGATTCTCTCTTTGACAGGGCAAAGATACTTCTGCAAAGAATTACAGGCTTTCATCCTAAGAATGTGCAACGGGTGCTAATTTACTGTGTGGGACATTCAGTGGCTGAGTCTCAAAGCACAAAGCCAAACCTTAAGTGTTAATTTATTGCTTTATAAATTAATCAGAAAATCATCCTACACTTAAGAAAAGACAATGTACTTTTAAGTCCTGTGTGATGGAAGTGTGTTACAGCCGTCTGAGTACTACTCTCAACAGTATCATTTCCACCTTGTAAAACTGCACTTGCAAAAGGTTTTATGAAGTTGTGTATTTCTTAGTCAAACATTTTAATTATGCAAGAGGCAAGCTAATTTTGTGACTGAAAGACTCATTAGTCTGACAAAATCTTTTTTATATGTGATCTTTTTTATTCACTTGCACATTTGATTTCATGAACATGTTGGTAGGTACCTGTATCATTACAATTTAATGACATAATCCTGGGAAACATCCTGTTAACTGGTTCTTTTGTTACTAATTAGACAAAAGGATGCCTTTTGTCTCAGGGTTTCTTACATCAATGATCCAATGTAAATGGGATTTATGTGTAGAATATGTGCCACCAGTTGCAGTAAATAGCCTTATCTAGAATCATGAGCAGACAGTCAAGTACCTGATGCTGCAAATTACAATTGCTGAGAAAAACAAGAAGAGAATTTATTTTTTTTTCCTCATCTGGCAGCTGAAGAGGCTGAAGATACTAAATAGAATACATCTTATTTATGATTTTTCAGTTTGTGATGAGCAGATAGCACAATGTCTCAGAAAGAGCAACTGAAACCATATCAAGAATATGTTGCTCTGGATCGTGTGTGCCAAGATCCACCATTTTGAAAATGCAGGTTTTCATGACAATGTTCTTCGTATGAACATTTTGCAGTGTTCGTTATCACAATCACATCACACACACCAGTTATTTGAATCCTCATGACCTCAGTGAAGCTCAGCTCGCAACCTAAATGCCTGTACACCAATGCACGCATCACGGGGAATAAGCAGGAGGAGTTAGAAATCTGTGTCTATGGGATGGATGAAGAGACAGTTTAGAGTTTGTGGGTGCAGATTAAGGGGCAGGCTGGCATGGGTGACACTGTCCTGGGTGTCTACTACAGGCCACCAGATCAGGAAAGGGAAGTTGATGAGGCCTTCTACAGGCAGCTGGCAGCAGCCTCACAGCTACAGGCCCTGGCTCTCACAGGGAATTTTAACTACCCTGATATTTGCTAGAAGTCCTACTCAGCCAGCCACCCACAGTCCAGGAGGTTCCTCCAGTGCATTGGTGACAATTTCCTGGTGCAAATGGTGGAGGAGCCCACTAGGAGAGG
>JAOXOE010000256.1:59028993-59044596 GCA_028565055.1 Phoeniculus purpureus
AGGACAAGGGGCAATGGGTGTGAGCTGGAACACAGGAGGTTCCATATAAATATCAGAAGGAACTTCTTCATGGTGAGAGTGAGGGAAAGCTGAAACAGGCTGCCCAGGAGTGCTGTGCAAACTCCTTCTCTGGAGGCATTTAAAACCCGCCTGGATAAGTTACTGTACGACTTGGTCTAGGTGATCTTGCTGAGGCAGGGGCATTGGACTAGATGATCTTTCCAATCCCTAATGTTCTGTGTTTCTGTGATCTTAAAGCAAGTACTGATTCCTTCAGGAATACTGTCCTGTGGTTATTAACTCCTTGCCAGAAGTGAGGTTGCTCAGTTCTTCCTTTTTCTGCAACACTCAGAGATTGTAAGGCAAAATTCCGAAGATACCGAGAAAAGAATTTTGTTACAAATTTGTACAATTAAATAGGAAAGTGTGAATGTCAGCAAGAGGAATACTTTACGTCTCTAAAAGCCAGCTAATATATCTGGCTCTTTCAATTTGTTAATGGATTGGATATTAACCACTTGTTTGTCTGTTTAATTAGGGAATATTTCAAGTAAAGGAATCATCCATGGAATGATTTCTAGTAGACCTTGATCTCAGGAGTTCTACAGGACTGAAACCATGTGAGTCTACGAATATAAGCACTGGAATATATAGACCCAGTGAATCACAGGTTAATTCAGATTGGAAGAACCTTCAGGAAGTTAGTAAGAAGGTGGTTTCTTTCTCTTCAAAACGTTGCAGATTTTATTTTTTCTTGGATGAGTACCTGATTAGATTCATCAGTGTACAAAATGTTAGGGGCAGCTGAAGGATGAGGATCAAAAAACACAGGCTGCTGGAAAAAAAACAAACTCTGAAGACAGTCAAACACTGGAACAGGAACTCAGACAAGCTGAGCAACCTTGTCCTGGGAGGTACTAAAAATTGACTGGGGAAGGCTCTGACTTGCTGGACATGTTTTGAGCATGTGGTTAAAGTAAAGACCTCTAGATGTTCTTTCTATCTTGCTGAGTTCTGCAATTTTGAGAGACTGTTTGAAGATACCTCCTCTATAAACGTATTTACTTAACCAGTAATGAGTTAAAAGACGCATAAACAAAAATAACATAATGTGAAGGACGACGTTGCCAAATTGCAACACACCAATGAGCAACAACTCATCAGGAGCAGATAATACGATTAAGAAGTGCTTACACTGACAAGGTGACAAGGAAAAACAGAGTCAAAATCTTTGGGCTGTCGTACTCTGTCATTCAAGGATGTCACCGATAATTTCTGTTAGCACCTGTCTGCTTGAGAAAGTGTGTAATCTTCTCTATAGTGGTGTAACTGTTTCCATAACAATTAAGTGAACAAAATAATTAAGTAACACAAACCAATTTTTCATAAAGGCAGCTACATAACTTTGGAGACAAAGCAGAAGTGCAGGAAGAAAGTCATGGTTGAACTGTTAAACTATGTCTTATCAATTCCCCACAAAGAGTGATGGTGAAATATTTACCATAGGAATACATCTTCCTGATAACAATGTGGCTTGTTTTTCCCCACATCAAGCTACTTGTTTTCATTTTGCCTGCAACCTTTATAAGTGTTTTTGAACCCTTCTTGTTTTGTTTTTGTTCTGGCCCATTAGCATATTAAATAAATTAGTCGATTAACCTTGACTCAGTCCTGATCAGCTGATGAAACAACTATAATGGGGAGCCAGGCAGGAGTTGAGATAAACTCTTGAAGCAAGTCATTGAGACATCTTAAAGAATTTCAGAATGTAGTTTCAAGTAAACTACTAGCATGTGTGCATTCTCTCATTATAAAAGATGGAGGGAGCATTTGCTTCCTATATTAGAAAACAATATGTTTTCCTGCTGCTAAATACACATGCGGAGCGAGCTCCGTATTGTCTACATTCAGATTTTTTGAGGTGTGTTTGCACAAACATGATGGACATCACATTTCCATGGAAACAAGAACTGCTGGAAGTTTCTCATCTTTGAGGGTGTGGACATTGAAGTTTTGACTCAGTTATGTAAGAACATGCGATGAATCTCTGTATGTCTGTGCGTGTATTTATTCACGTGATGCATGATTTTTTTTAGGGGGGGATATAAATTGTTTACATTGGTCTTTATTTAGGGTGAATTACACGCCTTGTTTTTTCCACAGATAGAGTTAGTTTTGGTTTTCACCTGCAATTCATAAGTGGTTTTCCAAACTCTCTCTGTATTGCTTTTGTTTTGGCCCATTAGTAACTTAACTAAATTGATTAATTTTGTCATCAGTGGTTTCACCCTTGACCGAAATACATACTATTTGAATTATTTCCTTCAAAGTAGTTAATTTTTCATTATTAGAAGGTCTTTAATCAAAATTGCTTGCCTTTTGGATATACATTATATAGATCAAACCTAAGATATGGTTGAGGGCAGAAATTATTTAAACGAACTTGGTGAGCTTCTCTGTCGAGCCAGTGAAGTTTATACCCCTAGCTTTACCAAATCTTGTGAGATCTGCCTCCATCTCAGCTAGCATCTATCCACCCTCTGACCAGACTTTGATCCCAGTCAACTTCCAAAAAACTCATCTGGTCAATTCAGAGTCTCAAACCCTTGTTTCAGCCTAGCCACTTTTCATGGTTGACATTTTTTCTCTCACAAAACACCCTCTAGTCCTCTTTGCATTTAAGTCAATGAGAACAACTGCCTAAGCCTAGCACAGAAGACTGCTGAAACCACAGAATACCACAGCCAGACCACAGACTCAGGCACTGACATTGTTAATGGTTCACACTTTCACTAACACAGCTTTAGCTCATAGAAAATATTTTGTCAGAGAGACATCATGCACAGTTCAAGTCCTAGTGTTTTCACAGAATGTCGCAGCTTGGACCTGGTGGTCCGACCCCCCCTACAGGAGCAGGGTAAGCCTACAGCACCTAGGGTACCCAGACTGTCTCCCATCCAAGCAACAAACCAGGCCTGATCCTGCTTAGTTAGTACCAACATTCCATCAATTATGTCTCCTCATCCTCTCTTCTCAACAGTGTAAAAGACACATACAAAGCCACCTTGTTTGAGGGGGAAACATATTGAATCGTATGGATCCAAACGACATGAGGCTGTTTATTCTGGTACAGAAAGCATATCCTGGATTAGTTTATTTATTATTACAGCAGTAGCTGAAAAGTACAGAAAAGTGTGGAAACTCCTTGACGCCTGTTTCCTTCTAGAGCGCCCGACTAGATTCATCTTATCCTGTGTCAGTCCAGAAACTCAGCATTGAGGAAACCCTGGGACGGTGCCTATTCTGTTCTGCTTAATCAAAATTCTCCACAGAGAATGTGTGAAGTGTCACTTTGCAGAGGTGTTGTCAGTATATGGTCCAAAGAAACGTGTTTTCTCGTATTTGTCATGAAAGCTTACCCCTGCCCAAACACTGCTGTCTACAAGATGGGGATTTTCTGAGCCAATGCATTTTAGAAAAGTTCACCAAAACTCAACTAGTTTTCTTTACTCACCTCCAAAACTCTTCCTGAAAGAGTACAGAATACATTCAATTTAGAAAACTGTGACTCCATTTTCTATAATATGCGCTGGAATGTGTTTAAAATTATTTGGACATTTCAAACTGGCTTCAAAGTGAGACACAGTTATTGCAGAACTAAGTTGTGCTGCAAGTATTTGTAAAGTCCAGGCTAGTTGTGCTAGAACCTCTCCCTTTTTGGAGAATTTTATTTCAGACGACCTCATGTTTTCAGCTGGAAATTGACTTCAGTGATCTGACTAACCCCAGGAGCAGCATGCCATTCCAGCACTGGAAGACTCACCTGCTTAGGTTTAGGCATGCTTGTCTCCAGATCTCTCCTCCACATTCCTGCCCATCAGTTAGATATTTCCATACCTTCTTTCAGCATGTGTATTAGCTTATACTCCATCTGGGACACAACTGCAGGGTTTTGGCCTTCGGTTCTCCAGTTTGAATGCTCTTTGCAGATTTCAGCACAGACCTTTCACATTGTCAGTGCTTGGCTTGTATTAATAGCCTCTTTTGGTTTGCTTCTTTTCTTTCTTTTAAATTAGAAATGTTTTTTCTGAGCCTGATGGTGTGTGAAATGACGTGCCCATCCTGCACCATCAGCACATAAATAATTCACATCTCCTCCGTATGTACCAGAGTAAATGCACTTACAAGAATCAGGGCTCTCAAGGCAGTATTGGCCTCCACGCTCTTTATTTTTTTTTTAATTCAGCAGATGAAGTTATTTTTCCTTTTATTCACAGGGGATGTAAGATGTTACTGTAATGGCTGAGGCATCAACATAAGATAAAAAGGTAAATCTGAAGAATTAATGTTCTACAGCATTCGAAAGGATGATATAGGTGTCATACAATTCAGCATTGTAAGTTCTTGCCATGTCCTATGTCCCACAAGAAATATCAGTGAGACAATTGTCACCAGCTAGTCTCACGAAGGCTGGTATTTACTGTGCAACAGACCCGTGAACTCCAAAATGCAATGATAATTTAAGAAAACCCCACATTTTAATAAAATCTATTCCCATCAGCATAGAAAATTTGTTTTGTATTTGAGACAAAGAATATGAAAATTAATTTTTTTTTTTGTTGAAAGAGAAACAGTCCCTTTGGTTGGAAGGCACAGTAGAAACAATGCATAGAATTGAAAGAAAGAGCCCAGTACTAAGTCGTCTGATGCTTCTGAAACAGAACATACAATTAACTGTTGTCACTGTGGTGTTGATGCTGCATTTGATGAGCAGAGCTTCTGAACTCGAAAAATTTAATTTTACACTTAATTTCTTGAGCTAAAGAGATAATTGTAAAATGAACTGTTCACATTTCATCTGAGGATGCATTATTGCAATGTGTTCATGCTGTTTGTGCATTTTGTAGAGCGATTTTAAGTTCTTATACATAAAGTGTTTTCCTGTCTAATTTAGATTAAGCTACTGCTTGCAAGGATTCAGTCCAGTGCAGACTGCAATTACTCATTTTCAGGAATTTTTGAAGACTCTGTACTGCAAACTTTAAAATCTGCTTTTCAGTTCTGACAGAGGGTTGGGAAATAAAGTTTTGGGAAAATGCTTATGTTCACGTGACAAATATATAAAGAACTCCTACCAGTAGATGCTGCAGCAGCAAAGGATTGAGATAACTTGCGACTCTGCTTTGAGCTGAGTGGGATGCCTAATCCACATGGTACCCTTGCATGTGTTTTTGTCAATCCATTGGTTTCAAGTGGAACTTCTTCAAGGTCGCAGCAAAAGGATCTTAGTGACATCTCATCTTGACAGAATAAAGAGTGATCAAAAGAATGAGCATCAACAATTTGTTTCTGTCCTCTACCAAGATCCTCAGATATAAATATCTGTGGTTCAATAGCCTTTTGTTTAAAGATAGACTTTGGGGGAGTCTGTGTGGAAGAACAAAACCAGAGGTGGTGACTTCAGCTGCGCTGTGTGGGGTTTTTTTCAAAAATTTTACATATTATAATTATTAATAATATTATGTTATTGTGAATATTATTATTATAAGTGTGACACAAGATTTATATACATATATAAGTTTAAAGCTATTTCTTCTTTTAGGCTTTATTATTTTCACTTTAGGAGACAAAAGGATCCTTTCTCTACTCTAATTATTTCATAAATAAGAAATATCGTGTCCAGGAGGGATTCCATCATTAGGAAAAAATTACACGTGCAATCAGAACTGCAGCACACTTCAAGGATTGAAGAGCCTTTGTATTCTGACCATGGAACTCTGCCCCTTCAGCAGATGTACCAGTCTAGAAAATTTGTCGTTATACTCTGGAAATGGTCATCTCAGACCATTACAAGTAAGTGTTGTCTCAGATGTCTCCTGAAATGCCACCTGTCCCACCACGTAAATGCCTAAAACCTGACTATCAGCTTTTTGTCCAGGTAACAACCTTAGTCCTTCTCTGCCTCCTGGCTCAAGACCAACTTTTTTCTATCTGTCTCTGTCTCCCCATACCATCATTTGGGTGATCCTTACTCATATTTGGGTAGTGTTTTGCACTTTTAAAAATATCCACTGAGAAAACACTTTAGAAATGGACTGCGTACGAGCTGTTATGAATTCATCACTACTTATTGCTTTCAGTAAATTTGAATTAACTAATCAAGGAACGAAGCCAATGTAATTGGCAAAACTAAATATCAGTAAACAAGTTGGGACAAAAGGGAAAAGTAAAGGTTGAGAACAGGAAAAAAGAAATAATGAAATACTTCAGACTAATATATTTGTGTCTATAGATATGTGTGTGTGTGTGAGACTACAAATACATATCCCCAAATAACAAGTCAGTTCTTCAACAACTTGTTTAGAAATCCATTTTGACTCTGAAATGAGTAATAATTAACTGATCAGACAAATCTTCAGACCAAGATTAATCTCAATACTGAGCTTGGTCTCCATCGTTTTCCAGTCCAATGAGGAATCATTGTTATCACTGCCATGAGAATCAATGTTATAACCCGTATAGTTAAAACTCATAGTATCACAGAGTCACAGAATTGCAGCAAGTTAGGTGTTGGGAGGGACCTCAAAAGATCATCCACTCCAGCTCCCCTGCCAGAGCAGGTTAACCTGCAGTAGGTCACATAGGAACGTGTCCAGGCAGGTTTTGAACATCACCAGAGGAGATTCCACAACCTCTCTGGGCAGCCTGTTCCAATGCTCTGTCACCCTCACAGTGAAACTTTTTCCTTACATGTCTGTGTAACCTCCTGTGCTCCAGCTTGCACCCATTGCTTCTTGTCCTATCATTGGACATAACTGAGAAGAGCCTGGCTCCATCCTCCTGACACCAGCTGTTTGTATTACAAACATTAATGATGTCACCCCTCATTCTCCTGCAAACTGAAGAGACCCAGCTTCCTCAGCCTTTCCTTATAAGGGAGCTGTTCCACTTTCTGAATCATTTTTGTGGCTCTGGTATAGCACACGTCAGCTGCCTCCTACAGAAGATGCTGTCCCCAGTGGATCAAGGTGGTGCATGTATTCTCTTTCAGGGACAAGTATTTGGTCCCACTCAAGCTATCTGCTGGAAAATGGAAGTTTCACTCTAGCCTATTAACTATACGGGCAGTAACACAGATGTTTGCATGTTGAGCAGCCTATTACTTGAGGGACTGAGGGTGCCGGCACACCAGCCTTTAAATTCTCTACATAGAAGGAAACACCACCTGGAGCAGGAAGTGATCCAGGGACAAGCAACCAAAGAGAAAAGGGTGGGTGGAAAGGAAGTGGGAGGAGACCTGTTGAAGGAAGAAAAGTCTGTTATGTTCTTGCCAGCTGCTTTTTCTTTCTATTGAAATGCAGGTTTGTCTCTGTTCCTGCTCAAGCTTGGGGATGGCTTTGTGTGTGTGTAGGATCTTCAATCTGCTGCATTTGCCCCACAGAAGGTGGGAGTCAGACCATGATGCTCAGCAGCTCCCAGAACCATATGGGAGGCTCAGGAGAGGATGTGAGAAAAGTATGTGGGGGCTTAACCTGAACAGGAGGTTGAGCAGCGGTGTATCTATTGTAACACAGCAGCACGCATATCATGAGTCTTTATCCAATGTGCCAGAAGGCTTTTTCAGTCAGGATTACACCATCAAAGCATCTCGGTATCACTCAGTACTGTTGAATTTGGAAAAAAAAAATTGTGAAAATAAAACATCTGCCAGAGCAGCACTATATTACTACATAAAGAAAGGCAAAAACAACAACTTGCATTGCATGAAAATCTGGCCATGAAGTCAAAGTCTGATTCAAATCACTCAGGAGACCATCTTTGGAGTAAGGCCAGAGTTACAAGGGAAAATAGATGCTATTAATTTCTGTGTAGCAATAACAAAGTTTGTGGCTGAAACAGCCATGTTGTCTTTCAGGAGTTTCTTCCATCACCAGTGTCTGTCTTTGGTTATAAAGCCTAGATATCCATCGTGCTCTGTGTCTCAAAGACATCTACTGTCTCCTCCCTCTTATAAAGCTGAAGTTTCTAGGATTAGAGCTTCTAGGGTGGATATAGCCATATGTTTAGAGTTTATACTGCAGCAAAAGGGTATGATTTCCATCATAATGATGAGTGTAAATGAAAGCTGTGGAGGACTGCACAACAGCTAGATAGCCGTAGGTCCAAGTCAATCTGTTCCCCATTACTGTAGGGTAAGTCTGAGCCTGAAGAGAAACCCCTGTGAGGATCCTGTGCAGGGGACTCCAAGACAGAACCATGCACTGAAGTAGGTCTGGTCTAAGAGCACAGTCCAGGCCAAAGTTTGAGCCACAAGCCATACATTTCCTACACTGTTTTTGCATAGCTTATGTGGTGTGTAGCAAGCATGCATCACTGCATGGTGCATTGCTGATACTGGTTTTACTGCATGTCCTCAGTAGTCTGCATTTGAAAAGACAGATGCAAGCCCCCACTGTAGAGCACTCAGAAGATGAGTGATGATCACTCCAGAGATGTGCTTATTTTTAATTGATATTTCTGTGTATTTTCTGCCTGGTTGTCAGTAAATAACTCTCTCTCTCACGCCTCTGCTGTACTTGTCTGTCCCAATCATTTCACTTTTAGATGTTAATCCACACAGCATGTACTCCACTCCCATTGATAATTGTTGTCTTATTAGTAAGCAGGAAAAACAGTTTGGGTGAAATTGAATTTACTCAGCATAAGACCATGCTGTCCCCACCACAGTTGATGCATCTACCCAGATGGAGGGCAGAAACGCAGCTGTCCAGGCATCAGGCTGCAGGGGGTGTCTGGCTGCGGCACCTGTGGGACATGCACCCAGGTAGAGAGACTCCTCTTCTTGGTGACAGAACTCCGAGAGCAGGTGAGCAGGCTGAGGAGCATCAGGGAGTGTGAGACAGAAATAGCCCATCGGAGACACTTCTGCCTTCCCTGAAACAGGCTCAATGGTCCGAGAGAGCTCAGGATGGGGAAGAATGGTACCATAGTGCTTTCCTTATCCCTTGAGCGGCAGAGAAGGATACTGAAAGGAACAAGAAAGCTCACCAGATTAAGATGTCTCAGAGACAGGCGTCATCGATGGAATTTTGGGGTTTTTTGATTTTGATATATTTATATTTCCTTGTTTTTTGGATTTATTGGATTTGGGGTTTCTTTTTTTCATTTATTTTTTGCATTTTGGACCTTTTGTGTTTTTTGATCAAATTCTTCAACAGAGAGCCAGGGAGAATCTCCACCTCATGCTGGATATGGAGGGACATATTATCATGAAGGATGAGGACAAGGCTGAGGTGCTTAATGTCTCCTTTTCCTCAGTTTTTAACGAGCAGTCCAGATATTTTCAGGGTATTCAGCCTCCTGAGCTGGAACACAGGGACAGAGAGCAAGATACACTTCCCATGAAGTTTGCAGATGACACCAAAGTGGGTGGGAGCCTCGATCTGCTTGAGGGTAGGAAAGTTCTCAGAGGGACCTGGACAGGCTTGATTGATGAGCTGAGATCAACTGTATGAGGTATAACAAGGCCTAGCACTGGGTCCTATGCTTCAGTCCCAACAACCCCACGCAACACTACAGGCTTGGGGAAGAGTGGCTGGAGAACTGCTCAATGCAAGGGACCTGGAGGTGCTGATTGACAGCTGGCTGAACACAAGCCAGCAGTGTGCCCACGTGGCCAAGGATGACAGCATCTTGGCCTGTATCGGAAATAGTGTGGCCAGCAGGACTAGAAAGGTGATCACTGTCCTGTACTGGCACTAATTAGGTCTAACCTCAGATACTGTGTTCAGTTTTGGGCATCTCAATACAAGAAGGATATTGAGGTGTTAGAGCAGACCAAAAGAAGAGCAACAAGGCTAGTGAAGGGCCCAGGGAACAAGTCTTCTGAGGAGCAGCTGAGGAAACTGGGGTTGTTTAATCTGGACAAAAGGATGTTGAGGAGAAACTCTTACTACCCTTTACAACTATTTGAACGGAGGATGCAGAAAGGTGAGGGTCAGCCTCTTCTTCCAAGTCCCTAACAACAGGACAAAAAGAAATGGCCTGAAGTTGTGTCAGGAGAGGTTTAGATTGGACATCAGGAAAAATTACTTAACCGAAACAGTGGTCAGGTGTTGGAACAGGCTGTCAGGGGAAGTAATGGTGTCAGAGTTCCTGGAGGTGATATCATGTAGATATGGCACTTGGAAGCCTGGTTTAGCAGGCATGGTAGCATCGGCTTGACAGTTGAACTTGGTGATCTTTAATGATTCTATGATTTCTGTAGAGCTAATAACTTAACAAGAGAGGCTTTATCAAAACACAATTTATAAAGTAACTATGAACATTTTTTCTATTGCCTTGAGCCCGGTTACTGTATGTACGTGTTTCTCCAGACATCACTTCTTTTTGTCTCAAAAGTGCTGCCCAGATATTCCTAGATTTTGAACACTTAAAGTTTCAGGAACTTGGCAGACCAAGGAAAGCAACAGCTGTAAGAACATATCTCCATTTCTCATCTCCTGTATGTAGGCAGAGCCACTATAGTGTATGAGCAGTTAGCCAGACACACCTAGAAAGAATTGATGTCAGCCAAGTCCTTTTCAAAAGCTAAAAAACCCCCAAGTTTTGGAATCTGCTGGAGTCCTGCACGTGTGAACATAACCTAAAGCTCATCAAACTAGGTCTGAATTTCCTGATTGAGTTCATTTCAGATGAAGCTGACAAATGCACATCAGGATATCATAGAATCACTGAGGGTGCACTCAGTGTCGCTCCCTGAGTTGCTGGTAAAGGTGTCAAACAGCACTAGACCCAAAACAGCCCCTGAGACACCCTTTGTAACTGATCTTCACTTGGGCTTTGAACCACTGATCACAGCTCCAGCCAATTCCTTACCCACTGAATGGCCCACGGTTCCATGGACCTCTGTTTTAGAGAGAAGGATGTCATGAGGGACAGCGTCAAAAGCCCTGCACAAGTCCAGGTAGGCAAAGTCAGTTGCTCTACTGTTATCCTCCAAGGCTGTAACCCTGTCACAGAAGGCCACCGGGTTTGTCAGGCACAATCTGCACTTAGTGAAGCCATGCTGGCTGTCACAAATCACTTCCCTGTTTTCCATGTACCTCAGCATATGTTCAAGGAGGATCTGCTCCATGATCCTGCCCTGCACAGAGGTGAGACTGACTGATATATGGTTCCCTGGGTCATCATTTTTTCCCTTTTAGAGAACTGAGGTTATGTTTCCCCTTTTCAAGTTGGCTGGAACATCTCTGGACTGCCATTTCTCGAATGTGATGGATAATGGCCTAATGACTTTACCCACCATTTCCCTCACAACTTGTGGATATATCTAATCAGGTTCCTTGGTCTTGTGAACCTTCAGGTTCTTTATACGGTCACAAACTCCACCTGCTCCTACCACGGGCAGTGCTTCCTTCTCCCAGTCCCAGCCTTGGATGCCGTGATTTGAGTGCTTTCAGGTGAAGACTGAGGCAGAACACCACTGAGTATCTCAGCCTTGTCCATATCCTTGCTAACTAGGTCACCTGGTTATCAAACCACTGGATTTGATAGTACGTGCACAAATTGAGATGTTGAATTTTGCCTACATATGCCCTTGCAAAAGCATTGGCAAAAGGCATTTGTTCTGAGTGAGGAGACAATCAGTTGACTCACAATTAGGAGTCTGGGGACTTGCTCTGTGCGATGAACAGACAGCAGGTATGTGGTCAGGTGTTTCTGAGAGCAGTAGTGCCTTTTAGGGGTGTTTTAACACCAGGATAGCTTGAGTGCCCTGCACTCCACTGTGTTGCCCAAGCCATCACTGGTGTGGTCTGGTGATAGCCTGTGCTAGGAAATAAAATATGCAGGAATACTGTCTACTTCAAGACCTGCCAGAATTTTGTTGCTATACCATCTGGGCTGTTTTTATTTATCCAGCTGTGATTTCTTTGGGTTTTGCATTTTTAATTAACACAGTTTTGAAAGAGGGGCAACTTTTTTTAACCTCTTCAGCACCACATCCACTCAGGCAGGCAACAAAGGGCCAGTACACAGAAGTGACACTCTACTGTCATCAGTTACAGCAGATAAAGATAGTCATCTTGATAATGTCTGTACATGGACACAACTTGATGGGAAGATGACTCTAAATGCCCTTAATTTTTAAGTACAAGTTCTTGTATAAATAGAACCCAGTGTTCATCACTTGCATCAGAGGATTTTACAAAGATGCTGCCTGAATTTTTCCTTTTCAGAACTTAAGGGCAGAAAATACAATAACTTCTTATTGATCTTCACGCTTTTCTGCAGTGTAGTTTTTGTGCTAGTGTCAAGCATTTCTTTTAACAGACAGCATCATTCAGTTTTGTCTATTACCTCGAACAATCCTGCCTGAACTTCAGTTGTCTATTCAAAAGACTTCTGTACATCTTGTGTCATAACTGCTAGTCCTGTGTGAATGTCTCAGGCATTCTGAGCATGTCACATGGAAACGCATAGAGCAGACTTGTTCCTAAACAAAGGAAACACATAGATTCACTTTCAAGCCAGAACACCCATAGACAAGTGGTGCATGCCAGGAACTAAAATGTGACTCTATTCCAATTTTCTACACAAATCTATTAAAAGATAGTAATTAAATCAGCAAACTATCAACTCTTTACTGACACAGTCAAATTCAACAGGAGTGTCATACCCCATTAAGATTATCACCCCACACAATTCAGAAGCTAAACCAATCAATACAACAAGCAATCCTAAGGTCTGTGTTTGCAGTGGGTTGACTCTGACTGGATGCCAGATACCCATCAAAGCTGAGCTATCTCTCTCCTACTCAGCTGAACAGAATAACAAAAGGCTTGTGGATCAAGATAGGGACAGGGAGAGATCACTCGCCAGTTTACTGCCACTGGAAAGCAGACTGATTTGGGGAAAAAACTTGTTTTACTTTATTGCCAATCACATGAGACTGGGACAAGGAAGGATAAGGAGAAAATAAAACCCAAACCTTAAAACTCCTTTCCTGTAGCTATACCTTCTTCCTGAAGTTACCTTACCCCCATTTTCACTGTCTTCTCCCACAACAGCACAGAGGGACAGGGAATGGGAGTTGTATAAATAAGTAAATATATTAGAATAAAACATATAGCAATTGACAATTACTCATTGACACGGAAATACTTGCTTCTGTTGTATTTCCTCTTGCTCCCTATTCCTGGTTAGGTGATCTCTCTACAGAGGCTATTAGTTTTCAGAATCCAGCTGTGGTAGAAATTTTTGCCCCGACACAGTATAGAATATAGGAAATTGCAGAACACAGTCACAGCATTTGAAGTATTGGTAGCCAAATTATGCTCAGAGCTGTGTCACTTGATCTTCAGCTTTCCATACAGGCACTGCACCATCCTGCAGCTGCTGAAAGCGTGACTGGATGTTCTCTTCACAGCCCCGTGCTTTTTACTGTAAGTCATGTCAAGAAAAAGGTAGATGTTCACAATCATGATCATTTCACTTCTATCCTCTTCACAGCACCCTGCTGTCATCAGGAATAACTTTCATGATCCAGCCCAAGGGAAAGCCCATCAGAAGAAGAAAGCCATATACATTGCAGTTAACACATCTGCAAACACATGTTTGGAGAAAGGCCTGGGGAATACAGATGCAATCTGCTCATTTAGGTACCTAATCTAAGCTTAAGTTCCAGGCACTTGCTGAAGTAACACTAAAATCAGAGTTGAGTTCCCTATGGAGAGAGAGAAGGGCTTTTTAAAACAGAAATGTTACCAGCATAAGTTTTAGATGGGCTCTCACTTTAAATATTCCTTCAGATCAAGGATAATGCCCAGAATTCTGCTGGGAAAGGTTTAAGGAAAATCAGAAGCTAAGGAAGGGTGGTAAGCGAGTTAAAACCATCAGCATTTCCAGCTGACTACTAGAACATCTTAAATAATCTTGAATAATATTCACAGAAGCACAGAAGCACAGAACATTAGGGATTGGAAGGGACTTTGAAAGATCATCTAGTCTGATCCCTCCTCTGCCAGAGCAGGATCACCTCGACCAGGTTATTAGAAATCAAGTACAAACTGTAGAGAAGAGAGGTCGTGTGTCTGACCCAGCCATGAGAGCCATGACAGAATACAACAGCAGCAGAACGTGAGCTTAATTCTGTCTTCGCACATCACTACTAGGCATGGAGTGAAATGTCTGGATCCTCAGGAAAGGCAATCTGGCAGAAATCTGACAGTGATTTCCTTTTGAATGTACCTGAGGTCTTATGGAGTTGCAAATGCACAGTAGACAGTCCTCTGGCAAGACAGGAGGGATTTTAGCTAACAGACCTTATTCTTTTTGTGCATGTCAACCTTGTCTTGAACATAGGTTTAAATAATGTTATGCCTAACTGTGAATAACACAGTCTGAAAGGGAAAAGAGTGTTCAGAGACAGAACTGTGCAATGCAAAACTCAGGAATTCATTTTCCCAGTGTTTCAAATCTCCTGAAATGTTTTGCAGTAAATTTATTCTAACACATCTAATAAGGGGGGTTTTTTTCTGCACTATCATTACATTTCTTCAAAGCATTAACAATAAGAACACTCCAAATTATGTCCCCTCAGCTAGTTCATCTGTTCAGTCAATAAGCAACATTTTACTGCTTTTATGAATTAAGCCCACTTTACATCCAATCACTTTGCAAACATCTGTAGCAGAATCAGTCTAGGGAGTTTTGAAAAATCAATCAGTAGGGAACAGCTTTCACTTCCTTTTTTTTCCATATACTTCTTTCAATAAAGTATTTACACATGTTTTCTCCACGTGAGATTGGATACGCACTAAGCTGGGTTGTCATAGTTGAACATTGCAGCAAACCTCACCTCATGCATATGAGGTTTTCTTATTTACAAGGGGGAAATATGTTGATGGCATTAGAATGACAGGGTGCTCATAATTTGAGATGCATTACATCAGCTCAGCCTAGTAACAGATCATAATGTAATCCTGAGGTGCCTACTGAGGCCACAGTATTTCAGAGATTTTCTACAAACTCTGGTTGACTGAAAAAAGAAAGGAAAATTTTTGAAGTAACACGAAGGATTTGGTGCTAGAGAATATTGAGATGTCGTGATCTGTTTTTCATATGAAGAATCCCAATTCATAAGTTCAAACTAAGGACCTGACCCCATCTCTCACTTCCTAGGTGCCAGCTAAAACTCTGGAATATTCCCAGGTGAAATGGAAGCCTTGTCACTGTGAAAGGGTTCTGTTTCATCTGGTTATAGAATTTCACAGAACATCAGGGACTGCAAGGGACCTCGAAAGATCAACTAGCCCAATCCCCCTGCCACAGCAGGATCAACTGGATCAAGTGACACAGGAACACATCCAGGCAGGTTTTAAACGTCTCCAAAGCAGAAGACTCCACAACCCCCCTGGGCAGCCTGTTCCAGTGCTCTGTCACCCTCACTGTGAAGAAGTTCCTTCTCACATTTATATAGTGCTTGGCTAGTCCAAGTTAGGACTAAAAATCAATAACACTCACTAGCCAGCAGTGTGCCCAGGTGGCCAAGAAGGCCAATGGCATCCTGGCCTGTATCAGAAACGGCATGACCAGTAGGAG
>JAOXOE010000256.1:59045858-59066235 GCA_028565055.1 Phoeniculus purpureus
CCCCTGGGCAGCCTGTTCCAGTGCTCTGTCACCCTCACTGTGAAGAAGTTCCTTCTCACATTCATGTGGAACCTCCTCTGTTCCAGCTTGAACAATATTGTCTAGATTTTGGAAGCTCTTTTGATATGGAAAAATACTGTTTCTTGCCCAGCTATCTTTGGAATTAAGAGATTTCATTCTAACTTGTAATTTGATAATTCCTGAGCCAAAATTATTTCAGTGTTCTGTTGTGCAAAATATTTCCATCATTCTTCATCTTGTTTTCTCTAATGGAGCTAAAAATTGGTTGGGCTAGTTTGTTACATATTTTTACAAAGCAGTACTAATTAATACTAGTAAGTTGTCTGAACAACCTTGGAGGAAACGTGTATCAGTTACAAAGGGCAAACCAAACTGAAAAACTGAAACAAAGCCCTGAAGTTATGACTTTCAAAAGTTTACCAGTTTTAGTTAGGTTAATGATAATCACCTAAGGTAATTGTGTTGATGGCCAAGATTCTGCCTGGCACCAGTCATTGTTTAGTGAGTGAATCCAGTAATGAAGATTGTAATGAGGTTGAAGGCATTGGCTGATTCTTAATTGTCTGAAACAACTGACAGATTCTTGCATTTATACTACCTATATGGATCTTCCTTGAAAACAGGCAGATGAGTCTTTTGATGAATTGAGAAGATTTGCATATGAAATACTTAAGTTTCTATTTTTAACCTTAGCAAAGGGCAGGTCAAATGTTTAATCGTGTTGCAAATGTTACTCCAGATATAATCTTGGAGAATTCAGCAGGAAACTTATACTCTCCATATCTTGTAGAGATACCTGGTAGAGATGCTTGCACACATGTGAAATAAGCTAGAAAGTTAATGCTTCTGATGGTTATTTTTGGCTACCTACACTCAGGAGGAGAAGGGAAAGCTAGTAAGTGTTGAGTTTCTGCTTCCTAGCAGTGTGACTGTTTTGTGCAGAACTGCTCTGGTCCTGTCCTTGAAAGCACTCTGTGGGTATAAGGCCAATGGGAGTAACAAAGATCCTCTCCTGAAATTCCAGCCCATCTTGGCACCAACCATCTTGTGCATGGGTGGGCAGTAGAGACAAAATCAAACATCCAAAGTGAGAAATACCCTCCCTTGTCCTCATGAAGCTATATGAGATTACTGCAAACAAAAGATATCTCACAGGGAAAATTTCCTTGTAATTCTGTGTCTATAAACTTTGTCATGGTATTTTTGTTCTTTGCCCAAGAACCACGTAACCTTAGTGCAAAACGCATCTAATTCTTTGGGAGGTTAATTCTTTCCCAGGAGATGTGTGTGAAAGCCAACAGCATGAGCATTTAAAGATGCTGCCTCCTGATACAGCCTGATGCTTCTTTAAAGTCTGTCTCAGACACAAAGGAGCAATAGAGTCACCTGAGTGACCACACACACCGGGCAGTTGCCTGGCACTGCCTTCCAGGGGGGTGTTCCTACAAATATGCCATAGGGCCTCCCTGTTGTCTGGTTATGTCTCATCTCTGTGTCAAGCTTAAGTGAGCTGGGAGGAATCCTGCACTTGGTTCAGTGTTAATAGCTGAGATATTTCTGCTATAACTTAGTAGCTGTTAGAGCTCCTTCGCAGAGGCAACAGCATCCAAGACAAGAGATTCTTCATACTTCTAAACTTGCAGATTAGCCTCCAGAGTGCACACAGGCTTGTGCCCATAGCTTCCTTGAGCAGCATTTTCTTGGCAGGTTTTGACCTTTTGCTGATCCAGGTTTAGGTGGTACAAGGTTCAGCCTTCTTTCATCTGCATCTTCTTCTCTCATAGTGATTAATTTTGCATTCCCAGTCGTGTTTTAATAGCCTCTAAAACCTGTACAATTAGCACAGTCAGCAAACACAGCACTGGGATTCAGAACCTCACAGGTAAACTGTTAAAAATGAAACCAACTGTTTAACATTTTTAACTGCAAAGAGAAGATCTGGGGATCTACACAGCTGGATTTCCCACTACACTGGTAGTGTAAGAAGAACAGCTACAATCTATGCATTTCTACTCCTAACTTTGGACAGCAAGGTATGAACATGTTTTCTTTTGGTAACTACTAATCATTATGAGTTGCTAACAGCCAGATTTGAAAACACTTCCAACCTACATGATTTCAGTGTTTACAATATTAACTACAAAAGCATGGAGAGTTGTTTGTGACACCCCCTGGACAAAGACAAGGATGCAGCTTTGCATTAATGCTCCGGTAAACAAATGATCATCAAGGAGAGATTAACACGCAGAGGTGGTTTCCATTCTTCCTCTGTATTCCCCCCTCCCCACTTTCAGTTTTGCTTCTCCTGTCATTACAAGTATCTCAGCTGCATTTCCTAATGCTTGATTATCATGTAAGCATACTCTATAAAATGGTACATAACAGCGTCATAACCCATATGTTCCCTACCATGACAGAACAAAAGCATTCCTTGTGCTTAGTTGTAGGTACTAAATAGAAACCATTCATTCAAATCTTCAGCTTCCCAAAAATGAAACACAAACAGTAGGTGTGAGCTACAACGTTCCATGCAATCCGATGTAAATGTATGCAAATTTCTTCATATTAGAATCATTGTCTAGTTGTCATCCTCACATGGGGCACATCAAAGCCATATGACCTGATTTTGCACCTGCTGTTTAATTAAATTTACAAGGCAGACACTCTCTCTACTCCCGGTGACATACAAATCCATTTTTACTACTGCAGCTTCTAATTTACAAGGTAGTGTACTGCTGTGTTTCACCATCAATAGCTGCCCAAATGCTCTTTGTTAAAGGGAGGATTAAAAACTGAAAACTGGCCACCATTCGGGTGTAAGAATTAAAAGAAATATTAAATGTGATTTCCCTCTCTACCTCTTTTAAAAAGATGGGGCAAAAGGGAAGCTACAGTAGGAACGTTTCATACTAATACCAGCTCATCAGCTGGTGCTCTTCTACAGCTAACTTCACTATTTCCAAAGATGAATCATCTTCCATAGGCATATGGGGTGCACAAATTATGAGATATGAAAACACACTTATTAATTGTTATTTTACATGTAGAATCATAGAGGGGTTTGGGAAGGGACTTTAACAATTATCTAGTTCCAATACCCCTTCATGGACAGGGACACTTCCCACTGCACCAGGTCGCTTAAAGCTCCATCCACCCTGGCCTTGAGCACTTCCAAGGACAGGACATCCATAACATCTCTGGGCAACCTGTTCCAGTGTCTCACCATCCTCAGAGTAAGTAATTTCTTCTTTATATTTAGATCTAAATCTACCTTCTTTTGTTTTAAAATTCTGTGCCCACAGACCTCGTAAGTGCCCTTCAGTTACCGAAAGGCGACGGTAGTTCTCTCCAGAGCCACCTTCTGTTCTGGCTAAGCAACTATGCTTGAATGTAATTTTTAAAAATTATTAAATTTATATTTAACTGAAAGCTATTGCTAGCAACACATCTGAGAGCAGGGAAGGGTGTGGGGGGGAAATGACCCTGTTCTTGTTCATAGACAGAATGTGGAAAAGCAGTCATAATAATACCACGTTCGCAAGCAGTGAGACATTTCCAATGAGGTACTTTCGACTAAAATAGTGGAATTAGCTCATTTGCATGTGGTTTATACCTAATTTAGTGCCATGTTCTGCAGTTAGCTCCAAGAACACGGTAGGGGGGTTGGGTATGGGAGAACGGGAACAGAAGAAGCTTGTTGCGTTGTTCACTACAAGCTGCAAGAGCAAAGAGACGTGTTTGGGGCTGCCTATGGGTGGCAGCACATGTTCACTCAACGACAACTACACGGGAAAACCAGAGCTAGGGCATCCAAACAGAAACAAATTAAAGGTGCTTTCACATTCCCCCACGAGCTATATTTTTCATGAGCTATACAGGACAAGTCACTGAGTTTCAGCAGCACTTTCTGGTGATGCAGAAGCTAGGCATTGCCAAGGTACAAGGATAAAAACTACAAAAACTGTCTCTAACACCCTACCCATCTCAAAGCCTCCTGCCACAATTAACATAATGGGGAGCAACTTAGCCCGAATTCCCAGACACTTCCTGCAGGATTGCTTCACTGCAAGCAACAGCAGCCAGTCCCGCAGATACTGGAAGCAATCCAGGTGATGTGAGGTCACCAGCGAGCTGGTGATCTGCTTCATACTTGGTGGCAGGCAAGGGGCCATGAAGACACACAACATGGTAATGCAGGTGGCTGAACCTCGAGCTGCTGGGAAGCAGATGGGATTTGGCTGTGGTGCCTTTGGAAGCTCCCCAGGAAGGGCCGATTGTCAGGATGTAACTGTCTCAGCCCTCAAATCTGGATTTCTGAAAAGTGCCTCTTTCTTTAACATTGGCTCTGGTTCCTATATAATTTTTTCCTCCTCATTATTCTGTTTATACAATTTCTGACATTACTCGTCACATTTTTCTTTAGCATTCACTGGTTCTGCATCAATGCTTTGAATCCCTTTGGAAAAGTTCATTCAGACCAAATGTGATAGCACTGGGGGTCTCTATTATATTGGGGTACAAGATGTGTATTTGCAGCACAGATTTTGACTCCTTAGCTTTTCCAAATGTCCCCCTGAGGGTCTCTCTGTGACTGTGGGAACTGCTCTTTGTGGGAAGGGGGTCACTTAAGGTGTGACAGAGAAGGAGCCACCACAAAGTCAATGGTGACTGAAATCATTCAGAAAGGCAAGCTTCTCAAAACACCCTCAAAAGGACAGCAAAAACCCCAAAACCCCCAAACAAATGGAAAGACCACATTTGATTCATACTCAGGTATGTCTGGACACAACTAGAAGACCTAGAATAAACTGACAGCAGAATGTTGCCGGTGTTCTCACATGATGTAAATGAACATATTCAAAGGCCCTTTGTCTACTTTGGATATTTTATAATATACATTCTACACAACGAGAAATAATTACAACTTGACTCTTAAATCAAAACTGACACAGTTTCAGCAAAGCCTGCTTTATATTACCATAATACCTTAATTTTCCTGTTGATTCATATTTTAATGAGGAAACTATTATTGCAGTATCTTCATTGTTTAATTAAAATTATAATTAGATATTAAAATGCTAAAGTACAAAAGTAAGTTCTTGCTGAAGGGTATCCTAAGGAAAACAAAAGCTTATAGGGGTTGTTATGGCTTTGAGAAATTAGATGTGGTCAACAAATTGCATCTGATTTTTTTCAGTAATGATTATCTCACTAAGAATACACTGAGTTCCACAAAGAATTACCGGATTATATTTGGTAGCCTGTGTAATGAAAAAGGTCATTCTTGATGATCAGTGGCAACCCTTAGGCCTTAAAACTCTATAAATCAAGCAAATCAACGGTGAAAAGCAATTACACTTAGCATTTGCATAGTGTTAAAAAACACAGACCTCAGAGCTAATAAACCTTAAGGGTCCGCGTGCTAATTAATTTCCTGCTCCACTACAGTATCACCAGCGTTCGATATTTCATCTTTATATATTGCCTAACATTTTAAAGGCAAATAGAGACTAAGGTATGAAGATGTAATTGTCTTTTCCAGAAAGCATATAGAATAAATAAAAAACTATGGACACAACAATGTGTGTAAGAAAGAGCTGCACACATGAGCCCTGCAGTGAGAAGGTAGCCATAGCGTGCACATACAAGGATGCCATGATTTGGTGGGACACTTGTTCCATGTTGGCAGCCATGTCATAAACAGCTGGGTAGGAAGGCCCGCTAGGAGCAGGGCAGAGAGATCATGTGAAGGTAGCATTCAGCAGAGCAGGATATGGAGGTGGGAACCGGCTTGCTGTGCTGAAGAAGAGATACATAGTTCTGAGGTGTCTTAGGACAGGATGCAGCTATCCAAAGACAAACATCTATCTCACTTTAAATTCTGTGGGATATCTGGTGCAGCCTCTAGATTATGCTCTAATGGTAGCTCCCAAATCTTGCATCATCTGTGCAGATGTTTCAGAAGTCCTGGTAGGCTTCAAGTTGTATTAGGTGCCTGTGTTTATCCGACATAACACTCCTCTGGTGTTGACTAAATGTTCAAATCGATCGTATGATCCTCATTCTTTCTGAGGTATACAAGGGTATCTTATAGGGATAGGGGACCCAGGGGGTCTTGGATACCAGGGTTCTGCTGTAGTAGCAGCTAGAGAATTGCCAAGACACTTCAGTGTATCTTGGGTGAAATATGAGATACCAGCATGTGCACACATGAGTGTAGTCCTAAACGTACGTTAGCAATAATGAGACTGATATGTAGACATCTACATTTGGGTACATTAGTCTTGACCTCAGTCTTAAGGTAAAGAACCTTCTGAAATGGATGGGCTCCACTTGCCTGAACACAGACATCTGAGAGGCCTTAATATGTCTCAACCTCCAGGTGATCTGGAGGATGATGGTGTCCTAATGGTTCAGTGCCATATTACTAGGTCTCAGGAAACCTAGAATAGCACTTTCATGCCCATGTGGCTCAATCTCACACAAACTGGTACATATGCCTTCAAGCAACCCAAGAAACAGACTAGAAAGAAACCAAACCTCTGAAGCAGTCAAAAACCAGTCACAGCATGGGCACAGAGAAAACAATTGTAACTGGAGATCTGCTACTGACGAGCGTGTGGTTCTATTCAGAAAACACAAAAAACCAAAGCCGACGATGTCTGCAAAAGCAAATGATTGTTTTCAGTCATCCACATAAAGTGCTTCCACCCCAAAGATGTAGAATAGAAAAAAGGAAACAATTTGTTCAGTTACTACCAAAGAGATGCAAGTCTGGACATGGCTCTGTAGGAGTGGGCTCAGGGGAGGGTCATGAGGATGATCAGAGGGATGGCAAACCTCTCCCTTGAAGACAGCCTGCGAGAGTTGGTGTTGTTCAGCCTTCAGAAGAGAAGGCTTTGGGGACACCTAACTGTGGTCTTTCAGTAGTTACTTTAATTGGTGGCCCTAAGAGCTTATATCAGGGCTTATAAAAAATATGGGGACCTGTTATGACAGGACAAAGGGTAACACTTTTAAACTAAGAGAGGAGAAATTTAGACTGCAAGTAAGGAAGAAATATTTTACAAGGAAGGTGGTGAAACAGTGGAACAGGTTTCCCAGACAGGTGGTAATGTTCAACAACCTGACCTTGTCAGTGGTTATCCTTGCCCCTGACAGTGGGAGCTGGACTAGATGCCCTTCGATAGTCACTTCCAACCCAAAGCATTCTGTCATTCTATGGCTTTACCATTCTGTGACAGGCTTTACCATGTAAAAAGCATCAGCAACATGAAAGACACATTTTAATTGCAAAAATGTACCAACAATGTCATGTAAAGGACATGAGTACATTCATACGTGGGTGCACTAAATAGTGAACATGTGTTGAATTTGTCAGACTGTTTCAAGTGATGAACAAACACAAAGGTTACAACTTCTGTATTGATCAGTTCAAAATGAGTAGAAGTTTTTTCCTCTCGTTTTTCAATTTAAATGAAAATCTAAAATGAAATTTAAAAGTAAAATATCTCTCCCTTACAAATATTTACTGTCGTCCCCCTGAAATATGCAAAACACTTCATTTCAGGCAGAACAAGCTGTTTCATTTGTAGGGAGGGAGCATTAGAAGGAAGAGCAGGGAGAGCAAATATTGATGCTGTAACCTGGACCAACACACTTGCATGGTGTTTCAGTTTGGTTGCCCACACTGCCTTCCTGTTAGAATTAGCAGCATCTGAGGAGCTGAACTGCAATCTCTTCATCTACCAGTCATGAAGACCGCTATGCCCGGGACGAGCTGCAGTCAGCACATGTGCAGTCACAGTGTGACAGAGGAAAGAAGAGAAAGGGAATATCCACATCGCTTTCTCACAGCACTTTGAGTTACCAGTCTGCAGGTGGAAAACTGAGGCCACTGCAGATAGTGACTTTGTCCTGACCGCTGCACATCAGGGGTTGGAAGGGACCTTGAAAGATCATCTAGTCCAATCCCCCTGGCACAGCAGGATCACCTAGACCAAGTCACATAGGAACATATCCAGGTGGGTTTTAAATGTCTCCAGAGAAGGAGACACCACAACCCCCCTGGGCAGCCTGTTCCAGTGCTCCATCACTGTAAAGAAGTTCCTTCTGATACTTATGTGGAACCTTCTGTGTTCCAGCTTGCACTCATTGCCCCTTGTCCTACCAAGGGGTGTGCAACAGCCCTGCTGACTACACAGTTTGTTCTGCTGGGGGAATGCTGAGCTCACTAATACTCAGACAATCCAATGACTATCATGAGGATGCACAGGCATCCTGGATTTGGACTGCTTTCTGTTTGACTCTGAATTCACAACAACGTAGAGCCCCGTGTTCTCAGTTTTGCAGCTGTAGCTCTTGTAGATGTCAAAGCTGTGTCTCTTCTCACTGAGATGATGAGGATAGCTTCCTAAAAAATGTATTTCTGGGTAAAATGAGACAGTGGGTCTCATGCTGTTAAGCTTCTGGAGCTTCCTAGTGCTGCTGCCTTATTTAAAAAGGGAAAAAAGTTTCAAAACAAACCCTTAATTTCCTCCTGTCTGAATTTCTTTTTGTCCTTAAAATCAATTTCCTTTTCTGTATTGACTCAACTCAAACCAGATGTGTTTTCATAACATGAATGGTTTGGTGCTGGGCTTCGTGCATCTGTAATGTGCTGGTGGTGCCAGCCCAGTCAGCCTCTGTTCCTGCCTGTGCAGTTTGGAAAGACATCTCTCTTCTCAAAGGGTTATCCTGTAAGACAGGGGAGCTGAAGGTCACTGCAGAGTGCACACAACTACCCTGGGCTGAGCTGCACGTTAGCAGTGGATGTTACAGAGCCGTGAAGTTAAAACTGACCGTTGTGTAGTGTTTCTGCTGATGGTTGCATAGTGGAAACACGTTGGAGGTCTAACCAGCCTGGGGATGTTTGTCCTCAAATTCCCTGCTGTGTTCAAATCCCCTCAAATGCTTTGGAACAGCTGTTGATGCAATATGCAGAGCCTGACCACTTGCCTACGGTTCGTAAATGTGATCAGTTTGATGTCTCTGAGGCTTGGAGTCCTTTGTATTCTCTTTTGTTGAGATCATGAGGATGTTCCGCTCCTGATTCAGATGGGGAAGGCCAATAGCATATACAAAATGGAAGCCAGCTGTAGTCATTGATACTGGGACCTGGTTACTTATTCCAGGGGAAAACTGACTGAGTGCCTGGTGAGGAAGTGTAAGCAAAAGAAACAGAAATGAGAAGTACCTTGCATGAAGCTGGGCAGTGCATAGTTCCTGCACAGTAATGTGTCCTACTGAGATTGGGGTTGGGGGAGGGACATGACCAGGCACTCAATGAAACACAACAGTTATGAAACCATGTAACCCCAGTGCTATTGATCAGTGATGTGGTCATTCCCAGCCCCCCAGCTACAGAACCCCCAATAACCCCCACCTTTGTGAATATGAGAAGAACATTTCCATGTTTGGTAGACTTTAAATTGTATGGGCCAGGGTGAATCATCGTCTCACCAAGACCCATTTGGCTGCAAGAGCAGCTGACGCAGTGCTGTGCAGTATCGGTAGGAAAGCAGCTGGGCAGACAGTCAGCACTTCGAGACCACGTGCCCTCACTGCAGAGCAGCAGTGGCACAGAGCAGGTGACTTTGTTCAATTAAAGTGCAAAGACATTGTAAGACAGCAGGGATCAATAGGCTCCGTGGGCTGTAGTCACAGTTGCACGAGGAAATGGGGGACTTCATTTCAAACTGATCATCCTGCAGAAAGCACCACAGGACCAGTGAAGGTGCTGCAAAAAATAGAAAAGCTTAAATTTTTTACTCTGGGAACTAACAGAAGTGACTCCAGTTACCTCCTTTAATTGCTGAAGAGTTTCCTGCCTGGCTTATTGATAATTTGGCAATAATGGAACAGACAAAGCAGTAAAACCCTTCTCCCAAGGATTATGGAAAATGAGTCACTGTGGTGCCAGGCAGAGATTAAAGTCTCTCTGATGAAACAGGATGGTACTGCAGGATTTTACATGGAACAACTGCGAGAGATTAAGCTGGACTGAACAAATATGAGATGCATGCAGATTTGATAAAAGAAAAAGGGAGGAGGGCGTTGGGGGGAATGGCACTGAGATTAAATTTAACATCTGGGGAAACAAAACAAGTACTAAGCTTTGCATTGCTTTGTGCTAGAGATGATGGGTAGGAGGGAACTTGAGGGACTCGGTCAGTGAGCCTGGTGTTCCCCACAGATAACAGTCCCAATTCTGGAAGTGGCAGGGGACTTGTTTGCAGGTCACCATGCATCCAAGTTATCCTAGTGTCACAGCAATTCCTTAGGGCAGGAAAAGCTGTTCCTGTGTGATTGGGATGCAGAGCGGTTGTTCCAAGACAGAGACAGAGAGATGAGTATAAATCACCAGCAAATACAGGATCATCTAGACCAAGTCGCACAACAGCACATTCCTTTCAGCCCCTTTGCTGCTAGAGTGCACAAGATTCTTGCTCTGCAAGCCTGTCGTTTTCTTCTTTCCAAGGCTGAAGAGTTCTCTACAAGCTGTTAGTCTGTGCAAAGCTATACAGCAATCCTAAACATAATTCCAAAGCAGCTTACTGTTACATGTTAAAGTTCACATAACATCCTATTAATTTATTAAACTTTAATAAAAATCCTCCCAACTCACTTATTTCTCACAAAGTAAAAATTAGCAAGATTAAATGCTACAGCCAGAGTGCAAGATGTCTTCAAACCTCAACGAATATAAATGACAGGTGTAATGTTACACACCCCAAACATGCAGCTCATTACTCCAGCACATGCACTGCCTTACGTGGAGCGATGCTAGCTGGGAAGCACCTAATGTTGTGAATGTCAGACGTACTGTTTGCATTGCACAGCTGTTCCCTGTACAGGGAGCAATCCTTGGTGCTTTTCTCTTGTTGCTTTTTAAAAGCTCAGTCAGTATTCTGAAAAATCAAGTGGAATAGTTGGTCTTCAGAATGCATTGCCTTTAAATAGCTGCAGGCTGCTATCTGGAAAAAGGCGTGGGATGCTGGCCTCTCAGAACTCCTATTTACTGCAGTTACTGAACTTGTAAGGAAGCTTGTTAGCTGGGTTTAATGTGTACTTTCAGCTTAGTATAGGACACTGTAACAAAAGTCTGTGATGATGGAGACCTTCAAAGAGAAGCTTAGGATGTGGTAAGAGAGAGTTTGCTCAAGTGAAATGGATCATGCACCTGCTGCATGATGTGTTGTCTCCCTGCTGAGTGTGCCTGTGTAGAGACACACTGCCTGTCACAGACTGTTTGTAGAGATAGATTGCTTTATCCTTTGTAGGAGCACTGAATGATGGCTGGCTGGCAACCACATGATGCTGGAATTGCGGTCTGAGCCTTCAGGCTAGTGATAGGACTTTTCTCCATTAAAACTACCTTTGGTGTCTTTGCAAGGTTGTGTGGGGTGTCCCACGCAGTTGGTCAGACCAGGATAGTTTCCATGGAAACTCTGCTGTTAGTACCTTGCACATCATTAACAGTTGGACACATATCAGACATTACCATGACGACATCTGCAAGAGACTACAGAGAATCCTTACCTTTGCATAAAGACCTGAAAATAGCTCTTGTTCATAGTTTTCTGCTCCAGGGATGAGAAGACTCAGAGTTTCCCTGGAATTCCAGTTTTATTTGCATGACGAAAATGAATTGTCTGATAGATCCTGTTGTCTTCCCGTTTGTTGTATGTCAAATATGTGGTTTAGGCAGGTACTTCATGCTCTGTGAGCCCTGACTGCTCACCCATGGGTGGAAAGACAATTATCTCTCTGATTTGATTCATAGAAACTGTAAGTGAAGTCTTGGATGCTGCAGCTGCTCCTGCGCATGAGGAAAACATAGACAGTGTCCAGGAAGGAGTAGCCTCAGCAACTCAAGAGAATTCTGACACGTCCTCAAGGAGCCAGGATGCTGATGCTGAGGAGCTGGGGCAAACCTCAGAAGGTGCAAGAGTACATTTGCTTCAGCAGTGTTTTGTCTCTGGAAAGCACTAATGGCTGTGGGTAGTGAATTAGCCGCAAGTGCATGTGTAACCTGAGGGATGCAGCGTGCTGCTCGCTGGGGCTGTGTTGGGCATCACAGTGTTAGCACAACATTTCGCTGTGAAATGATGCGCTGTGCCGTAGAGGTAGATCTTGCTAAGATGGACTGCACGGGGGTGTTGAGCTGGGTCCTGCTAAAGGGCTGTAAGATGTGAAGTTCATTAGGAACGAGAAATCTGCCTTGTGCTGTGCTGTAACACACTGGGCAACACCGGGCTGAATTGGAAAGAGAGAATTTTCCTAAATAACCCAAAGAAAAGCGTACAGCATGTGGTGGTTGTAAACCTCCCAGCGCTCCAGCGGCACTATGAGCGAGCTTACGGTGCTGTTGAGGTTGAACCATGTTATTTGTTGCAAAGAAAAAGGTGTGTTTCAGTCACTACTGGGGAGATTTCCAAAGGCATTTAGAAGTCTGGCCTCTAAACTCCTTTACAATTAGCATTAAAAAACCTCAAAGGAAAAACATCCGTGTGCCTAACGTGACTGTAAACTGTATCCCTTTCGTTCAAGTGATCCTTTGGGCTAAAGGAAACTACTACTCAGCTGTTTGTCACAGAATATGTTGTTTGCAGTGTTTCTCATTGGTGTTTGTCTCCGTTTTCAGTTTCTATGGAGGAGAAGACACCTGAAGAAGTTGCATAGGAACCCTACAGGTACACAGGACAATTGCAAGCGTGTAGTTTCCCACTCTTCATGCTTAGTTTTCTTTCTGTTAATGGTAGTTACAGCACATGGTAGGGCTGCCCTTGTGCTCTGAGCGTGAGCTGGGATTTCTGCACAGCACGCTGCAAAACAGAATGGAAGTGTTTCTTGTGGCTTGGAAACCACTGCTAGCAGCTTTTGGAGGCCAAGGAGCAAAACATTCCCACACAGCTTGACACTCTGGGCATTTATGGCTTTATCTTAGTCCCGTGCAAACTGGAGCTGTAGCTTTCTTCCAGGCAAGCAGTGGACATTGGCATAAGGTATAATAGATACTGGGCTTCTGCATTATTGCCTGGTACAGCAAAATCTTCTCTTGTGTTCTGACAATTCTATAACACAAAGCACAGACAGTGGTTTTTCATCACATCCTCAAGATGTATGTTCTAAATACATCGACTAAACCTTCTCATCCTGTCCTGAGTACTTTGCAAGGGCAGGTGGGCTTATTCCATCACCCACTGCCATATAGAGTAATTGTGGTAAATGACAAATTAAACCAAATAAAATCGATTTATTTAGTTAGCAAAGTAAAATAAGTTGTGATGGAAGGTAAATATTGTTCTTCAACTGCCTTGTCTTTTTAGATGTGGTTTTAGCATTTAAAACTAAGAGAAAACAAGCAAAAAGATAAAGCCAAGCCAGCCACAGAATTCTGAAGCGGTTTAGCAAGCACTAGCAGTGCTGCTATGAGGTGTGCTCCTCTGCCAAAGAGAATGTCTGTGTTTTAGTAGGAATAACTGCATGAAGGGGGACAGGTCCTTCATGAAAGTGGGCGAGATGAGCAGGGGAGTGGCAAGATTGTGCCTCTCACAGCTGCTGGTTTTGCTCAGAGTGAAAGCTCAGGGTGCCTGAGGATAACACATGGGAAAAATAGGTTATGAAGAAATCCTCTCCAGCATGAGGCACAGAAGTGCAGTTGTACAGAGGAAGCAAATAGGGTTAGGAATCTCTGTTTTTCCAGACCTTGATTCAGACAGCACATCCCATTCAATTACTGAAGGCAGGGATGGGAGTGGGAGGGAAGGCAGGTGGTAGGAAGCACTTTTGATGGAGCAGATTACAAATAGGTAAGAAATAGATGAATCCACTGAATTCTGCTTGATCTGCTTGGGCTCTTTTTGACAAAACAGGCTTTGTATGATTATAGCAAGGCTAAAGATGTCTTTTACTACATGCCACTTCCATCGGGGAAGGAGGGAGGAGGAAAATAAATTTATAAAACATTTTACGACGTAGTGCTGGCAGATTGGAGCTGACTTTCCATTCTGCGTGTCAAGAGCCACAGTGCATCCTCAGTTAAGGGAAGAACACACTTTGTGTTGCTTTGATTGTAAGCACTTGAGGATATGGACTTTACCTTTCAGTTTACATTACGACATTGTATTTTGGGAGAATTAAAAGAAAAATCCGAAGTATGTTGATTTGAGAACCCTATTAGTAGTCAGTTCTCTTTTTAAAAGAGGTTACTAATACAAAATATATTTTAAGATACAATAGTAATTATCTGTTGAAGGGGTAGAAGTCATAGTAAGGGTTGAAATCCTCAGGTGAAGCCTTGAATTTATGCTGAGAGTGTGCCGAGTGGGAATACTCTGCTGTTCCCCTTTCTTTTCAGAGTACAGCACTTGTATTCTGGCTGTTGCCACCAACTTCACACTGCTCTGAAGCTCCTTACATCAGTAATCTCAGTGAACACAATTGGTTTACCTGGTGCTTAAAGTTAAGCAAGTAACTATTTGTAGAATGAAGGCTTAGTGGAATGAGTCCAGCACGCGGCGGGGATTCATTTCTACTTGCCTACATGGCTGCTGGTGCCTTGAAACTGGGCTTTGTGGTGGGAGCAGAGCAAGTTTTCCCAAGCCACCAGCTAAGCCTGATTTACACAGCTGCGGGGTTTATTTGCTGTAATTCACTGAGCTGATAACCTGCAGTCATATTTATAGCATGCTTTAAATGTTTGCAAACAAAAAGCCTATTGCTAAATAGTCTTTCTTGTTGCTTCCTCTAAACCAGTCTCTTCTTTCTCTTCTTCCCAGTAAGCAGTGCTGAAACCTTTAATAGAAATATCTGTGACCGCCACCCAGCCAATTTCTGTGTGAAACCTCATCCTTTTCCTTGGAGACAGAGAAGAAATGGTGCAGTTTGTTATTACCACCCTCTGCACATTAGGACCAGTACTCATTGCTGCAGCAGACACCCTGATGCGAGTTCAGTTGGTTAGAGAGTCGCTTCTGTGATTAACATCTCCGCTGTAGGAAGCACCATCCAGCAGTAGCTGTCAAAGCACCACCCAGCATGTCCGAAATACCCGTGCTAAGAGGTCTGCTAGATTGAACTCAAACCATGGCAGGTGAACCCATTCCGGGTGTTTGTTGTCCTGTTCTGTACATTGATTGTTTACTTGTGATCCAAAGTGTGGTGCATAATTATTCCACTGTAGCATTCCATGCTGAAATGTAGAGAAAAGGTTTTAACTAAGTTAAAATCTTACAAAAATCAGCTGTTGGTATTTTTTGCATTTGGTTGAGGGGAAAATAACAGCCTTGTTTGCTGCCAGGTTTGGCTTTGCCATTGTAAGCAGGGGTCATCAGACCTCATCTTCTCCCTGTATAAACATTTCAGATGCCACCCTTCCTTGCACAGGAATATCCAGGAGTGAACTGCTTTAAGGCTCTGAGAACAAAAGCTCGTTTGTAAATAGTAGCTACAAGTACTCTGTAGCATGAAGATCAAGAAAACACTGGTTCAGAATTGCTCAGGTTGGAAAAGACCTTCAAGATCATCAAGTCCAACTTTGACCTAACCCTACTGCCCTGTCTCTAACAACCCACGGCTAAACTCTGTCCCTGAGCACCACATCCAAATGATTTGCAAACACATCCAGGGATGGTGACTCAACCTCCTCCCTGGGGAGCCTGTTCCAGTGTTGAACAACCCTCACTGTAAAGAAGATTTCCTGATATCCAACCTAACCTCCCCCTGGCGCAACTTGAAGCCATTTCCCCTCATCCTGTCCCATGTCACCAGTGAGAAGAGACCAACTCCACTCTGGCTACACTGTCTTTTCAGGTAGCTGTAGAGAGCAATAAGGTCTCCCCTCAGCTTCCTCTTCCCCAGACTGAATAGCCCCAGCTCCCTCAGTCATTCCTCACAGGGGATGCTTTCCAAACCTTTCACCAGCCTCGTTGCCCTTCTCTGGACCTGCTCTAGCCCCTCAATGCCCTTTCTGTATTGAGGTGCCCAAAACTGGCCCCAGTACTCAAGGTGATGGTAAAGCTCCTCTCTGAGTGCTTGATCAAAACCCTGTGGAAGGCTACGCAACAGATGCTCAAATGGACGAGGATTCTTAGGGACCAATAAAGAGCAGAACCACCAGATAATCTTCTTAGAATTACCTTAATAAGAAAATCTATAATGAATAATGGGTGTGTGTAGCACTGTTCTTTTCAGCCTCCACTGTACTCCCCGCAGGAGTGTGAGGCACATTAGAGCCATCACAAACCGGCAGTAACTCCAAGCCGGGGCCAGATGAGGCACATTATACACAAGTGATGAAGTGGGAACTCAGGACATGTCTGCTGGCTTGGTCTTCAAGCAGACCTTTGCAAAAGCGCTGAGAGTGGGTAATTGCAGTGCTATGACATTCCTACCCACGGCACAAAGCAATACACGCTCCTTCCCTCGTTAGAAAGCAAAGGATAATGGTGTCCAAGAAGATGACATCTTATTGCCCCTGAAACTGCTTAGGAGTCGCTGGAATAATGTAGGAGCAAAACCGGGCTCCTGTACCACAGCCTTCTGCTTAGAGGATAAAGCCACTGCGATTCAAAGCAGTTTTTGTAGGCAAAGCTACTGGAATAAAAGTCTTTGACATACTGTTGGATGAAAGTCTGGTTTTATTGACCTGGTAGATCAAACATGCTGTGATGGGTACATACTCTGGAATGTTCCATTTCCTCGTTTTCAGTAACTCCCAGGGAAAGGAGCCGATTCTATTTGCAGCAGCTGGCACTAGGGTTTCTGAAACTTGTGGGCTTTGCTGAAGGTCCCTTTCCCTCTGGAACTGCTCCGGCACAAGGCAAAACACTCACCCTTGGGAACAGGTGCGTGAAGAATTGGGGCACAATCTGTGAGGTATTTTCATCCTTGGAATACCCGAAAAGATAAGGCTCCCGGGACAGCCCGTTCATGCACTTCCTGTCAGAACTCTTTTTCCTTTCTTTTTAATCTAAAGAGAAGGACACTACCCTTGAAAGCCAAAGGAACAACAAACATGTTAGAAACTCTAACGGTGATGACATGTAGCACAGCATGGACTGCTTCAGCAGCTGGTGATCATAGGTTAAAAACAGGGGTGTTTTGCAGTTTGCAGAGGCTCCCCTTTCTGGATAAATAGCAGGATCTTTCAGGATAAATAGCAGGATGCCTTCTGCTTCATTAGAAATTATTTGTCTTACTGGTGTAGGTGGCCCCTGGCCATCATTGATCACTTTTATCAGTCATGCTAGCATGCGCTCTAACTACCACACAGAGGAATGGCTGAGTGTCCTTCACCTCCAGAAAGGTGAATTTTTGAGTTGATACCCAAGGGCTGTGAAAAACCATAGAAAATGGTGACAAGTCACTCACTAGGGAGAACAAGACTACAGCAGCAAGCAGATGTAATGCCAGGCGAAAGGAGATGTGGAAAAGGTCTACCTCAAAGCTCAGAGTAGCAATTGAGATTCCCGAATTTGTCTGAATGACAAATTGTTCCTGCGCAGTCCGCAAGTATTCGTCTCCCTCTTGTGACAGTCCTGGTGATGAGTGGCAGCCTGGTGCTCATGGCTATTTCCTTGGATGGGTGCTGGGGACAGACAAAGTTCATCACTACTTCCAGATCTGCTCTTTGCCCATGCGGCTGTCAGTGCAGAATATCAATTTGATTTTCATTTGCTCCTTAAAAAACACCAGATCCCTTAAATAGATCGTTCAAACTACAAGGTGGTAGTCAAGCCTGGGAAACCTGACAGAGAAATCCTTTTCTCTAGGTTTCTGCTGCCTAGGCAGCAGGTTCTGAGGGTGTCGCAAAACACTATTTCTGAGTCTCTTTGCTGGAAGAAAAACAACCACAAAACCCCAAAGGACCCCAGCGAAGAACCAAGGCTGTACTTTTATCCCCCCCACCTGTTGATCTCTCTTCTTTCCTCTTTCTCATAAATGTGGAGCCAACTAGCCAATCCCAACTGCTGTTTTACCAGAGAGGTGGAGGCACACACAGTTCCTGCCAGCTGAGTGATGACTGAGGAGACTGGTAGCTCATTTTGTGGTGTTTGCTAGCAGAGGAGCTTATGTTTGTGTCTGATGAAGCTGAGTAGCACTTTGCTAGTCATAATAAGCTACTACAGATGCTGTTTCCTCTGTGTTGGTGCTAAGGGGGTGGAAGATGGAGCCAGCAGGAGGCACAGACGTGTGGAGCTGGGGGAAGCTTGCAGGGACACAAGGCACTTTGTGTAAAGGACACAGGAGCAACTGTCACTGTGTCAGCAGTCCATGGATTAGCTCATTTGCACACAGCGCGGTCCCTCTTGCCACACGGGGCTTAGAAAAGGTGTTTTTGGTTTGCTGTTGTTCTACTTACCGGTGCCAGAAGGCGGAACTCATGCAAGGATGGTGTAAATAAAGTCTATCATGGAGCAACAGGCATCAGACATCACCAAGGGAAACTGGATTCTCCTGCACTGTAGTATTTACTCCTTTGCTTGGGATGCTGCATGAGACATTGCCTCTCCAACTTTACTAAGTTGGGAAGAAGGGTAAACCTGGAGATTTCTGTGCTGGAGCGGTTCCTGCTATTTGCTTGAACTACAGGTAATTAAAGAGGTTATTGAAATGGAATTATTCATCTAGTGGTTTATTTCAAACCTGCAGATATTTACTAAACTTTAACAAGGTTCCACAGCTCTTACTTAACAAACAAATGTGAAGCTTCCTTGAAACAGATGACTCTTCTTTACAAGTCCTGTGAATCATCTGTATCATCTTCAAGTGCAGATTCAGTATTTCCTAATTACCTAAAAATCTGCTTGTTTAGTGATAAAGTTTTCCTTATTTCATACCTTTGTGATTTAATGAGCCCTCAAAAGATCTCTGTGTGAATCCTGCTCATGCTCTATAGAGAGGGTTATACATTGCTATGGTTCCTGTGTTTCTCCTCAGGAAGTTTGGCTGCTTGTAGCTGCTCTCAGCTCAGCGCTGACTGCAGTGTGCACACTGATTAAATCAGAGTGGGAAATAGAGATTAAGAGGAAAAGGAGAGTCAGTAATATGTATCAAGATCATATTTCATCTTTCTCTTTCCCCCTGTAATTAAATTAAGTTACTGAGGTTCTATGGAGAGTCATTGATTACCTTCCTATAACATGATATCTTGTCTGGCTGAATTCTTCCCGCAGAAGGCTGTTTTCTTTCTCAGCAGTTCCTGGGCGATGTTACTCTCTTTAGGGCTAATTGAGAATAATCGATGGCTGGGCAGCATGCACTCACATCATCAAGCAGAAGAGGGCACTACGTGAAAAGCAGGATGGTTATTTCTACGTAGCGCAGAGAATTAATCCACCTTCCCTAAAACCTGCAGCTGAACAGCTCTGGAAGAAAGGAATAATGTATGTGGTTTGGGGTTTTTCCCACCAGACAAAGTTGGCTTGATTTTCTTGAAGCATAATTGTGGTTCGGTGAAAATCCAAGTCATACTGATCCTTTTTGTTCCACTGTTGTAGTAAATGACTGATTGCCAAAGCAAAGTCTTTGGTGTTGAGGCTGTAGTAACATGAGAGGAGCAGAAGCTGCAGCAACCATATATGACTTATCATAGAATCATAGAACGGTTTCAGCTGGAAGAGACCTTTAAGATCATCAAGTCCAACCCTTTCCTAGCTCTATCACCAGAACTAAACCCTATCCCCCAGTGCAACATCTACCCATCTCTTCAACAACCTCAGGGACGGGAACTCAACTCCCTCCCTGTTCCAATGCCTGTACAACCCTGTCAGTCAAGAAATTCCTCCTGACATCCATCCTCAATCTCCTCTGGCACAGCTTAAGGCCACTTCCCCTCATCATTAGGGAGAACAGACCAACCCCTGCCTCTCTACAACCTCTTTTCAAGTAGTTGTAGAGACCAAGCAGAGCTTCCCTCAATCTCCTCTTCTCCAGGCTAAACAGCCCCAGATGGCTCAGCCATTGCTCATTTGCCACCTATTCCAAATCCTTTACTGGCTTGGAATCTGCCTCTGTCCCCTCTCCAGCCCTTCAATGTTCCTCCTGTAGTGAGGGGCCCAACACTGGACACAGGACTTGAGGTGTGGCCTCCCCAAAGCTGATAGAAGAGAATGATCTTGCTGCTGCTGGCGACACTCTTCCTGATAGAGGCCAGGATGCCATTGGCCTTCTTGGCCACCTGGACAGACTGCTAGCTCCTGTAAAGCTCTTGCCAATGGGAACACAGTGGATGTCTTTGCTTCTGTCTAATTACTAATTGCATTCTATAAAATCAAAATCACTGACGCCTTGACCCATTTCTCTTATTACA
>JAOXOE010000256.1:59069922-59080452 GCA_028565055.1 Phoeniculus purpureus
TGGTCTAGCCTTGAGCTGTGTGGTAGGGGTTGGACTTGATGATCTATTAGGTCCCTTCCAACCCTGGTAATACTGTGTGATACTGTGATACTATGATACAAAAGTGCCTCGCTGCTTGTTCCCAAATGAAATTAGGTTTTTTGCTTTTGCCTGCAATTTATAAGCAGTTTTTGAACCCTCCTGGTTTTGTTTGTGTTTTGTCCCATTAGCTCACTGACTAAATTAATTGGTTAATTTAATCCCAGGATAAACCTTTTGAAAATGAGGCATCCCCCTGAGGTGTAAAGGCCTAAATCATGAAGTGTTTGCTTTTGTTGGGCTGGTTACAGGGTTGTGTTCCTGACCGCTACCGATGTTGCTTCCTACTCTGGTTTCTGAGCTGACAGGGTCCACTTGCTGTTTTCAAGTGGTGTTTTTGTAAAAAAGAAAGAAAGGAAGGATCTAGAGACCTTTTTGGGAGATGAGAACAGTGTTGTACATGCTCTGTATTTCAGCAGCTGAATTCCTGAAGGAAGCAGACGATACTGGAGGGAGTGGAATCGGTGAGGTTCGTACAGCCGTACGTGGAAACACAGAGTGCATTTGATTGAGTGGAAACGACTTTTGTGGTTTCTGTTCTGAACTCTGATTAGAAACACTCAGCTGAGCTCTCTGTGCAGCAGGCTTGCCCAAGCTCACCTAAAACCATCTTTGGGGCCATCTTTGAAAATCCTCTGTTTGTTATTGTTTCTACCCACCAGGTATGGCCGTGTGCTTTTGTCAGCTAACACTTCACCATTCCGTGCATCCAGATGTAGGTCTTGCATTAAGAAAAGTCCTGTACCAGGACACTCACAGTTTAAATCAATATAATTTTAGGCAATGTTCCTTATTTCCATCCTTTTCTAGTTCCTGGATCTCCCTTCCAACATAACCACAGAACACTAATGCCAGAAACCTTATGTCTTCACTTTCAATATTTATAAGTAGTCTGTAGTCCCCTTTGGTTTATTGTCTCTAACTGGTCGTGTTACTAGAGCAATTAATCAGTTTAAAAAGAAATGTGTGTCACTATAAAAAATTCCCTGTGAAGGATGAACGCTTTGTTCTTGTTCAAAAATGTGCTACTAATAACTCGTGGTATTTTTTCTCCACCTTTTTCTAACCGTTTCTCATTCTTTGTTAATAAACTTTGTTAATTTTCTTTACCATCATATTGTCCTCAGTTTTATTGTGTTTTGAACACCCTGGGAAATCAAAACCAGGACCTAAGTTAGTTTGTCCAGAAAGTACGATCTCATTCAAGAGCCTTATTCTCCGTTCGATAACCAGACAGTGGGACAGCCTGGCACACTGGCCAAGCCGGCTTGACTAGATTTAAACCAGAATGAAATATTTATCTGGGTGAAAGAGAGACTTGTCTTGCAGTGCTTAAGGAAGATTTTTTTATGAAAGGAAAGAAATAGCAGGCAGTACTGTTTGCCAAGTCAGACTTACTCAGGAAGTCAATAGACTGAATCTCTACTCTCTTTGTTTTCTTGCCTTAGTGGAGAGAACTAGATCTTCAAAAGCCTGCTGTACCATGGTGTTTGCAGAGTCTAGAGCCCCTCTCCACACCTAGAGGTACGCGCTGCATGAAGCTAAATTGTCCCTGCTCCCACTCTGCCTCGAGCAAAGTGAAGATGCCACTATGTCCCCAGGAATGTTAAGTTACTGTTTTCCAGGTGTGTTTCCTCAGTCCCTTTGGGCTAACTATAAGCTGGACGATTGTACTGCAGAACAATACACGCACTGAGAACCAGTAGCCAGGCTCCGTAGCCCTCGAGCGAGCCTTGCACAGACGGCTCTCACACAATAGGCACGTGTTTGGTAGATCTCACTCGAGCCTATACTCTCCCCTACTCCCAAAGCAATGGAACAAGATAGTGTTTTCCTGTGAGGTGAAAAGCAGGGAGACAGCTGCACTTTCATTTTCCCTGCATATTTCTAGCGTGAGACAGCAGCACAATTTGCATACTTGGGAGTGGCAGGAAAAGAGGTGACTCGCAGCTCAATCCCACATAGGGGAGGAGAGAAGGTGGTGGTCTTCACAAAAGCAACGCTGCACTTCATTTCCGACCTCCTTACCTGCGTTGCATTGTGTGGAATGAAAAATAAACCAGTCTCAGGAGTTGCAAAGGAAGAAAACCCTACAAAAAGGAGCACGAAGCCTGAGCGGTCGCGTTCCAAAGCGCAGTGTTTTACGCCTGGTTGTACGTTGTTGCTACGTTTTCTTGTGAAAGGGGAAAAAAAGAACAGCCCAGCCAAAACTCGGAGAGAAACAAATCAGAGTAGGAAAGAGAAAAGAGCTGTGGGAAACAGATGAATGGTGACATTCGAAGAATGGCATGGAAAACTGAAGGAAAGCTACACAAAGCCAGGAAATTGGCATTTTGTAGTCTATCTGTGGTCATCTGCGGCGCTGTTTCACCGTGTCCATCGGTGAAAGGCGCACAGGTGTCACCAGGAAAAAGTCACGGTTTGAATCGGGTTCCACTGCAACCATTGGAAAGACTTTGACTGACTCCAGAGGGCCTTGGGTCGGTCTGTTTCCATATCCTGGCTCTTTTTGGCTCAGGACCTGAAATCATTGTTATTCTTCTTAATAACAGCACTTTCCATGTCTGTGGTGACCAACATTCACAGAGCTCAGTAAAAGCTCAGACTGTTTCCTTTTGTGAGTTCTGTTCGTATCAAGAAAGACAAAGATTTTTCAGCTTCAAATACAGCTCTTCCTACCTTCTACTGCTCTCACAGTTCAGAGCCAACTGAAACCTGTAATTAATTTTAAATAAGCAATCGTCACATTGACACGTGCTCTTACTCTGATTTAGAACAATCCAATCCTTGTGGAATTATTATTATGAAATATGATAACCAAAAAAGTTGTTAATTCTTCTGCTTTAGGTTTTACTTAGGGTATGCAGTTCTCTGCTTTCATTCATATGAAAGTCAACATCTATCGACAATTACAGTCTGAAATGCCAGCTCTGGCTGCCGGTAAGGTGACCTAACAGAAATGCAAATGGAAAACGAGTTTGGTTTAGTTTTGTTTGACTCTGGGGTTTTTTTATGGGAGGGGGAGGATTCTTGTGTTTGGGGTTTTTTTGGGGGGAAGCTGCTCTGTAGTAATGGGGCAAAAGATGAAATAGCTCCTTTTCTTTCTTTTAATCAGTATCTCCTCTCTATGTCGTAATGAAATTGTTTGATCCTTTAAGACAGGACAGCACACTGTAAAAACAACAGTCAATAAAGCAAGAAAGTCTCCCTTGAGCTCAAAAACGTGCACAAAAGTTGCTACAGGTTTAAGGAATGGAAGAAGTACTCGTGCAGAGCAATACGGTAGCGGGTTTTCCCGGTGAGTCTGTTCTGGATTATAAGTAAGTAAAAAATTTGAGTAGACGACCAGTGCCTTGCAGACAATTAAGGTAGACTCTCTGCAGAAGGACAGGCAGCAGTGAGTGCACAAAGACAGGCGTGCCTGTGTGTGTGTGTGTGTGTGTGTGTGTGTGTGTGTGTGCAGATTGCCCTCTTCTCCCTTTGGAGTGATTTCCCAAAAGATGAGACCGACAGAAGCAAACAATAGTACTGCTATTTTAGCAGCAAGAAACAGGAAAAAGGCAACTTCAGCAGAAGTAGCCTGATGCAAGAAAGGGGCTTTTATCTCTCCTCCTATCCTGATATCATAGCCAAGCATCAGGATGAGACTTTCAGTTCCAGTACAACAGTACACTCTGTTTTCAAAACGGCCCAAATGGATTCTGATGAGGCTGTCTTGTTTCATTAAAAATAGCCTTGTGCTGAAGTGGAAGAGGGCTTGTTCCAAAGCCCACTGAAGGCAATAGGAGTTGACTTCAATTGCCTCCGGATCTAGGCCACGGTAATGATAGAGGCACCATGAGGTCATAGTTTAACAACTTTGTTCAAAAGGACTCCAACCCTTTTGAGTTCCTTATTTAGCTGTAGAAAGCTTCAGCGGACAGTTTGCACTGTGAATTGAATCCACTATGCTTTTAGTTGAAAGGATGCTACCAAGTGCTCAAGTTAGCAAAGCTTGTGCTTCCCGAGGTTAGGACTGCCTCTAGAACAGTGAGGGCTCTCTGGGAGCTCTGAAGCTTTCTCCATAAATCACAACAGTGCATCTCAATTCCCTTCTTCAGCTGCCACCACAGATGGCCCGGATAGGTTCAGTAACTGCATGTCACCATAGCTGTGACTGCAGAGATCATCGTAAGGGCTTATGTTAGTTTAGCATTCAGCCCTCTGCAGCACATTATTTATTTATTTTAGATTTGCAGTATGCAAGTAAACATCATAAATCTACCTCACACTACTTTCCCCTTCTCTCTCATTTGTTGAAGCATTCCTCTTTTATCTCTCCTGGCTCCTACAGCGTTACACTCCTTTGTTCCAGCCAGGCAGGTACAGCAGATCACACACTGATGGTGTCCTGCCTTTGCAAATTGTCCTTTAGCCATTCAAGGGGAGCTCATGCTACTCTACTGGTTCATTCTGGGTCATTAAGGTGTTTCTTATGCGTTTATCCCGTAGACAGGAAACACACAGATTCAAGCACAACAAGCACGTGAGTGGAATCTTGGTCAAAATGAAGTTTTACTTTAACCCGTTCTGGATGGACAGTCTCAAATACAACCATGTCAAAACCTTTATCATTTTCCTGAGATTTGATTAATTCAAGTAAGAGAGTTAAATCAAAGTTAAAACACCCAAAAAACCCACATCTGTGAAGAATCATTATGAAATAGACCAGAAAATAGACCCCAGCTGCCCCTCCGAAAGGAAACACTGAGGTGGGTTTATTTTACTTCTGCAACAGTTGCAAAATCTAAACAAATGAAATAGAAAGGAAGAAAATATTGTGACATTGGGCTAGATTTTTGGCTGTGCAGAAGAGTCCCATACAATTAACAGCACAGTCCTGGGAGACTGTGGTTTGGTTAATTTGCCTGAAATATCATAACTGAAAAATATCCTGACTGAATATTTCTAAAAGGATCCTTTTTTTGAGAAATACATAGTGTATTATAAAAAAAGACACATAAAACAAAGACAGGTTTATTCCTGGGAAGGGGTAACAGAAAGTGATGAATTCAGTATCCCAAGGACACCCCCATTCTCTTGGGCATATGCACTTTCCAGCATAATTTTCTTCTGTCTGTTGGACTCCATAGATACAGTCCTGTGCCTGGTTCCAGTAGTCTGACTCTAGTATTTCTGATGAGGTCTGCTGCTAAGGATGCTTCTGGGTTCTTACTCTTGATCAAAGCTTATGCCAGAAAGTATTTTACACCAGAGCTATTAAAAAGGTAGCATGACTTAATTAATATTAGCTAAACAAATAACATAATTTTTATTTTCTGTACATGAAGTGATTCGTTCATGGACAGTAAAGTTTTTGTCCATTCTCACTGAATAAACAGTATTTTTAGTCTATTATCTCCCATCATTATTGTAATGTTACTCAATAAAACTAAATGCTTTATTTGTTCAGCAGGGTGACAGTGTATTTCCTTAACAACACAACATCATTGTGTGCTTTAGGAAACAGCTGCACAAGCCAGTAAAGTGATGACACATACTTGGAATTTTCTCCATCTCTCAACCACATTTTGATGAATATCCCATGAAATGAATAAAAGCTATCTGCTGTAAATGTCAGGCAGGTGCTATGCAGCTGCACACCAAACACGGAAAGACTATTTCATGAGAATCTATCTGCTGTATCTATCTCAATCTCTCCATCTCTGCACTGTGCCTATCCATCTACATCTTTTTTGTCCATTCTGCCCAAATCTATTTCAGTCTAATACTCTGCTTGCCTCTATATAAACCCAGATTTTACTTCCTGCTATGTCGTGCAAAGCCTTTTACTAAGGATGCCAAATACATCATGTTTTCTAGATGTCCCCTACTAAGGGATATTCAAGAATGTCTGCTCACTTTTAGGTGCTATTTAATTAAAATGATCTTCAAAGTGGGAATGACTTCTGAATTTTGAACTAAGCACCTGAACGAAGAGCTTGTGTGATTCTTGCAGTGAGGACAAGTTTTAAAAGGACTTTTGCTTTCCCGTTGCACTGGGTGAAGTATGTACAGTGATCTCTAGACTTTTTCAAGTGCTGATAGGACGAGGAGAGTCTTGGTGTGGTGTCCCCATGACTGTGCTTGGCACATACTGGTGATCATATCTGAGGGTGGTGGAGGTGACTGTTACTCTTCATAAGCATAAATTTCTCCATTGTCTGCAAAAGACTGACATTTTGTGAAATGTGCTTAACATGAGATTCGTCTGCCCAAAACCTATTTACATCCCATGAACTTGCCTACTACACCTAATGTGTACTTATGTTGATATCAACTTGTGTATTTACATATGTACACACATATACCTGCTCTGGTGTGTATGTGTATACATAGGATAGCATAGGATAGAATCATGGAATCATAGAATCATTAGGGATTGGAAGGGACCTCAAAAGATCATCCAGTCCAATCCCCCCAACACAGCAGCATCACCTAGACCAAGTCACACAGGAACACATCCAGGCAGGTTTTAAATATCTCCAGTCAAGGAGACTCCACGACTCCCCTGGGCAGCCTGTTCCAGTGCTCTGTCACCCTCACTGGGAAGAAGTTCCTTCTCATATGTTTATGGAACCTCCTATGTTCCAGCTCACACCCATTGCCCCTTGTCCTGTCACTAAATGACATTGAGAAGAGCCTGGCTTCATCGTCCTGACACCCACCCCTCACATATTTATAGACATTAATGAGGTCACCCCTCAGTCTTCTCTGAGGAGCATTGAAACACAAAATTGGAGTTGGAAACGATTAAAGGAAAAAAAACCCTTTTTCAGATAACCCCTTGGCCTTCACCTTCCTTCAGGCAGAAAACTGGAAAGGTGAAAACCTGCGGATCGCTTTCTCCGCACGCTTTTCTTTGTGGCAGGTTTGTAACAACTGCATTGGAACTGTCCTGCTACTTCAGTGTTTCTTGGAGTGGCTGCTTCATGTTTGTGTTTGCCACTAACAACTGCTTGTTAGCTAATGCTGGTCCCTAACAATTCATCCCGCTCGTATTTTCTATCAGTTTTTTTCTGAAGAGTGAAGTGCTGATGAGAAGACCCAAGTTTAGCCTCTTGTTTTTAAAGATAATTTGAAGCTGAACTTACGAGTAAGATTGTTCTTCATTACAGCAAAAGGGAAATTAAGAGTCAAGAGGGAAACTTGTGAGGGAGTGACAGGAGTCTGTTGAGTTCTGGCGTGCAAGGCTGGATGAAGACATTATTGGATCCCCTAAACCAGAAATTTTAATCAGTCCCCAAGGTGGCCACTCTTCCATACGCTTGCTTTGCCACTCATCTTTCTTCTGTCTTTTTTTAAAACACCCCAGCTCCTTTGGACCCTCTTTCTTACAGCTGTGTTTCCCAGTGGGTCTCTTCCTTAATGGTTCAGTTCAGAGTTATGAAAATGTTCTTTCCTCTTCCATTTCCAAGAATTATCTGTGCTACCACTTCACTAATCGTTGTCCCTTATGCTGCCTGCCCCTCCTCTTTTTCAGTAATTCTTGATCAGATTCCAGTGGAAAAGAGGTTTGGTTTCCACTCAGCACTTTACAAATCTACATTGCAGGTGTTAACAATTTAATCTGATTTTCACTATTGTACTTTGCTATCTAGGTTTCCTCCATGGTGTGCATAGAGAGACAGACTCCTCCAGAGGCAACCCCTAGCACCCTAAAATAACAGCCTAATATAAGCGGGAGGGTCTGATTGCAGAAGGAGCCTGCACGGCTAGGTTAAATTAGACACCCAACCATGAAAACACTAAAACTGAACTTTGCACTCGCCGTGCCCTGCTGAATTATTTCCCAAAGATACCCTTTCCTCCTTCTGATATTATCCTGGAGATTTCCAACAGGTCCATCTCCAGCCAGATTCCAGATCTCAGAGTGAACATGTGCATCCTGCGTCATACAAGGCAGAGTACTTTATGCATATTTACACCTGGTTCAGTCATTTCCTTCTGGTCCCTCTTATGACCCTATTATGAATACCTCTTCCCCTCTTCAGGAAACCCAAGTCCTCTTGGCTGCACCATCTGTGTAGACATATATTTATCTCCAGGATATGTCTGTCCTTGTTCAGCCTTTCACCCTGTCTGATGGGATTGATAAGAACACCAGCTGAGACTCAGTTCTCTCACTATCACTTTAGGAGCCTCATTGTTTCTTATGGCTTCTTCTAGCTTGTTCCTAGAGCAGTAGCATCAGCTTCCAAGTGAATGAGCCACGTGGAGGAGGTGTCAGATGGCTGAACGGGCCTTGGAAAACTCACGCAATAGCTCTGATTTGGGCAGAACCTCTCCGCAAGTGTTAGGTCATACAAAGAAGTGGATGTTTCTGTTACTGAGAGAAGTGAATCACCAACCACCACCACCTTTCGTTTTCATTTGTGAGCAGAGGTCATGAACCACTTAGCCACCAGAGTGTGTGGTTTTTATTCCTTCGGCACTGCAGTTGGTTTCCTACTCGTTGCCAAGACTGGTGGTTTTTTTAAAGCTTGACAGATTGCCAGCTGCGGCTGAAGCTCCGTCTGCCAGCAGTAGTAGATCACAGCCAGCTTTCTCCCCGTGGAAAAATGTGCTCCTTATTCTTTGCTGGGGCTTCCACAGACCTCAGCTTCTTAGTTCTTGGAATATCCATATCTAGCTTGTCTGTGAAGTCTTTGCCTTCCCCCGTGTGTCTCAGTCCATAATCCCTTCGTGTAATTCATCCATCTGATTTCTAGGAAATGACACTTCCGGTCTCTCTGGATTCCTCTAGAAACTGCATTCCCTGAGAATCCTGCGTGTGACCCAGATAAAACCATCCGTGCAGGAATCCTAATCTGGGTATGGCTTCCTTGAGGGCAGGCAGAGGAAAAGCTGGTTGCTGAGTCAGCTCTAGCAAGGAGAAAGCCTCATGACTCTCTTTTCTGTAGCCCTGTAAACTCTCAGAACACTGGCTGATTCCAGTTTCCGTATGAAGTTCATGCGTGTTGCCATCTGTTGCTGGTTAAGTGATCCCAACCTTTTTACAGAAAGTGAGATTTCTAAGTACGTTCCTGATTTAACACTTCAAAGCTGGAATCAGATTTTAAATCAAAATGTGATGCCTGGTCAGCTTAGGACCTGAAAACGTTTTTAGTCACGTTTCGCTAATCAGCATTTCTCAGGTGCTGCCTAGCCCTCGTGAAGGCTGTCTCTGAGTCTCCATTTAATATGAGATGGACAGTCTGGACCAAATGTCTGTGCTTTTTTCAAGCACAATGCACTGTCCGGGGTCCCAGTAATTCCTGGGACTGACTTCTCCGTTAAGCTCTGCAGCAGTCCCTCTGTACAGTTTGAAGGCTGCACCTAAAGTCCCTACCTGTTGCCCTGAAACTCCTCTACTGGTGCCTTTCTTGAAGCAAATGAAGAAAAACCAAGGTAAGAAGTTTTTGGCAGAGGATGTGAAGAGGAATCTAAAGGGAAGCTGCAGCTGCATCTGCCTTGAGACATTTGGACTAGCGATTTTTATACACAGATTTCTGTGGTCTTCAGAACAGGCAACTTCAGTTAGTCAACTTCTACTACAATAACATTTCAAAAGAAAATCCCTTTCAAAGAACCACCTGCGAGCCAGGTGTTACTTATTTGTTGACAGAAAAACATTACTAAGACCTGGTCTAGAAGACCTGAGAGTTACTGCTGAACAGCAAGGCTTAAGACTGCCAAGGTTTCTGGCTGAAATAATGATAAAGTGCTTTGAGAGGATTTTATAACCTCAAATTCTGAAAACCCCACCCAGGACTCTTATCTATTATGTGAACACTGGAGAAGTGATGACAGAGGAAGATACAGAGAAAAGCAGGGAAGTGGCAAGGCTGATTTTTTCCAGCTTGCTGTGAGGTTATTTTTCACCGTCGGATCGCAGTCATGGCAATGACATGGCAGGATTTCCACACCCAGATGCAGTGCACATTCGCTGCTTTTTTCCTGATGTCGTGTTTTCCCTCTTGATGATCATTAGCATAGTTTAATCTGCTCCAGTCTGGCAGAGGGGTTTTTTTAAGCTTTGGTTACCACAGAGCTATCGGCAGCCTCAGTGTACATTTAGGTAAAGGACCAGAATAGCTGTTGCTAGATGTTGTTCATAGGCAGCAGGCAGAGGGGAAAGAAAAAGCTCTTGTAATTCCAGAAAAACAGGTTCTGTTCAGGCTGGGTTTTTTTAAACTTTCTGGTTAATTTTCAAAACACTTCAGAGTGCTTCTGCATCCTCCCCTCATTCATTCATCCTCCTATGTTGAGTCATAGAATCATAGGATCGTTAGGGATTGGAAGGAACCTCGAAGGATCATCTAGTCCAATCCCCCTGCCTGGCTCCATCCTCCTAACACCCACCCTTCACATATTTATAGACATTAATGAGGTCACCCCTCAGTCTCCTCTCCTCCAAGCTAAAGAGACCCA
>JAOXOE010000256.1:59080552-59093473 GCA_028565055.1 Phoeniculus purpureus
TGTGATCTGTGTTAGATAGTTTTGTCCTGCTCCGGCAGGGGGGTTGGACTCGATGATCTCTTGGGTCCCTTCCAACCACTAACATCCTATGATCCTATGATCACAAAAACCAGAGTGCACCACCTGCTCAGGAGCTGCGAGAAGGCAGGTTAAAAAATGCCTCAGCGCTCCTCAGCTTTCCTCTGGAGGCATTTGCTGTTCTCACACCTCTAAAATAAGCTCAGGTCAAAAAGTGTTTCGTAGAGAGTGATGCTGCTGTGCTGATAGTCAACATGTTAGCATTCAGAGTATCCCATCTTCACAGAAAAACCCAGGGAAAAGGCCCTAAAGCTTGAGCTAAGCCTGCAGAAAGCAAAGCATGCTGTGTGCTGTGTCTGTGGATGGGTGCGTGTCACCCTGCTGGAGAAAAGAGAGAGACCACAAAACTAAGAATTTCTGATCATATTTGAATGTCATCGTATCTCGAGAGTAGAAGTGAATGTTAGAAATATGTTGATCTTTTCCCCAGCAGTCTTCTTGTTGGAAATAAATTTGAACTTCTCAGCTGGCAGGGAAAGGCATTCTGTATCTGTTTTACAAACACGTATGGCCACGCTGAGTCGCCAGTGGTGCTTCGCTGACGTCAAAGCGCGTATTTTACATGCTATCAAAAGACAGACTGTTCCAGCTGTTCCTTCTGCTAAAATAACCTTCATTCTTCTTACTGTGTTGTGAGGAGGTCAGGTTGGAGAAGGTAATCAGCTCATGAAATTAGCTGTCTTCTGCATAGACCAGGGTAGCCCAATCTGGGACAGTTTTAAACGCCTTCAGTTCCCCGTGCTAATGCAGTGGATAGACCTCAGTGCAATAAAGTGCTAATGGAATGACCAAGGTCAGTGAATTCTCTGGCAAAAGGTAGGAGGAGGACTTCACTACAGGATCCTCTAGGGCATTGCATGCTCTCACTTCCTACATGATGACATAGTAATACCTGGGAAGGTCACGGCTCAGACTTTTGTTCCAAATTCCCTTTGGTCTCTTTGCACACAAACCCCTGCTGTCAAGCATTGCTTATCTAATCAGTTTATATGTGGCCATGCATAATTTATTGTAGGATTTTAGTCATATAAGTGCTCTCCAAAGAAAAAAGATAAAGTCAATGAGGAGAGAAGTTGAGTATAGAAGAGAAAATTTTTCTCTGGGAAAACACAAAGAACATATTATCTCATTAAAATCTGAGAGTTCCTTGGTCTACCTTTCATTATTTCCATTATCTTGGCTTTCTGTCACTACATTACCCTTGTTACACAAATCAAACTCCCACTGACATTGATAAGATCTTACAAGTCAGAGACTGAAGAAGCCTACGAGGTAATGCAGCCAACTCCCTGGTGATGCAGGACAAGTCATAACATTACTTACACCTATTGAAGAAAAGCCACCTAAAGGATTGAACCTTGAAAGGGTTCAAGGGTAATCCACATCAAATAAAATCAGCCTCTGTTACTGTAGTATTTATAAGCTTTAAGATCAGTGACTTACTTTCCAGTAGAAACTGGTCATAAAACATATAAATAATACAGGTTTTTGTAGTAGCAAAAAAACCAGTATACGTGAGGCTGGGTTCTTCAGAGCTGTTAGAATAATTCTCACCAGCCCTAAATAATACTAAGCAAAGGCAAATAAATATTATAAAGTTTCTGAAAGGCAGAGTAGGATAGATATTCAAATCTGCTTTGCAATGACATGTTTTGTGACTTGAAGTCCTATGTTCTGATTTCTAGTCTTTGTCCAATGTCTAATGTGATGTTATTTTCCTACAAATTCACTGCACTTAGACAGCAGCTCAAAGTGGATGAACAACTGCAGTTATTGCCTTTTGGAGCCTGCCATCAGTGACGAAGGTAAGCTGCATCTCTCAAGTTGCTGGGGTTGCTCCAGGAACTGCATTGCACAGATCAAGCTGCTGCTCAAATTGTGCACTGTCTTTTATGCTGTTTTGCTCTTGGGATGTTTATACATGGAAACCATAGTGTTAGAGGAGAGAAAGCAGTTCCACCAGCATGATGTCTTGTTTCAGTATCAGGGTGCAGCTGGGACATACACTACTCAGGAACTTGAAAGCACCTGGGTTTTGGTAGCCACAGTAACTAGTTTCCTTAAATAAACAGTTAAAACTAGAAGCAAAACACAAAGAGGAAAGTAATATTGTAACAATAAGCCCTCTCTACATCCTCCTCACCAAAAAAATCCCTCCCTCTCAACTGTGTGTGGATTGAACAGGTCAATTTCATGCACATAACACAAAAAGGCAACACCTCTGCCCTGCCTCTGGAAAGAGTATTTCTATCTGGCCATCAACCCTCAGTGGTCCCCTACACTAAGGCTAATAAAAAATGATGTTAATTGCTTTCGAGTTACAAGTGTCCATCCTCACAGTTTATGGCTGTCTATTGTCCCTTCACAGTCTATGGGTACTTACTAGAGAATTCGTATCTTATCTCAAACCACTCTTCATTCTTTCTCTAATAGCTGCAGTCAGGATAATCTGTCAGGTTCATGCTAAGGAACTCCTTCACTGCAAGGGTGACAGAGCACTGGAACAGGCTGCCCAAGGTGGGTGTGGAGTCTCCTTCTCTGGAGACGTTTAAAACCTGCCTAAACATGTTCCTGTACGACTTGATCTAGGTGATTCAGCTCTGGCAAGGGGATTGGACTTGATGATCTTTTGAGGTCCCTTCCAATCCCTAACGTTCTGTGATTCTGTGGTAAATCCTTGCAAAATATCTCCATCAAGCGCCATGCTGATGTTAAAAGAAATGTATCCTGAAAATAATCACCAATTTTTATGTTGCTATCTCCCTACATAGGCACATCTCCTTTCCTCATTCTACTGCGGTTTTTTTCCCATGTAACAAGTTATGTAAAAAAGTTTCAGCAGTTCATCTGATGGTTGAGCTGCAGTTATTTATAATTATGGAATATTCTTGGGTGTTTGTTTAAAGTGTGCTGGAGAGCTGCTGGTTTTATTTCTTTCTGGTAGGCAGCTCATTACTTCATAAATCTGTGACTGAATGGGAATTGTGGCTGGGGAGCAACTGTGCTGCTTCATGCATCATGACCAAGTGTGTGTGGGAGTCAGGAACAGCACCTCTCTGGACCAGCTGCTCCATCCATCTGCAGCTGGGTCTAGGTACAGTGATCTACGGTCAAGATCTGCATTGGGAGTATTTTTATAGCTGTTTTATAGCAGCTGGTGTGAATGGCAGTAGAAAAATGAACTATCAACTTCCTAACCACCAGGAACAAGCTAAGACAGAAAAATAAACACAAAAATTAGCACATTTTTGTTGGTATTATAAAAGACAGTCTTTGAAGTTCAGTTTCTCAGAAGAGCTACTCTAAGTCTACATGTTTATTGGTTTGTCACTCAGCTGAAAATTTGCTTCATATGAAAAATTGGCACACAAATATATCTGAGGAGCAAATTATGTTCATAATTTCAGTTGCTTTTAGGTCCTCTTAAAATGAAAAATAACCATTTAAAAAGGAAACGCTACTTAAAGCTGGTCTGGCTTTGCCACTTTTGTTGAGAAAAATAAGGGTATGGGATCAAATGCAGTTATTTTTAAAATCCAGGTAGAGTGAGATTTCTTGTCAAATACTGAGTCTGTACTTCCAGTCTGTGTGGAATTCAGCCTATGTTAGCATCAACTTAAACAAAAGGGCCAAATTCAGCTTGCTGTATGTTTAATACAGAGAATGATTTTCTTGTTGTTGTTGTTGTCCTAGGATCAGCAAAATATCGAGAAGAAATACTTTTGTACAGCTTTGGAGTTTAATTTTGATTTTCAATAATCATGAGGTGTCTCAGGACATTTTTGTATCATATCTGCAGCTTTCCTGGAGGCAGCTTTGTTTGGTGTGTGTCTGCAGCTCCTGCCACAGGAAATATTGCCATCCTATGTAAACCTCCCTTGAAATACAGCCATCATAGAGCAATGCCACATGACAGAGAAAGTGAGACTGATGGCTTTCTTATCAGAGATCTTTTTAAAACTATCTCAGTGATTATTTAGGCTTTCATTACAGAAAACACAGAGAGCAGTCACTAGAGATGGCTGGGAAGAGAGCTCTTGACATCTCCTCTACAGAACCTACTTCCATGCTGGAAGGTAAGGAGTATTCATGTGCCTTTCAGAGTCTGCCTCCTCTTTAGAAATAGTCATGACATTTCCTCAGAAAAATAATATCATGCATACAGCAACTAATGCAGAGTTCTCAAGATATATTTGTCAAGAAGATACTACCTGGAAAGCAAAATGACTTCAGTCTGTGGGTTTTGTCCTTGAAAATACATGTGCTGAACAGAGTGTTCCAGAGCACTCTTGCTATGCTCAGTCTCTCTTTCAGAAGGGAAGAATTCCCTGCTCTCGAACAATGGACTTGTGATTGCCAAGTCCTCTCTTGTCCGTTCTCACTTGTGCATTGTGTCAAAGGAGAATTAAAAGCCTCACAGCACTGGCAATGCCCACGTTGTCACAGTGTGCTTCTTACCACAGTGAATGTAGCACCGTCCATTTAATGGACTGATCTTCCTAGAGTATTGACAACACACAATACTGTTTCTGAACCTTCCATATGGACATGCTTAGTTGTCTTACGAGTTCCTCTGGTCTGGTTTAAAGAAACACAGTGTATTTAGTGGTCTGATCAAGCACCAGAGACCACTTTTTGTTCACACGAACAATAAATTCAAAACTCCTGTTTACTTCTTGAACAGAATTTTTCCTGAATGTGACTGTAGAAAGGTGGTGAGCACAGACCGATTGGAAACAGGGATCGTGAGATTGGGACATCAAAGTAGGAAATGTCTTGGGGAACTCTCTGGCACTCCTTTGTCAGAATCTGACTCACCTGAGCCTTTTGCATGATTCTGGTTTATGTTTGTCTTTTAGCTTTGAAACTCACTTGAAACTTTGATGCCCTTTAAGAGCATCATGTATATTTTTTTGACATTTATGCCACTTGTGTCTGCTCTATTTCTTCAGGAAAAGCTTTATACAATAAATTCTCTCCTTAAAAACAAATTAATCAAATTGCACTTACATAATTTAGAAATAAAATATTAATTACATTTCATACTGAGTATTTTGCATCAGTCTAATGACATAATGCTGTAGCCAAGATGATGGCCCATTGCCATCTCACCAGGTTAATACTGAATACAGGTAACTAACGGCACACAGGACCTGCAAAAGATAGCTGTTCTGGGAACGTCATAGGTTGGTTTTGAGAATTCAGGCCAGATCATGAACTTCTCTAAGGCAAAGCTGAGTCCTCTTGCACCAGCTGAGCTTCTAGCTGTTTCTGCTCAGAATGTTTTAATCCCTGCATGATGGCGGTGTGACTGCTAAAATCACCATGAGGATCCGAGGAAGGTGGGGGGAAGGAGCAGGACATAGTCAGCTCTGAATCACATCCCCGTTCAGGCACTGATGAGAAAATCAAAATTATATTCCAAAACGCAGAACATTCATTTTAACGTAAAATAGGAGAGGAGACTGCGTGAGGTATGAAAGAGTGTAATCTGAAAAAAATCAGCTGCTCCTTCACGGCCATACACAGATTAGAGCTAAAGAATTAGAAAATGCTACTGTATATTTGATGGGAAAACAGGTCTCTTTAGTGTTTTCTAGTCAGCAGTGACAGTCTGTCTTCCCTAAGCTTGGTGCAGAGGGTCAATTTGAATCCTCTGAAGTGCCAAGAGCTCCATCTGCTCTTCCATCTGAAATGGGAATATTTTTGCTCTTTTTTTTTAATCTTGATTTGGTCTTTTGGTGTTTGTGTTAGAACACACAGCCCAGATGCCAATAATGAGGAAAATATATTAAGTGATAAGGGACAAAACAGAGAAATTAAAATGAATGAGGTAGGAAAATTGCAAATGGAAAATGGGATCTGATTGCAATATCCAGCCCAGGTGTGGCTGTGAATTAAACTGGTTTCCTGAGAGATTCCAGCAGATATATTCCATAATCCTACACATCTGGGAAAGTGTTGGTCAAGATAGTCCTGGAAGTTGTGCCAAAAACACCTTAAAGATACTCTACTACACAAAGATTCAACTTGCTATATATTCCAGCTGCTGTTTGTTAGACATGTTTATATTTCACGTATGCTAGCACACAAGAATTCTGTTACAGACAAAATTGTATCTATAGATTTAAATCCATTGATTATCTATTCTACTTAGACTTTATTGAAGCATTTTTCTATGTGCAACCAGAGATACAAGGTTTCTTTAGTTGAAACTGAAACATCTGTAAATACCTATAGATACAAGATGTGCAAAGCAATGCATTCATTCTCCTTCAAACAAATTTTAAAGGTTTTTGCTTTTCCTCCAGAAAGAAAAAATACACAGGGATCTTTCACTTTTCTGTCTGCTTTGGTTTCATTTGCATCTTGAGCTTTAATAAGTCCAGTCATTTTGAAAAGTCACTGTTCTGAGACTGAGAAATTAACTTTAGCAATTGTGCTAATACGTTAAGTAGTCTTCAGCGTAGAAGCATTACTTGACTGATTTTGTTCTGTATGAAAAGACCATGGCCAAAGGCCATCAGGAAAAAAATGTTCGTATTAAAATAGCTTCTGTCAGGGAAAAAATTCTTAGCTATGCAGCATCTGATACATACCAGTTAATGCTTGTGAAAATGTAACCCACTTCCCCTTCCCCTTCCTGTTCCACTTCCCCTTCCCCTTCCCTCTCTCTTCCCCTTCCCTCGCTCTTCCCCTCACTCTTCCCCTTGCTCTTCCCCTTGCCCTTCCAGTTAACAGGTGGTGAAAAGTCCCAGGTGCTGGTGGTTGGTTGTGAGACAGTTTGTACAATGAAAAGAATTCTCTTACGCCTCCGAGCTATCAACAACTTCCCCTTGAACACCAGGTGTCACTGCAGTGACAGAAAAATCTTAAAATAGTTTGTGGGATTGGTGAACAAAGCAAGATCTGCTATTGAATATTAAAAAATAATTCCAGCAATGAAAACAAAATAAGTTTGTGGAACTCTATAAAACTCTATAAAATAGAGTAGATGGCATAAGTATGTAACTTTGAAAGAAAAGCTGGAGATAATGTAGTTTTAATTGTAGCATACCATTAATATGATACTCTGGAACTAAATAGAATCATAGAATCATTCAGGTTGGAAAAGACCTTTAAAATCATCGAGTCTGCTGCTAACCCAACTGTCCCAAGCCTACTGCTCAGACATGTCCCTAGGCGCCACACCTGCGCAACTTTTGAACACACCCGGGGATGTTGTGTGGGAGACCTTGTTCCGGTGCCTAACGACCTTTCAATAAACAAGTTACTGTGATGTGGACGTTTTGCACTTTGATAGTAACCACTGAGCTGAGCCTGTGACAGCCCACCACGTACAATAACTGAGAAGTCCCTGTTTAAGGATTTGTGACTTAAGATATAGAGGTCATAGGCCAGATGCAGCCACAGAAGTAGCAAGTAAAGAAGTAATAAAAATCTGCCCATGTTAAATTGCTAAACTCCAAATTTATGAGAAAAAACCATGTTTAAAACAATTTGCCTTGCCAGAAAACACACGATCAGTTATGAAAGAGGTTCCTGCTGTAAGCAGTCTCCAAAAGTGCAAAGCTGATTGCACTGGTATTGCCTGAATAGTATTTTAAACAGTAGACCGGTGTTACCCGAAGCCAAAATATTTCAGTATTGTTAACATCAAGTTTCTCAATTGCTGCCGTCTGGGAACATTTTGCCAGACAGTAGGAAAGAGCAAAAACTTTCGTGGTGTTTGTTAGAGTCCTGGTACACGAATACCACGTACACCAGGAACGGAGCTGGCAGAAATACAGGGAGAAACATTAAAACAAAGTTTGTGGTTTTAAATGACAAAATTCTTCAGGCTGTGACTTATCATTTTGCTTTCTACACTGCAACAACCAGTGTTTATTAACATGCACGACGTTTCTTAAAGGCTGAGCCTCACCACACGCTTTGCTGCTTCTGCACTTTTGAGGTGTTTCGCTAACGAGTAAATCTTCACATCAGCAAAATAACAGTTGCCCGTAGCGTAACAGAGGTACTTTTAAGCAGCATCAATTAACCCAGTGATGCAAGCTTAGGTTAGGTAAGTTCATCAATCTAAATAACGTCCACACTTCACTCAAACTGAACTTGCTTTGAAAATTAGAACCATTGCACTGAACTTGCCAAACGCATTCTGAATAGCTTTGGAAGAAATATTTCACAGAGATTACTTCAGGATGTTGCAGAGGAATGAAGTTCAACAAAGGCAAGTTTAGGTTACTGTATCTGGGGAGGAAGAGCACCATGCACAAGCAGAACTTAGGGGTTGACCTACTGGAAAGCAGCAGTGGAGAAGGATCTGGGAGTTCTATTGGGTAACAGACTCACAGTGACCCATCAATGTACTTTTGTGGCCACGAAAGCCAGTGGTATCCCCAGTTCAAGAGAGACAAGTTGAACTATGAAGATGATGAGGGGACTGGGACATTTTTTTAATGAAGTCTGAGACACCTAAGTCTGTTTAGCTCGGACAAGACTGTGAGGGGATCTTCTCAGTGCTTGTAGATATCTAAAACCTGTATCAAGAAAGTAGAGCCAGACTCTTTTTCATAGTACCCAGTAATAGGACAAGGGGTAATGGATGCAAACTGGAACACAAGGAGTGGGGCCAATTTTTCTTTTCTACGTTGTATATAATAATAAGTGAATAATTATATATAATCTTTACGTGTCAGGTCCCCCCTTACTCCCCATGTTTAAAAATGGTTGGAAATTTGAAAACCTCTTAGTCAGAAAAACTTGTCGAGAAGTGTGTTTTCCCATAGAACTAGAAGAAAACAAAGAAGCTTTTCCATTTCCAGGACAAGCTCTGTGAGCTTAAGGTTCCTGAGAAGCTCGATTTTTAAAATAAACATATATATACAACGCTCCTGTCAAATAAGAAAATACTATAATCCACATTTCACAGACAGTATATGAAGGTAAAAGGAGGTGGAAAGTAAACTTTTCATAGAAATGTTGAGTTGATGGATTTTACTGGTTTTGGAAAAGCAATGAAAACCAAATCCGGAAGGATCTGCCTTTGGAAATCTTCCTAGTATCCCATCTGACATATAGTCTCGGAATGGGTGTAAAGCCGTGTATTTTATACTGGCAAAACCATGGTTTTACTGACTGAGTTTGTACCCTCTTCTGTGGAGACATTATCTGAGCACATGTGAGGTTTTCCTAGAAAATTATGTCTATGCTAGCAGCTTGTGTTGCCATAGTTCTGACAATCACACTTCACAACACTTAGCTATGGCAAGACAGAACTTACTGTTCATACCTGGCTTCTCAATCCATGTCTAGATCTAACATGAGACCGCTCAGGGCAAGAGAGCTGGTGCTGGTCCCCAAACACTGCTATTTCTTGAGACTTTTGAGGTGGTTGGTGGTTCTGTTATCGGCATACTGGTTGTTTGTATCAGTCATCAGAAACTGTAAGTTATTGAAGACATGGTTTTAGTCCATTTACCAAAGTATGTAGAACTGCTTCTTGACAGTCCTGGAAGATTAGGCAGATCTACTTTCAAACTCCCTAGAAGCACAGAGCCTATAGTCAGTTGCTGACGGAGTTATTATTTTGCAAATCATTCTCCTGATTCACCTTTTATCTCTTATCCCCATACATAGGAATGGTCTTACTTATTGAGGTCAACAACTTGATGTCCATGAGTAGTCCAGCAAGGAATCCTGTTTCTCAGGGATTAGTATTTGGAGAAGTGCTTTTCATGTATTTTTTGGTAAAAGAGGCAACGGCAGCCTCAGCAAGTTTGTGGATGACACCAAGCTGTGCAGTGTGGTAAACACACCTTAGGGAAGGGATGTTATCCAGAAGAACCTTGACAGGCTCGAGAGATGGGCCTGTGCAAACCTTGCAAAGTTCAACAAGGCCAAGCGCAAGGTTCTGCACCTGGGTGAAGACAATCATAAGCACAAATATAGGCTGCATGATTAGTGGATAAAGAGCAACCTGGTAGGTATTGGTGGATGAAAAACTGAACATGAGCTTGCATTGTGTGTTCTCAGCCCAGAAAGCAAATCACATGCTGGTCAACATCAAGCGAAGCATGATCAGCAGGTCAGGTGAGGTGATTCTGCCCCTCTACTCTGCTCTTGTGAGACCTCACTTGGAGTACTGCACCCAGGTCTGGAGCCCCCAACATAGCAAGGACATAAGCCTGTTGAAGCAGATCCAGAGAGAGGCCACAAAAACGATCAGAGGGATAGAGCACCTCTGTTAGGAGGATAGACGGTGAGAGTTGGAATTGCTCAGCCTTAAGAAAAGAAGGTTCTGGGGAGAACTTAAAGCAGCCTTCCAGTACTTGAAGGGAATGGGGAGTGACTCTTTATCAGTGAGTATAGTGGTAAGACAAGAGATAATGTTTTTAAACTGAAAAAGGGTAGATTTAGATTAGGTATGAGTAAGACATTTCACAATGAGGGTGATGAGACACTGCAACAGGTAGTCCAGAAAATTTGTGGATGCCCCCTCCCTGGAACTGTTCAGGGCTGGGCTGGATGGGGCTCTGAGCAACCCAGTCTAGTGGGAGGTGTCCCTGCCTTGGGCAAAGGGCTGAAACGAAACGCTCTTCAATGTCCCTTCCAACCCAAACCATGTAGTTGGATGCTTTTGAATCACAAGCTCCTTGGATACAAATGCAGCTGCCATCCACCAGGATAAGAGAATTACATTTTGCAAAAGCTGGAGATGCAACATCCCACTGGATCTGAATATTAATTACTTCTGGAGACAGTAACTCCATGTACAATGATCATGAAAGAAGTCCAGATAACACATGGGTGCTCATGTTTCTACAATAGATGTTTCACAGGAATTAACATTCACATAACCCATATGACACTACTTAGCATTCCCTGAGGACCTGATGTTCTTTTAATAGATAGAACTGATCAGAAATTTTCTGCTGAAGCAAAATTTGCTGAAAAATGCCAGTTGGTTGATTGTGAAATATTTCATTCAAAACAGCTTGGGTTTGATAAAGTTTTGCTGAATCCAAGGCAAGTTTCCAAGAGAAACTGTGTTGCTGGCAGGCCTACCTCAGTCCTGGGAACTCTGTAAGCTACAGTATGGCCAGCCTGAAGGCAGGAGTCCCAAATGGGTCTGCGTCATGGCTAGGGATGCTGGAAAGCTTCAGGGCCCCCCAGTAGAAATGAGCCTGGATATGCTCCAAACAGAGATGAGCCTGGATTTGTCCCAGCTCGGGAACTCCCTAAAGCTACCAGAATTAGTTACAGGATGTGGTGAATCTCTAGAAGTTTGAAATTTAGACAATTTAGACAATTTCCACTATGGATTAAAACAAAAATAAAAATAATATTCCTCTTTTCCAAACATTCTGTTGAAAGCTGTGTTACAAATAACATAAATGAGCACTGAGTTTAAGCTTACTGGTCAAATCTTCATTGATTTTTAGTGGGTAGAACTTTGGGCTCTAAACATTGTAAAACTAAATCATCAAAGTTCAAAACATGGCCCATGGGTCAGATTTGGCAGAAAAATTACTTCCATCTGGCCCAATCACTTGTTCCTGCAGTGGAGGGGGAGCAAGTGTTCAGGCAGCTGACGTGGTTAAATCAGCCAAACGTTTTCTGACCTTGCACAGGGTGTGCAGCTGTGGACCCTCTAGGTCTTCATGAGGGACGGGAGTGAGGCTGGAGACAGTGGGATCCCCAGAGTACAGCGCAATCTCCATGGTTGCACCTCTTGGACTATTCTACTCTCAGTTCTAGGTAGGCTTTTTCAGAGATGCTTTCAGCTCAGGATGATGTGCTGTGGCTCAACTTCCTACCTGATATATCTTCTGTCCAACAGCTGAATGTAAAGGTCATTGGAAAACATCAGGTTTTACTACGGCCACACACAGGGGCCATGAGTAGTTTGGTTCCTACAGATTCGTTTCTATGTCAGTGACTTCTTCATATCTTCTTTCTGGTTTTGCTTATCTATCTATCTATGTATCTATTTAATTTGTTATTTATTTGTTGGTTTATTTGGAACAGTCAGCTCCAAGATCAATGTTTGCTGGAAGGGCACCTTCGGTGAGAGGTATCTACAGGCAGCTGACAGCAGCCTCACAGCTACAGGCTCTCGTTCTCATTGGGGATTTTAACTACCCGATATTTGCTGGAAGACCTACTCAGCCAGCCAGCCACAGTTCAGGAGGTTCGTCCAGTGCCTTGGTGACAGCTTCCTGATGCAAATGGTGGAGGAGCCCACTAGGAGAGGAGTGCTGCTGGATCTTAAAATCACCAACAAGGAGGATCTGGTTGAAGCAGTGAAGGTTGAGGGCAGCCTTGGGTGCAGTGACCACGAGATGGTGGAGTTCAGGAGCTCATGTGACAGGAACAGAATACCTAGCAGAATCACAACCCTGAACTTCAGAAGGGCCACCTTTGGCCTTTACAAACAATTGCTGGAGGAAATCCCATGGGAGAGGGTACCGACAGGTAAAGAGGCCCGAGATAGCTGGTTCACGTTCAAAGCCCAAGGACAGAGCTTTCCAACAGGTAGGAAGTCAAGGAAGGGTGCCAGAAGACCTGCATGGTTAAGTAGGGAGCTGCTGGGCAAACTGAAGAAGAAGAAAGCCATGGAAGGAGGGGATGGACACTTGAGGTGATTATAAGGCTCTAGTCAAAAGATGTAGGGACGCAACTAGGAAAGCCAAGGCCTCCTTGGAATTAAACCTTACAAGAGAAGTCAAGGGCAACAAAAATGTTTCTCCAAATACATTGCACGTAAAACTAAACCTAGAGGCAATGCAGGCCCCCTGCTGAATGAGGTGGGTGCCCTGAAGACAGAGGATACAGAGAAAG